>JASVEL010007069.1:0-178435 GCA_032618575.1 Nicotiana noctiflora | reverse complement strand
CACCATGGAGAAAGGTGACCGTTCGTGTAGAAAGAGAAAGTCCCACATGTAGCAAGTACCCGCGAATATTAATTGATTTATCAAGTTCCTTCTTAATCTTGATTAATGTGTTGGTGAGGAAGCCAACTATATAGTTTTGCTTGTTTTCTCAATTTAATTAGGTGGTTAACATATCATGCAACTATAATGTGCAGTGAGTTGGTTTTGTTATTATGGTGGAGAAGAACAAGATTAGTTAGCTGAAAGTGTACGTATAATTGGAGTTAGAGGTTTTGGGAGTGGTGGATGTTTGTCAAGTCCAAATTTAAATGAGTTTAGATTTCTTTCAAGTGGATCATATTGGATGGCTTAAGCGGAGTTTAGGTCTACGAAAAGGTCACTTTATCACTGCTTCACTCTTGCTTGAACATGAATCTTGAGGGCACCATCATGGCCAATTACTTTGGGCTTCGTGAGTGGTCCTTTGCCTGACCATTGAAAGGATGAGCTGTGGGTTTGTGTCCAGTGAATGGCAAAATATACTTGGGTATACAACGTATAAGCATGAAGATTAACAGGGTTTTATCGAAAAGAAATGTGGATGAAAAACACTATGGTGGCTAGGAAACCTCACAACTCTTTCATCCTTTCTCCATTGACTTTTTCTTACTTCAATCTCAAGGCATTGTTGCCTTGGATTCCGAGATGGCTGCTTTTATCACCAAACCTGAGATATGCAGGCGATAGACAAGGTGGGCTTAAAAGTGAGGTAGCTAAATGGCAAATTCTCTCGTTAGGTGGCAAATGTTGTCACTTCTCTTGTTTTAGATTTATTATATACAAAATAGTACATTTATTTTACCTCTTTACACTTATTTTCTCGTAATAGAAACATATTCCAAATTTGATTTGTCAGAAAAGGCATTCTTGGAATCTGAGAGATCATGTGTAATTTTATGAGATGCTTAAATATTGATTACATTAGGACCTGTGTTTTTTTTTTCTATTTCTTTCTCTAAACCAATTTGAAGTCAGAGCTTTTCCAAATTTGGCGTATTCCTTTTGCGGAAGTCTCAATTCTTAATCCTCAATTTGCAGGGCAACTTTGGGATGAGAGAACTTGCACCAACTGCCATTGGTCCTTTTGTATATTGTATAGATGTCCCAAAAGGTAAAACCTCCTTTGCTGGTGATCCTTTCTTTGTATTTTATCACAACTTCGTTTTAGATTTACCTTTTGCTGTGCTGTTGCATTTACTAATGAAATTCATAGGACTTCTTTTCCTGTTCTTTTCCTTCTCTTCTTTTTCCTCCTAGGTGAACTGAAACTTTTGATAAATTCTCTTTGTAATTGCACTCAACTCCCAGCCTAAGTTTCAGTTAGCCAAATGTAGCAACATTGCATGTAGCTGTTTAGTGAATAGTGATAGCCAATTTTCACTGCAGGCTTAAGGCTAAGTTTGCTAAAGTAGAAACATGTCTAAGCTTATTGTTAGTTTCTACTCTTTCAAAGTTTACTCTACTGTAGAATCATGTCTGGAGTTAAAATTACTTCTCTTCTTAGTCTGAATGGGTTGATATAAAAAGGTGTGTGATGGATTAGTATATTTTGTCCGACTTCCCAATTTAACAGGGTTCAGAGGTTCTTAAAGCTTCATGTGCTTAATTATGGGTGAATTTGATGTATTGCATGTAGGCACTGTGAGTCCTTATCACAATTGAAACTGTTAATGAATACTTATGGAATGGACCTAATATTAATATTCCTGTCATTTTTTTGTTTTTTCAGCAATATTTTCCTATTTCACTTAGTTTGACAGAAAAATTAGGTTTAACTGGTAGGATTTTGTCAGTTGCAGTAGTTGTGGTAACCTCTATGTAATAATTTGCAAGGTAGTGCATTACTAGTATCTTAAAGCCTTCTCTGTTTGATCATTGCCTTAATTAAGCCATAAGATGAGCATTCTCACAAATAAATTGACAACCTTCCTATTATCAAATTCAAAATTTTCTAGAGGCTCATTATCTTAAGGGGCTCTTGAGTAAAGATGTGAAAGTTAGCCTTGGAACCCAAAAAAGTTCTCTCTGAGCTTGATGCATCCCTGTACAGTTCCATGAAATCATATCTTATTTTGAGTCATCCTGGATAGGAGGCACTAATCACTGGCTCATTTAACATATGTAGTGAAGCAAACCCTGGTATGTGATAATTGCCACAATTTTATTCTTAGTTTAAGTTAACATTACTTTACATAGATAATTTCTGCATGTTTACAGCAATCAGTAATCACAAAACTATCCAACATCTAGGCAGAGCTGAATGTGCACTCAGGCTTGATGAACTTCTTTCTTCTATCTTGATCAAGAATGGAATTCATAGAAGTATCTCTTAGCTATAGGGCTAGCTGAGAAAACAGAGAGCTGTCAGTCTTCTGTCTAATGCAGTTGTAACCTGTTTTGAATGTTATAGTGGTAAATTAGTGTCACATTTTCTCTTTGGCCCTCTGTGGAGAGAGGCTAGAGACTGAAGGATAACTAATTCTTCTGATAGAGAATTTACCCAAGCTGCATGACACTTGTTGATGTTTCACTCTTCTGTGTTTGTGGCTGGCTTAGCTGGAGACTAATTGGTGCATGTACATCATATCCATTGCTGATTGCATGTGTGGCCTGAACACCCCCATTTGGTTCACTTCCAAATCCTTGTTCAGAAACCTGGAATAGGTAACTTCTCCTTTAGATAAGGTCAAGCATATCTATGCTTGTGGTAGAAGACTAAACTGTAAAATCAAAATTTTATGGTACATCTTGAAACAACAAGTGGAGACAATATTCTCTAAGTTAATACCTTTTTCTTCAATTCTGTATTCTCTTGTCGGATGAGGTTTACCTTTTTATAGAGTTCTATATTTTCTTGATGAATAAGATTGCCCTGCAGAAGCAGTATTAATAATCCGGGTACCAAAATTTAAAGACAAGAGAATATGGGAAGTTGTGATATTTTTTCTAGTAGAACCTTCTGATTTAGTTCTCTGATTTCATCAGTCAAAATCTGCTCCTGCAAAAAAAAGAAATACATTCAGGATAAGTCGTAGACTATAAGTTTCATGACCACAAGAATTTTAAAAGTGTGGATTTTACCTTTTGCTTTCGAACGCCTTTCAAACTCATTTCAAGTTGGTTTTCAAGATTTGTTAGATCTTTGATGCCGAGTCCAGAAAGTTCTTCACCCAGAAGTTGCCTGTTGTTCATAAAAGAAAGGGATTAGTTAAAATATTTCTGCCGTAGCAGCTTAGCTTACTAAGCTAGATCTCAGACATTGAAATATACATGTTTTATTGTTATTTGATTGCATGTTAAGCATGCCGACAAGCTCGGATACATTGCTACAGAAGGGGATGTTCATCTTAATATTTTTTATAGTTATTCTTCTCTCTTCCAAGAGTTGTTCACAGAAAAACATGGAAGAAAACAAACAATCTGAAAAAAGAAAAACATGGAGAAAACATTGCAAATTGAAATCGTGGTCCGTGGATGTCTTTTTCCGTTAGTAATCCTTAGACTTTTTAAATTTTTTTATTTGGGCACTTTGCAAGTTTTTTCTGGATCGATTAATTTTATGATATTTGAGTTTGACTAGGTTTTTTTGGCTTTTAAGCTAAATTTTGGTGTCTACATTTATTGTTATGGTGGTTCTTGTTACTAGCAAGCTATCGCTAGTCAGCAGTGGAAAATTGTTTTACTCGGTTCAGAGGGCACTTCAACTTTAGTTGTGCCCAAGAGATGCTAGGAGTGTATCTTATAACCTCCAAATTAAATAATCATGGCATCTTTGTGTTCTGTTTTCTCAGTCTTTGCTCTAAACCATAAATTTGACCATAAGCTTCAAGAAACCTGAATTACTCTAATGCCTGTGAGAAATGAACTTTAAAACAAAATCAGTATGCAGTATCTTTTTCCTTTTTTGTTCTGTTTTCCAATCTTTTATTGGCCCCAAGTGTAAAGACTATGACAAGAAGAAGCTTTGAGAAACCTGTCACCTTACTCAAAAAAAGGAAAAAGAAAAAGAAGAAGCTTTGAGAAACCTTAAACTGTTTCAAACACTAGAAAGGAGCCCCTAAAAGTCCTTGCATATTCCACTGAAAACACCAGCAACAGCAGGGGATAAGTAGGTGTAGATTACTGTATAAAAATATTCGTTTGGTGAAAATATAATAGCTATTTTCTCGGAAACATGATGAAGAAATTTTGATGATGTTTTAAAAATCCTGGTTAATTACCCAAAATGGCCTTTATTTGTGTATGAAGTAAAAGTAATAATGGATTTGATTGCTGATTGGATTTGTCAAGTGCTCATATTACTTAAACTTTATCTCTAATAAAAGTTTTAACTTTTTTATGCATAGAAACTTATAAGAACATAATAAAGTAAGCAACAAAAAAAACATGATTAACAATCTATCTTGGAGAACTAGAATAAATAAATAAATGTTTGCTCTCTAGCAGTTAACTCAGGTGAGTTAGTTTTGACAATTCACAATCCCGAATTCGAGTCTCATTTCTATCCTTCATGGAATGATTTGTTATGTACTTGGTCCACTAGACAAAGAAAAGCTGACAGGTGAGGGCCGTGTTAAGATATAATTAGAAAATGTGTCCGCTATAATAATTTTCACATAAGTCAACAGATTAAAAGGTATCAAATTGCTCAATTTATAGTGTATAAGGGTATCGCATTGTTCAATCTATAGTGTGCACAATAAAAGATCCTGTGGCATAGAGAGGCATGTAAAAGATATACCTTGTCAAATCAATTTACCTGTGATTTTCTTGCAAGTAATGTAGTTGTTGCCTCAAACTTGCTACTTCCCTTTGCCAAAACTAGCCAAAACCAAGAAAAGAAAGTAAAATAAGAAAAAGAAGAAAGTATAGTGCTTAGAAGATGAAATTAGAAGGCTTAATAATTCCCGAGATGAAATCAGGTAGATATTGCTTTGATCTTTCTTTGTAGTGCTTGATGATTATTGCAACCCATGATAAATTCAATCATTCAAGAAAAGTACTTTAGGATGAAGAGAGCCACATTTTAGATGTATGTTCTTAGTTCTGTTTCAACTATGATTCAATCTAAAACTAGACGGGCTCAACTATATCTATGTAGCATTTTTTCATAGCTTAGAAGTTTATAGAAAGCAAATACATTCATCTGAATTTGGATCTTGATCATTCATCTTTGCGACACTCATCTTGTGGATTCTTGGAGCATTTAGAGGCCTACATTTAGAGGCTTACAATCGTTTTGTAGAATTTGCATTTCACTTTGGTAGGTATCCTTCTATTACATAATACTCCGGTAGCAAATGTCCACTTGAACCACTCTATTTTCTTTCGATGTGTAACATCCCCATCTATTGTGCCATTCTCTTGGAACATCAAGCCTAGATATATGAAGTGGTTGCATTTAAACCTTGCAATCTCGTTTGGTCTCACCTCAACTTCACTCTTCTTATGTGGGTTAAACTTGTAATGCATGTCTTAATTTTACTTATCCTAAAACTTTTACTCTTTAGAGTGCGTATCGGAAGTTCAAATTTTGGTTGATATCCTTGATGGTTTCGTCAATGAGCACTATGTCGTTTGCAAATAGCATGTGCAATGGAACCTCATTCTGTATAGTGTGAGTTAGCAGTTCCATAAGTATGGTAAACAAGGCTCAATGCCTATTCTTGGTGTAAACACATGGTTATGGGAAACTCTCTGTATCTCCTACTACTACTCTCACACTAGTGACGATATTTCATGTCATTTATGACATTATATATTTAATATGAGTTCCTTTCTTCTCCATCACCCACCAGAAGCTTTGCTTGGCACTCTTATCATTCGCTTTCTCTAAGTCAAAATAACATTATGTCTAGATTCGGCCTCTGGCAATAAATTTTCTCGAATCTTCTTAGCATATAACCTGTTACGCGGCGCCTTCCTGAGATTCTTTGGAAGGGCAACGTAAGGCTAAGCAACTGATGTCAAGGCAGTTGCTGTCCGCCAACTGAGGTCCCCTCCGTGCGCTAGACTAGAACGTCAGTACCGCACGGGAAAATCGATGTCAAGAGAAATTGAGATAACAGAAATGAGAATGAAAGAAAGCTTGATTGAATTAAATGAAAGCTATTACAAAAGCAAGGCGGTGTCGAGGGGGAGAGACACCAGTACAGATAATTGATTGCTTGCTAGAAAGTTTTGATTGCTTGATCCCCCTAATAATGCTTAAAAAAAATAATCCAAAGTTACACGATTAGACTAGAAAAAGTTGTAGAGACATAATGTAAGTGCATGAAATAAACTACTCTATATTTACAATGCAAAGCACTTAGTTTCCTACAAAGCAGGAACAAGTCCTTTGTCAGCGGCAGCGTCTTTGGCATCAGGGTCTGCGCGCGGCATTGTCTGCGCGCGCAACATTGTTGGAGTCTGCCTGCGGCTGGGCACTGGCGAGGGATATCGGTGGGGTGATAGAGGCACCTGCGCACTTGTCACTTGGCACGGCCAAGACCACGGGGCCGTCCGTGGCGCTAGGCATTGAGGCTAGCTAGGACGCCACGGGGCGCGCCCAAGGGGTCATGGGGCATGGCTGGAAAGCCGCCCATGACAAACCTTACGTTGTATATCTAGCCAAAAATGGTTCTACATTACTTTTATTGTGTCTCCAAGTAGCTCTATTGCTCTTTTCCAAAATTTCATAGCACGCTTCATACTTTTTAATACCACGATAGTTTGCAAATGTTAGGGATGGGTGGAGGGCAGAGGCGGATGCAGTGTGAGAGTTACGGGTTCACATTGGACCCATAACTTTCGACGCGGAGTAGAAATTTATATGTAAAAATTCTTTAAAATTGCAAAAATAATAGATTTAAACCCATAACTTTAAATATTTAATGGGTTCAATGTTAAAAATCTTAAAAATTAAACGCACAGAGTTTAAATTTTGGATCCGCCTCTGGTGGAGGGTGGAGGGAAAGAAGAAGATCCTGGGGAAAATAGTTTGGTTCCCAAGCATGGGCAGATCTATGTAATGAATTGAGGGTGGTATGCCACCCGGTCACTTGGGTAAGATCTTATATATGTACTGGTATTTTCCTCAAAATATTAACGTAAGTAACGGGTGGCAACCCAACTCACAAAATGACGGTAGGTGCCACGGTAAAACAACTGAAACCCCCGTACAAGGCCTAGGATTGAGACTCTATAGGTTATGGTCCTAGTTGTTTTCTTGTTACTTTTTTCCATTCTCTTTCCTTTTTTATGCTCCTTTTCTTTTAATTTCTTCATCTTTGTTATTCACTTTTGTTCAATCCCATTTTTTTTATTTATTTAAATTGTGTATTTGCTTCCTTAGTATTTTTTTAGATCTTCAAATTTATTTGAATGTGATTTTAATCATTTTTTTTCATCATCTAATGTTATTTACTAATTTTAGAAAATTAGAGTGATGCATTGAAGACAGTATTAATCGTGGTGTATTTCCTAATTTAAAATTCTATTTTTATTTTGTATTTTTTAATTACATTATCCAAATAGAATCTGAATCGAGACTATTAGATCGAATTAGACAAAACCTTTTTGGTCTTTTAACCACAAATTCATTTATGCACAAAAAATCTTCTAAATTGAATTGAAGCTATTCAAAATAGACCGAACTGAATTAATCCAAAATGGATCGAATCGACTGAATGTACATCCAAAATTCAATCTCGTCACTAGTGGTCGGTTCGCGTTACAAGCAGTGGCACCTGTAGCCATCAAATCCAGGATTCGCCTCTGTTCCCAAGGGGTGAGGGTTGAAATTGCAGAGTGGGAAAGGTTGGGGGAAAAAGGTGCATGAGGACGGTCAAGGACTGACATGGGGGTGAGTGGGTCGGGGAAAGCAAAAGTTGGGCCTGGAAGAAAGGATTAAGAGGGGGAGATTGATTGAGGAAAAGAAATGAGAGAAGGGCTTGTCCTCTATTTGTATATGAACATTTTGCCTCTTATACTAACTGCTGACCTAGATTAATAGTTATCTGCTGATCAGTTTTGTAGTCTCTTAAGATTAATATTAATGTACCTAGCTAAAAATTGGGGGAGATAACCTTATCAGCTGAACAATCTGTGTAAGAAATGACTCCTAATCTTCAGGAGGCAAGAAAGAAACCTCTGTTACTATTGCTCAACATGGTTTAAGAATTAACTTTTCACAAAACTTACATATGCAATCTTGGTCTTTCAGCACCTTAGACATTTGGGATATTTCGTCAACTAATCATCTATTGGGGACCTGTGATTATCACGGGTAATTAGGAAGTTTACTGCCCTAGGAATGACTGTGTAATAATGAGCAATGAATTATATAGAATGAGAGGAGGTTTTCTGTCTTATTTGCATGCTAGGGGCATTTGCTATTTGTCCTACGTGAGTACCAGCCTAATTAATAATCTTGTCATCACTAGATTGAGTTAATTAATCTTGTCAAGAATAAGTGCATACGAAGTTACATATCCTATCATCTGCGCAATCCATGTACCAAGTGGACCCCGGTCTTCAGGGAGAAAGAAGCGTGTATTACAATTGCTGAGCCTGGTTGTAGAAATAATCTCTTAGCCAACAACTCCATCTGCATCGTTGTGTGTCAGCACTTTAGACAGTTGGATCTCTGAGATTTAATTAAGCATCTCTTCGACCTGTAGTCTCCCTGCTCAATTTTCTAAGTAGGAAACGTGACACCCTGAACAGGTAAAATGGAACTTGACACCCTTGTTTGATGATAGAGATCAACTAGCGGTAAACGATGTACGGCAAATATGTATCGTGTCTCAGTTTTTCCACAGCAATAAAATACAAACTCTTTAGCGTTGAATGTCTGAAGATAGCACGCACATTGGTTGGGGTTGATATTGCCTTTCAGGCTGGAAGGATGCAATTTTTAAACTTTTACCATTGACAATTTAATGACAGATTCGTAGTGAGATTGAAGTCTTGGAAGAAAATAGAGAACTCCTGCGGATGGATTATGAACTTGATATGTATGTTAACATTTTCATTTGTGTTCATGTCCTTTTACACTCAGGTTATCCTCCTCAGATGGTCAAGGGTGTTTTTTTCCCAACCGGATTGACTGCTTCAGGAATCATTGCAAGATTTTCCTAATGCCCTTGCTTGTCTCCAGCCTTAGAAAACTATGAATCCATATTCCATGGTATGTTTTGATTAATCATGCCCTTGGTCATTGACATATATGATTTGGATTTTATGGAGCACCTGAACTTTTACTTTCGTGTTATTTGAAATTTCTGATAATACTTATTCCCTCACTGCCTTCTTCCCAGTTGGATGCCTTTTATGCTATTATTGACCCGTCGGTAAGTCAAGGATGGTCACCTGAGATGTCCGTCAGCTCTGGTGAGGGATCAGTCGTAGATATAAGCATGTAACACCTCTTTCGGCAAAGAATTATACCAGAAAGCCCCATCTAGGTATTTGCTAGTAGAATGCCCCCACGAGAAGAAAGAATAGTGGGATGCTCACGCTCTCGTTGGATGTGACAGTCAGTTACAGTGGGTAAACTTACGAAGGGAATAGATGCTAACTTGAGAGCACAAAAGTCTGATTTAGCTCCAGTGAATGATTAGGTCGTATCTGAGATGCAATAACAGGGTGCTAGTTTGAGACAGAAGACCAGGATACTCAGGTTCTGGTTATTTATTAGATATGTTAGGTTCCATTTGTTGAATTATTACATGAATTTGCTCTATGAACTATGCTCCCTAGATGGGGAAGACTAGTTATCATTATAACTTAATTACGGTATCCATGGATAGGAATTCAAACTTAGGGTTTCCATCTAATTT
This sequence comes from Nicotiana noctiflora, assembly GCA_032618575.1. Classification (NCBI taxonomy): domain Eukaryota; kingdom Viridiplantae; phylum Streptophyta; class Magnoliopsida; order Solanales; family Solanaceae; genus Nicotiana; species Nicotiana noctiflora. The sequence goes on along the minus strand of JASVEL010007069.1, from coordinate 168,572 downwards.
AATCTACGGAAAAGGTCCAAATATGCCCGTAGTTTATAGTTCGGCCCAAATATGCCCATTCCGTCAAATAGTTGGGCATATATGCCCTTATTTGACGGAAACTTTATTTTGTTTTTTTTTAATTTATTGATACCAAATTAACCAAATCCAACTTAAAAATAACCCACCCGACCCATGTCCTATTTCGACGGGCATATTTGTGCTATTTCGCATAGTTCACGGGCATATTTGTGCTATTTCATTACTTCACGGGCATATTTGTCCTATTTTGCATAGTTAGGTGTCACTGGGACAAGGCCTCAAGGTTCCTCTTGCTTATCATCTCACTCACAAACAGTTTGCGAATTGTAAATAACCTTCTGTTATTTGGTAAACTTCAAAACAAAACAACGTAGCTACTAGTTTGTAGCCATCTATGTGATCTTCAAAACTAATAGTCACAACTTCAAAACAAAATAACTGTTGTAAGCTAATTGAGAGGAAATTATGACCAAATTAAAATAAATTCAAAATAGAGATAATCAGTAACCACAATTGTAAGCTAACAGTCACAAAAATAACGATTTAACATCTAGTATTATACTAACATCAACAGCAGCATTACTGAATATGTAGTTAAACCAAGATAGCATTCACCAAAAATGTTAACTATTTATTTAGTAGTGCTGCTGTTGATGTTAGCATAATACTAGATGTTAACTCGTTATTTTTGTGATTGTTTTGATTTGGTCATAATTTCCTCTCAGTTAGCTTACAACAGTTGTTTTGTTTTGAAGTTGTGACTATTAGTTTTGAAGATCACATAGATGGCTACAAACTAGTAGCTACGTTGTTTTGTTTTGAAGTTTATCAAATAACATAAGGTTATTTACAATTCGCAAACTGTTTGTGAGTGAGATGATAAGCAACATGAACCTTGAGGCCTTAAGCCCATTGCACCCAACTATGCAAAATAGGACAAATATGCCTGTGAACTATGCGAAATAACAAATATACCCGTGAACTATGCGAATAGCACAAATATGCCCGTGAACTATGCGAAATAGCACAAATATGCCCGTGAACTATGCGAAATAGGACAAAAATGCCCGTCGAAATAGGACATGGGTCGGGTCGGGTGGGTTATTTTTAAGTTGGGTTTGGTTAATTTGGTATCAATAAATTAAAAAAAGAAAACAAAATCAAGTTTCCGTCAAATAAGGGCATATATGCCCAACTATTTGACGGAATGGGCATATTTGGGCCGAACTATAAACGACGGGCATATTTGTCCTATTTTGCATAGTTCACGGGCATATTTGAACCTTTTCCGTTTAATCTATAAATAGTTGCGATGTTGAGCAAATTGTCATTATGTGAAACTTAAGACCTCTGGTAGGGTTTTCAATCGCTAAACTTGTGTAGACGTTTGATGCGGCGAACACCAAAATCTCCTCACGACATATTCCTTTTTGAAAATTTTTATTACTTACCTTTGAGAGTAGATCCTATATCGATTTAGGTGGGGTCAGACATCCTCCATCCTCTCCTCTGATATAGGGATCTGCAATTTTAAAGCATTCTCTGTTAGACAAACGAACTATCCTCTAATGGAATTTGTTAAAATATTGTCTCATCTGGACCTTCAGCCTATATTGCAGATGTCTTTTTGGGATTTCACTTCATTCTTCTGCAAATGCAAATTAAAGAGGCATTAGATCCCAGTTTCAGAGCGGAACGGATATATAGGAATCATATAGCCGGCCTCAACTGATTTTGGATTATGGTTTAGTTGATTAATTAGATCATGGATCAGCTTATGCAGAGATAAACAAACTCTAAACTCCGGCTTATCATGTCAAGACCATCGTATTCCTTCTGCTTGTTTAGCCTAATTATCTCATCTGGCAGGCAGATTCCTCTAGGTTATATTCTCTTGTCAGTGGACATGGTCGAGCGGAATTAAGCTGTAACGGGTGAGCATTACTAGTTTTATCGCCACCTAATTCTCGAGTGACCTCCCTTATTTCGGGCATCATGACTGTTTTATGGCTTACTTTTGGTCTCAAACTAGTGTACCATAAACTGGGGAAAAAGAACCGGTATCAGTTTGTTCCTGCACTATTCGTCTGGGATAAACCATTCCAATTTCCAGCATGCATCTGTTTGATTTGATATGGTATTTCTTCTGGTTTATCTTTCTGCTTATATAGAACTCGTTGAAACAACAAATGCTGCATCAGCCAGAATCTATAACTCTCTGGTGATGATGACAGATGACCTGAATCAAATATGTGATAAGTGGTATATTAAGTAGATGGAAGTATCTGCCATACTGAATAACTCTAAGATACTAGTAATTACCACATGGATTAAGAGTTAATACTTATTGCACTTTTACTTACTATTAGGAAGGAGGATTGGAAAAACTTCCTTTAAACAGGTCCAAATCTGCTATTTGGTAATGCAGACAATACATGAAGCAGAGCGCAGCGGAGACTTTAAGGGAATTCAACACACAGCTCTTGGATTTTTCAGGTTAGTAGTGGAAACATGTAGGTAAATATGGATCTCGACTTTGAGAAGAGAGCTTGTTAGTTACTCTAGGTTGGATTTCTGCTTTCAGTATATTATAGATGATTATAGAGGACTTACTCAATCTGTTTAGGTTCCATCAAAGTAGATTGCTACTATGGCATAGAATGGTGAAGATGTTGTAATTCATGATTCAATTCTTGGATTTGAACAAATATAACTTGTTCTGGAACTCTGGATGAGCGTGGAATTAGGTTACAATAGGCTACAATTACGAATTAATTGGCATCCGAACAAACCCTAGCATAAGTCCTAATTTGTGCTAATAAAGCACTAACCCTAACAGAGGAAGGCAACACCTTTAAGTATCAAAGCATAATTCCAAAATCCTTTTCAAACTAGTTACCATTTAACTTTCTTTATTTCGTCATGAGATATTTCTTTTGTTGAGCAAAGAGTCTTCCGGAAAAAGCCTCTCTACCCTTTTTTGAGGTAGGGGCAAGGTCTGTGTACACTCTACTCTCCCCAGATCCCACAAGTGGGATTATATTGGGTATGTTGTTGTCATATCGTCATGAGATATGACACAATTCACTTCATGCTTATAGAAATTTTATAGAGTGACTGAGTGGCAGTGTTAGCATATGAGCCTGTAGGATTTGATTACACTTGATCAAACTGCTCCAAGGAAAGAACAGGAATCAAATTTTTGACCCAAGGTTTATCGAGCTTTCAACACAAACATCTCCAACATGGTCTTTATGTCACCAAACCTTCTCATCCAATATCCATTGACAACATATCATAGACAGAACTAGCTAGTGAGTCTGAGATATATTTGCATTGGAAGAAGGTTAACCGTCAATAGTATAAGAACCGAAACATGAAGTAGGGGGAGAAGGAAAAAAGGACAACAAGATAAGCGTCTATTCAGGGATGCGGAGAGACTAGGAATCAGCCAACGACAAATAAGCAGGAATAAGAGGGCAAAAGAGAGTAACAAGAAGACAGCAGAACCACGGAAGAAGATACATGAGATGCATAACAAGAGTATGGAAGTGGAAAAGATAAAAAGAGTAACTACCAACACATGGAACTTTCACAAGAATGTGAAGTCTTATAAAGGGAATGTGAAGTCTTGTGAAGTTTCTAATATTCCAAACCTTTTATCCATTTCATACCTCGAAAAGGGAAAATGAAGCTACAGCTAACTTGTCATCAACTATGGTCAAACAGAATGGTGTAGCTTTTGTTCTCTATTGGAGCCTACAAGTGCTCTTTCTGGGCGTCTCTTACAGCACTTTCAGGAAAAGAATGTGATGTCATTTACAGCTTTCCAGATTTGATACCTCATTCTCATTTATGTTTCTTCTGAGACCAATCAAGATAATGTTTGTATAAAAAACGGCAGCCAGGTGTAATAAGCTCCTGCTATGCAAAAATTTACTTGCACTCGGGTGGTTATATCAATCAAAGTTAAGTTTGAAGGAAGCATCTCTTCACAAATTGATGTGAGAATACATATTGGTCATGAAAGACAACTATCATGTTTTATTGATTTGATGTAAATGATAGGTGCGAATAAATTTTTTTGTCACCATCCTTTGCCGCTCTACTGTTTAAATCAAAGTACTTGTCAAGTAATTGTAACATAAAGTAACATGAAATCATTTAACAATCAATTTTCTCAAAAGCTATACTTGAGGGTAAGCGGTTTATTTTTAAAAGAAGTCATTCTCAGGGGATACTGCGGTAGATTGATGACTCTGTTCCAATCTCTGACTGAAAGCTTGCATCATTCAAAATTTGGCTTCTAACGATATCACTTGGAACTTGAAAAATGAATCTTCTTTCAAATTCTGGCCTTACAATATCTTTAATTGAGATTTCGATAGAAAAAGATTGAGGGGATAACTAAAACTCACTAAGCCAAAATAAAAAATTAAATAGATAATGTTTCACATAGAAGTGCACGCGTGGTTGAAGCATAAGAATTAATAACCTGAAAATTTCCAACTATAGCATTCAGTTTGAGCCTATCCATTCTACCCTGATGAGTTAATATATAGTATTAATGTTTAATGATATCAAGTCTTAATATCCCACAATGGATTTACAAGATTATTTAAAAGGGTAAATAGAAAGAATACAACAAGAACAAACACCCTAGGGAATCCCACTAATGAGGTCTGAAGATGGTAGTGTGTATGCAGAGTTTATCCCTAGAAAGGCTGTTTCGAATAGAAAGAAAACTTAATCCATTATCTTAAAGATTTTGAGTTGGAAGTTTAGATTCTTTGACATAGAATGAGAGCAGACTTTTTCCTAAATCCCTTCTCACAAGTTAGTGAGTAGTATGATGTAACACATCTAGTATACAAGGACATCCAAAAGGGTATATACCCTCGCAATTCTCCATTTCTGAAAACAAAAACTAGATTACACGTTGGTGGTGTTTAGGTATATAATTTTGTTCTTACCAATGTGTATGTATGAGTTAAATTTCTGTGTTAAACGAGTTATCTGTGTTTGCCAAATTAAACTATACATATGATTCTGCCTTTGTAAGTCCATTATTCCATCAAATGAAATTCTATTTAGGCAATTCTGAAGCAAATTAAATATAATTAAAGAGCTATACCTTGACCTCTGACATAGGATTCATGAGGTTATGATGCTCCTCCTTCATCTTGTTGTATCTATCAATTATAGCCCTCATGCTGGTAATATAGCAAAAATATAATTGTGTCAAGAGTTTAACTTCTCACATTAACGTTATGAATTAAAATTTACATTGTCATGTCACCTAAAAGATAACTATTGTAACAAACTATCCATGCATAATACACTAATAGTTTACAAATTTTTTATAGTCACTGTGGATGAGTTAAACTCACATGTTAATCTAGTAATCCGCGCCCCATATTAAACTATACATATGATTCTGCAGTGTGAGTCCATATTCCTACGAAATTCTATTTAGGCAATTTAGAAGCAAATATACACATAATTCAAATGAAGCACAAAGTATATGTATGCATGGCTGGGATATACAGATTCTATCTTGATAAAAAAATTAAACGTTCTAATGTAAATCATGCATGCATCTAAAGAAGGTTGTGTAGAAATGTAGTACACATTATTCTAATTATGTGAGAAGCTATTTACGAGTTATGTGAATTGATATGAGTGCTACAAAAGAGTGGCAAGACTGGATTCAAATAAATATAAGTAAGGAGCATCCCGTTTGTTAGTATGCTAGTATAGTCAAACTTCTATATAATAACCCCATTTATTTCGAATATTTTTTGGATGTTATAGCTAGCGAAATGCTGTTATAGATTAGAGATCATATATTATAACATAACATGAAAATTAATTTCAGAAAAACGTAACGTTTATAATGAAGTGTTATCATTTAGAGATGTTGTTATAAAAAGGTCTGACTGTATTATATTTAGCAGCATAATTATATTTGTATTCACTGATGAGGGATTAACATTTAACTCGATAGGATCAAGGACATGAATTGTATTAATTGTAGTAAATCTTATATGCCTTTATTCTACTCCCGGCCCTAATCATTAAACCAAATGGCACCTTAGGGTTTATGTGAATACTGAAGACTGAAGAGAGAACAACAATTTTGAGAGTTATCCATATCTGCCCCAAATTCAATAGAGATAGTTATCACTGCAGAGCTTTAAACCAAATTTTAAAGTGAAAAAAAAATGACACATCCATATTATCCACTCAAATATAGGTTAGATAATGAATTTTAAAAAACGGGTCAATTGTAGATAAGATATATATTATCCATTAAAAAAAGGATAACCAATGAGTTTAACTTTTACATTTGCAAAGGCTCAAACTGGGAGTTCCTTAAGTTTGGGAAACTACGAATTCTCCCAAAAATGATCATATTCAAGAAGTCATAAATAATATAGATATTGATATTGATATTATCCGCCAGTTAAGTCATTATTTATCCATATTAAATAGGCATTTTTCCTTCCTATACAATATTTAAATCTTATTTATTAAAATTTTACCCTAAACAAGTTTTTCTTACAATTTATATGGAATCTGTTAAGAATAGAATTCTACTTGGAGTGAATGTCTATCTTGTGGAGAGTTTTACTTTGTGACTAAGTCATAATTTCTCCTATAAATAGAGGGGTCTTACCCCATTGTAAATCATCCCAAAATTCAATAAGAATTTCCTCTCTCTTTTCTCTGCAATATTGCTCTTGTTCTTTTATTATTTCATAACACGTTATCAGCACGAGACTCTAATCAATTGAGTAGAAGCTCTTTCAGAAGATTAAGCAAATATGGATATCTCACAAAGCAAACTTGGATCAATGATTTATTATAAAAATATTTGTTTAGTTGATTCATGTACAAGACATACAATACTCAAAGAGAAGAAATATTTCTCACATTTAAGTATGTGTAAGGCAGATGTTACTACAATTTCTGGTAGTAGTAAATTAATTGAAGGCTCTGGAAGAGCTACTATAACTCTGCCTATGGGAACAATACTTATCATAGAGAATGCAATGTTCTCCTCCAAGTCCAAGAGGAACTTGTTGAGTTTTAAAGATATCCGCAGAAATGGATATCATATTGAGACAATAGATGAGAATAATCTTGAATATCTCATCATTACCAAAAATGTCTCTGGCCAGAAAATGGCTATTGAGAAGTTCCCATCTTTGTCTTGTGGCCTGTATTGGACAAGAATTAGTGCAATTGAGGCACATTCTATTGTAAACCAAAAGGTTACCGATTCCAATACTTTTGTACTTTGGCAAGATCGATTGGGACACCCTGGATCAATTATGATGAGACGAATCATAGAAAACTCAAATGAGCATCCATTAAAGAATTTAAAGATTCTTTTAAATGATGAATTTTCTTGCACTTCTTGTTATCAAGGAAAGTTAATTATTAGAACATCACCAACAAAGGATGGAATTGAGTCCCCTGCGTTTTTGGAACGTATACAAGGGGACATTTGTGGACCTATTCACCCACCTAGTGGGTCGTTCCGATATTTTATGGTCTTGATAGACGCATCCTCTAGATGGTCTCATGTGTGCCTATTGTCATCTCGCAACCTCGCGTTTGCAAAATTAATGGCACAAATAATTCGATTACGGGCACAATTTCCCGATAATCCAATTAAGTCTATTAGACTTGATAATGCTGCTGAGTTTTCATCCCAAACATTTAATGATTATTGCTTATCAATTGGGATAAAAGTGGAACATCTTGTAGCTCATGTTCACACTCAAAATGGTCTTGCAGAGTCTTTAATTAAACGTCTGCAATTGATAGCAAGACCATTACTCATGAAAACGAGGCTGCCCACTTCTGTTTGGGGTCACGCCATTTTGCATGCAGCAATGCTAGTTCGTCTCAGACCGACAAATTATCATAAATATTCCCCGTTGCAATTAGTTTTGGGTCATGAACCTAATATATCCCATTTAAGAATTTTTGGATGCGCAATATATGTGCCTGTAGCACCGCCATATTGCACCAAAATGGGTCCGCAAAGAAGGTTAGGAATATATGTTGGGTTTGAATCGCCCTCCATTATTCGCTACCTCGAGCCATTAACGGGAGAGTTATTTACTGCACGATTTGCAGACTGTCGATTCGATGAGACACTTTTCCCAAAATTAGGGGAGAAGTTGGTGAAACCAAACGGGAAATTTTGTGGAAAAATCCATCATTATCTCATCTTGATCCACGTGCCTCTATTTGTGAAAAAGAGGTACAAAAGATTATTCATTTGCAGAGAATAGCAAATCAAATGCCCGATGCATTTACGGATATGAAAAGGATAACAAAATCACATATCCCTGCGGAGAATGTTCCAATCCGTATTGATGTCCCTATTGGACAATCTTCTAGTGTCATAGCTAATGAGTCAAAAGCACGCATGAAACGTGGCGGACCATTAGGTTCCAAAGATCGAAATCCTAGAAAAAGGAAAATAAATGATCAAAATGACACTATGAAAGAATCTCATGAAGAAATCCACGACTTAATAAATTCTGAGATTCATGAGGAATCCACTTAGCCCGAGACTCAAGAAAATAAGATACTATCAATAAATCCAATCGATATTGAGACAAATTTGAATCGATTGGATATAGTGGTGGATTATGCCTTTGCATATAATGTTGCATCCAGCATTATGCAAGAAAATGAGGATCTTGAACCTCAATCTGTTGGAGAATGTCGACAAAGGCTTGATTGGCCAAAATGGCAAGAAGCAATCCAATCAGAGTTGAATTCACTTGCAAAACGTGAAGTTTTTGGGCCTATAGTCCAAACACCTAATGGTGTTAAGCCCGTTGGCTATAAATGGGTCTTTGTACGCAAGAGAAATGAGAAAAATGAGGTGCAAAGATATAAGGCACGCCTTGTTGCACAAGGATTTTCACAAAGGCCTGGTGTTGATTATGAAGAGACATATTCACCCGTTATGGATGCTATAACATTCCGTTATCTCATTAGTTTTGCTGTCCATGAAAAACTTGACATGCATTTAGTGGATGTGGTTACCGCCTACCTTTACGGCTCACTTGATAATGAGATATACATGAAAATTCCCGAGGGCTTCAAAATGCCTAATAATTCAAAATCCCGGAAATATTTTCAATCAAATTGCAAAGATCTTTGTATGGTCTAAAGCAATCAGGGACGAATGTGGTATAATCGTCTTAGTGAGTATTTATTAAAGGAAGGCTATATAAATGATGCCATTTGCCCATGTGTTTTCATAAAGAAAACAACATCGGAATTTGTTGTACTTACCGTATATGTTGATGACATAAACCTTATTGGAACTCCTATATAACTCCAAAAGGCAATTGATTATTTAAAGAAGGAGTTCGAGATGAAAGATCTCGGAAAGACAAAATTATGTCTTGGTTTGCAAATTGAACATTTGGCAAAATAGAATTTTTGTTCATCAATCTACCTACATAGAAAAGGTACTTAAACGGTTTTACATGGATGAAGCACATCCATTAAGTACTCCGATGGTTGTTCGATCACTTGATGTGAACAAAGATCCATTCCGACCTCAAGAAGAGAATGAAGAGCTACTTGGTCCTGAAGTACCATATCTTAGTGCAATTGGTGCACTAATGTATCTTGCCAATACTACAAGGCCCGACATAACTTTTCCAATTAATGTCTTAGCAAGATATAGCTCTGCTCCCACAAGGAGACATTGGAATGGGATCAAACACATATTGCGGTATCTAAAAGGGACTACCGATATGGGCTTATTTTATGGCAATAATTGCAGTCCCGATCTTATTGGTTATGCTGATGCTGGGTATTTATCCGACCCACACAAGGCTCGATCTCAAACAGGTTATGTGTTTACCTGTGGAGGCACTGCCATATCTTGGCGATCGACTAAGCAATCAATTGTGGCTACTTCATCTAATCATGCTAAGATAATTGCTATTCATGAAGCAAGTCGAGAGTGTGTGTGGTTGAGGTCTATAATACATCTTATTCGAGATAAATGTGGTATGAAATGTGACAAGTTACCCACTATTTTGTATGAAGACAATGCAGCATGCATAGCTCAACTGAAGGGAGGATTCATAAAAGGAGATAGGACAAAGCACATTTCACCAAAGTTATTTTTCACACATGATCTTCAAAAGAATGGTGATATTAATGTGCAACAGATTCGCTCAAGTGATAATATGGCTGATTTGTTCACAAAATCTCTACCGACGTCAACCTTCAAGAAGCTAGTGTACAAGATCGGGATGCGAAGGCTTAAGAATGTGAATTGATGCTCTCATCAGGGGGAGTTAATGCGTGTTGCACTCTTTTTCCCTTACAAGGTTTTGTCCCACCGGGTTTTCCTTGCGAGGTTTTTAACGAGGCAACCAAAAGGCGTATTATTAGATATGTGTACTCTTTTTCCTTTTCTAGATTTTTTTCCCATTGGATTTTATTTTAGTTAAGGTTTTAATGAGGCACATTACTTATTGAGTAGACATTCAAGGGGGAGTGTTAAGAATAGAATTCTATTTGGAGTGAATGTCTATCTTGTGGAGAGTTTTACTTTGTGACTAAGTTATAATTTCTCCTATAAATAGAGGGGTCTTACCCCATTGTAAATCATCCCAAAATTCAATAAGAATTTCCTCTCTCTTTTTCTCTGCAATATTGCTCTTGTTCTTTTATTATTTCATAACAGAATCTATTATTATTGTATTAAATTAGTGGATTCTTACTTGAAAAAGGGCGTAACTGAAGGGAACGGAGTTTAAATTATCCTTTCATCTAAATAAGACTTCATTCAATTGTGTGTAACTACTTTAAGCCATAATTAGCGCAACTCTTCTCTTTCTTTGCCATAATTACCTATTTTTAAAAAATAATTACTTATGGTAGAGTAGAAAACAAATTAAACAAAAATTAACACAAATTTAACACAAAATTGTATATATCTACAACAACATACATACTAAAAATTTTATAAAATTAATTATATAGTATACAACTTATCTACAACTTTCATGCATCTTTCTTAACAAGTTAAATACAACTACAATATCATACAACATAAATATAACTTTATACAAATTTTATACAGTATGCCTTTTGTATATAATTTGTATATATTTTGTATGTGGTGTGTTCTTCTGCTTCTTCTTCGAATTTCAATTTGAAAATCCAGCTAAATAAAATCTAATATTCACCAAAAACCCTCAACAACAACAACAACAACAACCCAGTATAATCCCACTTAGTGGGGTCTGGGGAGGGTAGTGTGTACGCAGACCTTACCCCTACCCTGGGGTAGAGAGGCTGTTTCCAAATAGACCCCCGGCATCCTTCCCTCCAAGAACTTCCCACCTTGCTCTTGGGAAGACTCGAACTCACAACCTCTCGGTTGGAAGTGGGGGTTGCTTACCATCAGAGCAACTCAAGATATAAACTCCATAAAAATATAAATAATTTTTTAAAATTTTATCCTTACTAGCCTAATAAATATTTAAAAAAATAAAAAGGTTAATCGATTAAAGAATTAATAAGAGAAGTTTAATCAAATATAAACGGAATGAGTAGCAGTAAACACCAAACAACAACAAACTTAATGTAATCCCAGAAATAGAGTCGGGGAGGAAAATGTGTACGCAAACCGTACTCCTGTCTTGTGAAGGTAGAGAGGTTGTTTCCGATAGACCATCGACTCTAATAGTCCAATCGTTTACAATAACACCCAATCCAATTTTTTCTTTTTGTGAATATTCGACTTTGAATTCAAAGCAATGAAGCTTTTTAGTGGCTGTCAATGATAGAGAGTCAAACATCTTTAAATTTATTGATTAACAATTTCAATTTGAATAATCCATCCAAATAATTAATATACATCTACTGCTAGCTCACCATCGGAACACTAACCAAAAAAAAAGGGAAGCTCAGAAAAGCGCCAAATCCAGCCATGGCGAAATTCAAACTGATGAAAAATTAGTCCCTTTCTTCGCCATTGTTAGAGAAAATTATGAGCTTTAGAAGAAAAAAACCTTGTAGAATCGGTATAGAAAGAGGGTTGATTTCAAAGAGAGAAAGTGAAAAATCCTTTAGAAAGATTGAATTTTGTCTAGGTAAGTAAGGAATTGTGAGGATTTTTCGAAATTTACTAAATTAAAAGACTACAATCAAAGGATACTCATAAAAACCTAATAATCTGTTTATAATTGATAAATTGTATATGATCATATAATCAAGTTAAAATTTGATTAGCGAGGGTAAATAAGTTTTATATGTAGTATAGGTTGGTAAAACTCCCTATTAATTAAGGGTTGGATGGATATTTATCCATTTTTGCATTACCTGTTTTCAACCCGCTAATATCAAACCTGAACCGTCCATCAACCACGCCTATTCACATATCTTTATCAACCAAACACTAGAAAATATTAAGTTTCATAGCAAATAATTTGCAGAAGAACATTGATTTTTCACAGAGATTGACCAAAAACACAAAATTATGTAAGAAAACCAATGATTAATTAGTAGTATTCTGATATAGTAATTACTAATTAATTAGATATAGCTTCAACTATTCAATAAAATGACGCGTACGTAGTTCCTCATCACCAAAAGAAGGCATCTAGCAGGCTCACCTCACCTCTAGTATACTCTCCTTTTAATTCCTTTTTGAGGAGTACTGTCTTTTTCAAGATGAAAACTTAAAATTCGGGCCATGGGAGAGCAATTTCACCTTAATTTCCCCTTCTAAAACTCTACGGATATTCAAGTTCTATACTAGAGGATAGTCGACTTTGGCTGCGTAATCTTGCTCACATTGTCGATCTCAAGTTTGGATAAAGGATAAGGGTTGCGATAGGCTGGCGGTGATCGTAAACTTTTCAATTCATAATAACTCTTCTTATACATATGTAATATATATATATATATATATATATATATATATATATATATATATATATATATATGAGTTGAGCCTAAAGAAAGAAGTGACGCCAACTTGATTTAGACTAGAGGATGATTAGACTGCTTTAAGGTATAAATTTCACATGCAAATTGATACTAGGCTCTCTCTTAACTGAGGTATAATTTTCTGTAATTTTCTTTAGAATTGCTACATGTTGTTTCTCAAGTCATTTTCTCAACATTAGGTTTGTATAGAATTGGGCAGACCAGATAAAACACCTCGTACATGATAGACAAATTTAATCACTGGATTATCAAAGCTTGTTTTAGATTTTTCTCAATATTTGAAAAACAAAAACTGAAAAAACAAGATAAATTATCGTAGCATGCATTTATAAATATGCACGTTGGACTCTTGACGCAGGACGAAGGTAAATCCACGATCTCACCTGACTATTTTCTTTTCACATACAAAAAGTACAAACTGTAAATGTATCAACTTGGTAATTTAATAAAATAATATATACCAGTAAATGGAAAGGTACCAAGTTGGTAATTTTTAAACAAAAAATTACAGAAAACGATAAGCAAGAAATACATGAATATATGAAATAGAGGCAGTTCTACAGCAGGAAAAAATCCCATATTTCAGTCCAACTTTCCCAAAGAAAAGGAGAAAGAATGCAAAAATTATAATTAAAATTAAAGAGGGGTAGAAATTAAAAACTAACCTGTTGCTGGAAAATTCATAGAGTTTTCCAGTACTGGAGAAAATGATAAGTCCAACTTCAGCATCACAAAGAATTGCTAGCTCTTTAGCCTTCTTCAGCAGTCCATTTCTTCTCTTTGAGAAAGTCACTTGTCTGCTTGTTACATTGTCAATCCTTTGAATCACAATTTTTCCTCTCCCCATCTTTCTAATTTTAATATATACTTTGATAAGTACTAATTATATCTACTCAATTTAATTCTAGCTTGCTTCTTTCCTCTGCAAAATTAATCAATGAAAAACATCATGAATAGCTCAAAATATTAACTTATACATAAAACATGAAATTAATTGAAAAAGTACAAGTATATATATCATCGATATAACTCGACCTAAAATTAGAGAGCATTTGATGTATAAGAATTTAATCATAATAAATTTAGGAATCTGATCAAAGAGAAAATGGGCAAAAAAGCTTATACTAATTTTGAGCTTTTGATAGGAAGTTTCATTTTGAATGATATCTAGGGTTTTGACCTTGCTTTTCTCCTCTACTAGATCAATCAAAAGGGATAACAAAGAGCTAGAATATTAATAAGAAGCTGATGGAAACAATTTTTGAAGAAATTAATCATCGGTAACTTGAGCTAAAAAAAAGTAGAAAGTTTTATGAACAATCAAGAACCACAAAAATAGAAATAAATCCAAAATTATATGAATTTGACAAAAAAAGTAAATAGAAGACAAAAGTAAAAGAAGGACAAGAGAAGCTTACTAATTTGAGAGATTTTGATAGTAAAGTAGGGAGAGAGAAGAGAAATAGTGGTTTTAATTGAAAGCTTTATATGGAAAGCTTAGCTAATTATAAATGATGGTTTTCTTTTCTTTTATTTTCTTTTTTTAGAGAAACCAGGAGCTTGTTTTGTATAACCCAATACCACTTTACCAATTTATCTTCCCCACTCTCGCGAGTACTTAAAATTTGTTTTACTCGCTCACACCTGTCAAAACAAATTATTTCGCCTGCTTTGACGCCTAATACTACGGGTTTAAGAATCTGCTAAATTTACAGATTGCCACTTTGTGACAGCTTTCCAGAGAAGAGGGCGAGTACCATCAATTCTGTACTCGGGAAGTTGGGCCTAAATGAAATCCTCGGAGTTTCAGAACACTTTTGATTCAACAAATAGTTGTAATGTTTATTACCACCAGTTCTCAAAAAATAAAATAAAATGGTTATTATTACTAGAATTTTGAAGTTGTTGGGACATATAGATGACTGACACGATTCGAAATCTTAGTAGCTTTTGCCCATTTTGGGAGTCGTCTAATTGAGGAGTTTTATTTTCGGGAAAAAGGTCCATATACTCTCATATACTTTGCGGAAATGGATAAATATATCCCTCGTTAAAAGTTTGGCCCATATCCAACTTTGTCGTTACATTATTGGCCCGGATACCTCCCTGAACTTTAAACGGAGTCAAATACCCCCCTAGATTTTACGATAAGATCTATATATAACCCTCATTTTTTAACTAAATATTTTTTTTTGTAAAATATATTTGTATAAACTGAAAATATTTTGTTGAAAATAATTTCTTCAGTTCTTAAAAAACGAAAATATTTTGTTAAGAATTATTTTTTTCTTGACAAAATAGTTTTTACAAATTTGTTTTTCCATTTTTTTCAGTTTTTAAAAAAAACCTTTAAAAAATTTGAAAAATGAAGAAAAAAAATATTTTTCAAAAGCGAAAATAATTTGTTGAAAATATTTTATTCAGTTTTTAAAAAATAAAAATATTTTGTTAAAAACTGAAAATGTTCTAATTTTTCTGTTTTTACATTTTTTTCCAGTTTTAACAAGAAAAATATTTTGTTAAAAAAATAATTTTTATAATTTGTTTAAAGTTTCACAAAAAGAAATGTCTTTTTCTTATGGAAATGTTCTAATTTCGTTTTGTAAAACTTTAATAAATTGCAAAAATCATTTTTTTAACAAAATATTTTTTTGTAAGAATATATTTGTAAAGAATATAAAAATAGAGGAATTAGAACATTTTCAGTTTTAACAAAAATATTTTTATTTTTTAAAAACTGAATAAAATATTTTCAACAAATTATTTTCGCTTTTGAAAAATATTTTTTTCTTCATTATTTAGTTTTTTAAAACTTATTTTGTAAAAACTGGAAAAACAAATTTGTAAAAACTATTTTTTTTTTGTTGTAAAAAGGAAAAAAATCATTTTTAACAAAATATTTGTCGTTTTTTAAGAACTGAAGAAATTATTTTTAACAAATAATTTTCAGTTTTTACAAAAAAAAAAATTATTAAAAAATAAGGGTTATATATAGGCCTTATCGTAAAGTCTAGGGGGGTATCCGGGCTAATAGTATAACGGAAAGGTTGGATATGAGCCAGACTTTTAATGAGGGGTATATTTGGCCCTTTTCGCAAAGTATAGAGAGTTATTTGGACCTTTACCCGTTTTATTTTCTCTCATACAACTAGTACTAACACTCATTGTATGAGACTTCTTTTTGTCTCATAAATTTGTAAACCCCAATCTTATACTTCTTAGTTCATAGAAATTTGGTTCCACAAAATTATGAGACAAAAAAGTTATCTCATATAACTAATGTCAGTTATATGAGACACAAAATAAAATTTTTCCGTCTCATTGTTCATTGAAACGATTTTTATTTGGGAGGTATACCTAAAAATAAATTTTTATTTTTACTTGTCATTTTACGTGTATTAAGAGAGGACAAATTTTTTTCCTGTTATATCCACATTATTTGTTACTCATTTTAAATTATTTTCTCAAATTCAAGAAAATATATATATATATATATATATATATATATATATATATATATATATATATATATATATATATATATATATATATATATACACACACACACACACACACACACGATCACTAGAAAGATAAAACGATCGAGCAGCGAAGTTATGAGCTGACCTTGTTATATATATATCATGGTAAATTATACACTTCATTTATTATTTTTTAAGGGGCGTGAAAAGTCAAAATGTGCCAAGTAAAAGTGAAGGAGTACTTTATTTGTAAGTTATAACATGTCCAAGCTTCAAACTTTGTTAATGCCCAAATCTTTCTTAATTGACTAATCAACCCGCGCGTATGCCCGTTTGGCCAAAAAAATAATTGGGGGAAAAAGTGACTTTTTTCAAAGTCAAGTTGTTTGATCAAGTTTATAAAAGGAAAAAAGTATTTTTGAATAGAATTAAAAAATAATTTTTGAGAAGTAAAAAAAAATGTTTTTTTCAAAAATATATTTAGAATCACTTTTTAACAGTTTGTCCAAACACCAATTATTGTTCAAAAGTAATTTTTAAAACTAATTATCCAAACACAAATAAATTATCACCAAAATTATTTTTTTAAAAGCATATTTGGAAAAAGTAATTTTTAAAATAAGTTAATTTTAGAAATTTAGCCAAACTTCATTGTGTCGGTTGCTCAATATGGTAAAAAATTACTCACATTTTCCATCTTTTTCTATTGGAAAACAAAAGTATAAGACAAAAATTTTATGTTTCTGACCCTAAAACAGTTCTAAAACATATCCATAGTCAATTACTATTTAGCTACATTATTATAAAAGTATGAATAAAATAATAGATTATAAAAATAATCTTTTAATATTAAGCATAATAACTCGCAATAAAGGACATAAAGAAAATGCCTATAAAAAAATTCACACATTGAAGGGATAATGGGCCAATAATATGGAAAAATGACTTCTCTCTAGTTTCTCTCTCTAACCACGAGCTCACCAGCGCACGTTAGTCTAACGGGCGACCACCGCGGAAATGTCCATGGGAATAGGAAGACTTCGAGGGAGAACAAGACGACTACCTGTAGCTGGAGGTGCAAATTCAGCTGAAGTTGAAATACAGACAGTGAAAGACCTAGTGACTATTGTTCCATTGGATGGCAATCAACATGCAATAGCGGAATTAATACAAAGCAAAGCTAAGAGGAAGGAATTGAATATAGATCCAAGCCAAATTGAACATCTGAGTGAGAAGGATCCAGATCTGGCAAGTTCAAGCAAATTAGCAATTGATCGAGAAGTAGTAATTGAGGAGAAAGGTGAGAAAACTCTATGGATTTTTACCGGGATGGGATCAATGAAGTTTGTAAACGCGTGATTTTTGACCCTCCCCGAGATTTTTTATATTTTTAGCGTAAAATATTTAGTTTAGTTTTAATATAGCTATTTTAACTAAATTTGACTCTTTTACTTTATTTTTACCTTACAATGAAAAATAACAAAAATATAGTTTTATTAATGTTTCGTAGTCATTTTTAAACTTGAAAAATACAAAAATAGTACTTTATATTTTTATCTTTTTATAAAAACGAAAATAATAAAAAATAGTTTCATTAACATTTTGTAGTTACTTTAATTTTGAAAAAAATATAAAAAATAATTTTTGTTTTAATTATTAGTCTTATAGTTATTTTGCTTACGTAGTGATTAATTAATAACACCGTGTTCTCATTCTCGGTTCCGGGCAAAGAATAATATTCGGGTTCAAACTACCTGGTTTTATAGTTTTCGGACCTAGCCCGTAATAATTCGAGTCCACCACACAGAGAACACACACAAAACCAACCCATACCTACACATGCACACACTATGGGGACAACACATAATGGGGATGGGGAATAAGAATAAAAAGACAAAAGGAAAAAGACAAAAATAAAAAGACAAAAAAAAAGGGGGTGGTCTCTCACGTGAAGTGAGAGACATGTTTTGAACGGGAGGGATTTTTTTTGTAACAAAGGGACTGTTCATCTTCTTCTTAAAAGAACAGGAGAAGAAGACATAGAAAGAGACTGTTTTTTCGTTTCTTCATTTTTGAAAAGGAAAACACAATACACAGATACAATACAAAGGGAGATACTACTGGAGATCATCTTCTCCGGGAGAGAACCAAGGAAAAAACGCTAAGACCCCAAACCCATATCCCGTCACCTATCGTCGTCACGATTGCCATATTTATCGACGAACAGCTCCAACCAGTCTGCTATTGCTTCGTCTTCTTCGTTAGAACGACCAGCAACATCCGTTCCAACTCACATCACTCACCCTCACCAAAACGGCCATGAACGACCACCACTAACGCCAAACACCAGCCTTCCCCATTGTTCAACCGAGAAGCTCTGCCCAGCCTCATCTCCCTCGCCAAACGAACCACCACAAACAACCCGTTCCTCACGCCAAACCACCACCAGCCAGCCTCTCACGAGGTCGTCGACGAGGCATCCCGTTAGTGGTCTTCCGATCAATCGCTGGTCCCTGTTCCTATTCACGCACTGCTGTAAGGTTCATCTCTTACTTTGATATTAAGCTTTTTATTTGCATTTTCTTTGCTGTGTTTTTTTGGCAAAAGCAGCGTTAAAAGGAATTAAGCTGAAATAGACTTTAGTCTAGCGCATATGTGTGTTGGTTCAGCTATCTTATTCTTGCTATAAGTCAACTTTGGACTTGGCAAAATATAGTGGATTTCAATTCAGCAATGTGTTTGCTCATGAATATTCATGGCTTTTCTTTTGTTTTGAGTATAAAGCAGAGTGATGGAAATATCTATTAGAATTGGTTTGATTAGTTGTAATATTGCTGAATGAATTCTTAGATAAAAGTCTACTGTATTTGAGAATGGTTAAGGAGGAAACCGATCGTGCATATTGAATTGAAAGCACTGGTAGTCATGCTTTAGGAGTTAAGGTCTTTGATTTTTTTTTTTTTTTTAAATTAAATTTTGTGAGTGCATTTTCATGCTGAAATCCTAAAGAGTCCAATTACATTTCCTTGCTACGTGGATTATTTGTTTTGTCTATAGATCAGATGCTGGAAATATTCATCACATGAGTCACTTTCAAGAAGTTTAGAAAACAATTCATAAACCTCGTAGTTTGAGCTCTTTGGAATAATTTGAGACGAGCCTCGCCGCACTAAATATACAATTGCGGGGCCCTTAATCAATTGTTATAAAAAACTTAGATTTGGAAGGACCGTTTAGCAAATTTCACGGTCTTTCCCAAAGTTAACAACACGATAGACTCTTTAGGCATGACTTTAATAAAATTACTTTCCTAAATACGGGTGCGCATTTATGTGACCCAAATCTATCTCTCGGCGAAACTGAAATACATTAAAGTCACAGGCGTACTGGTTGCGGTGTGACTCGAAATGTGTTTTCGTGACGTCGCAATTCTTCTAAAAATAAAAGCGGAGCATTAAAAATACATAGTTAAAATATATAAAGAAATCGGATAAAAGCAAAAAGTACAGTTGAGCGACCGTGCTAAAACCACGGAATCCGGGAGTGCCTAACACCTTCTTCCGGGTTAACAGAGTTCCTTATCCAGTTTTCTAGTTTCGCAGACTATATTACAAAGTCATAAATTTCCTCGGTTCGGGATCAAACCGGTGACTTGGGACACCATTATTTTCCCAAGTGGCGACTCTGAACTAAATAAATAAATCCCGTTTCGATTGTCCTTTAATTGGAAAAACTCCCTCGCGCCCTCGCGGGTAAGCGGAAAAAGGAGGTGTGACAGCTCTGGCGACTCTGCTGGGGATTGGTCCTCTGAACTTCGGTTCAGGGTCTAAGAATACAGTTAAATTGTTGTTTTGTCTATATATGATTTTATTACATGTTTAATTGACGTGCTACATGTCTACCGCTTTGATACTAGTTGCACTGTATATACAAACTACTATATGTTTACCGCTTTGATATTGCGTGAACTATATATAAAACCGTGCCGAAAACCCGTCTCTTCTTACCCCCAGGGATGTGCTTACTGGTTGAGACTCCCCTTTCTGTTAGTGTCAATGCCAAAATAAGAAAAGAGGCAGGATAAGTTACAAAGCCGGATGATCCCGCGGGTCCCCGGTACGTAGCTCCCTCCTCAAATCCGAGTTGTCTGCTCGGGTACACGGTCTAGTACCATTGAAAAGCATCAGGATATTGAGCCTAGATTTAGGACGTTTATTTGCATCATATCTGACTTAGGGGACTCAACACAGGGGTTGGGTCCGTCCAGGACAGGAAACCCCAAAATGAAAGACCATCTTGCCATATCATATTTGTTGTGAGCATTTATTTAGACTGGCATGCTGACCGGTTTTTTTTATACTGAAGAAAAGCGAAAAAAAAGGGGAAATGGTATGGGGAAATAAATATTTTTTCAGAAAATACAAAAATATGTTTTACCAACAAGTCAATGAATTTAGTTTGCCGATAAAAGACGACAGAAGGTCGACTTTGCCAACAAAATGGTTTTCTTGACAAAATGTGTTTTCTTTGTCAGTCAATGAAAGAAAAATAGTTGTGTTGGCGGACCGAACTACGCAGGTTTGATTCTCTGCATTAGGTGGGATACATAGGCAAACCTCATCGGGTCCAACCACCCCTTCAAAAATTAAAAAAAAAAATGTCGAAGTTTTAGTTTTCAATAAAATCAAAGTGATGCCGTTTTTGCAAATAGCCGAATGTTCTGAAAGGACGCCGGAAGACTGTTTTTTGCAAAAATAACCACTTTGAATCATTTTTAATGATTTGCGGGCACAGCCTTGAAATATTCCTTGTGGAAATGTTGCAAGGCCATAGCCGCAAAATCAAGTTCGGGTTCACACCCCGTTTGCAAAAATAACCAAAAAAAAAATGTCAAATTTTTGATTTTGTTATAAATAAGTCGGGTGATGCTATTCTTGCTTAAAATAAGCCGAACGTCCCTAAAAAAGACGCCGGAAGGCTATTTTTGCAAGAATAGCCACTTTGGATTTTTTAAAATAATTTTGGACACAGCCTTGAAATATTCCCTCGCGGAAATGTCGAAAGGCTGTATCCGCAAAAATCAAGTTTTGAGTCATCACTCAATTTTACAAAATAACCACTTTATCAAACAAGCCATTACATGGCCGAAATTTTACTGAAATAGCTACATTTTTGCATTTGAACTTTCTCAGTCTTGTGTTGGCCTGTGTCGGTGCTGGACGATGCCCCATAGGCCCTAGGATAAATTTTTTTTTTTGAATTTGCATCTTCTTAAATAAATTTTGCAAAAAGAGCCACTTTGTCTAAATAAGCCATTACATGGCCAATTTATGAAAAATAGTCTTGTGTTGGTTTATGGTGATGCCGAACGATGCCCCATGAGCCACAAGAAAAAAAAATTTCAAGTTTATCTTTCTTAAATAAATTTTGCAAAAATAGTCATTTTGTCAAATAAGCCATTATGTGGCCAATTTTGTAGAAATAATCATAATTGACACCGAAAAAAAATATTCTTTTTCTTGTAGAAATCTCCTACACAAGTTTATAGTTGGAGTCGGCTTCTATAATTTTCCTTCAAAGAAAAAAAAAATCAAAAAAAAAATTAAATAAACATCTCTTTATTTCTTGCATTAATTTGCAAGAACTACGCTCGGTCTGATTCATGCGGGGTCATGATACGTAGGCAATCTCCATAAGATTCGACCACAATTGTATATGTATATATATGAAAAAAAAAATGAAAAAAAATGAAAAAAAAAAGAAAAAAAAGAAAAGAGAAAAAAGAAAAAAAAAAAGAAAAAAAGAAAAAAAAAGAAAGCAAAAAATATTGATAAGGACTCACTGATTCCATTTCTAACATATTTTGTTTGAAGTGTTGAGAAAATTGAGGTGGTTGGTTTGTGGTGAACCGGAAACACAAGATCCAGGAAAACCTTATTTTGATCCAAGACAGTGACATCCAGAATATCGCACAGAGTCCTTCACCTGCACACCAGGATGCACACTTTGTGGGAATGCATTGACTAAAACTGAAAATGTTGAAGCGGATAGTGGCCTTGGTAATATTGATGTGAAGCTCAGTGGCCAAAACGTCGTGTTTGGTAATTGGGAAGACTCTCCATATATTGGCCAACCAGAGTGGAGTTTTTGTGGTTTATTTTGTTGTCATTTCTGTCGTCCAGATTATTTCGGGGTTGTTAATCGGGATATTGTCTTGTAACCCAAACCTTTCTATCATTCTATTTTATCCAGTTTTCGGTGGGTTGTAGTATCTCATTTAGTGTTGTCTAGGTTTGTTCACAGGGTCTCACCCTAGTTTATTATGTTTGTCGTGTCGTCCGAGCAGTTTCACTGTCTAATACAATTATCCGTCTTCCTTTATTTCTAGTCATTTTTCTTTGATTTAAGTCTTTCCTATTTATGGTCCCTTTTTTCTATCAACACTAGTGACATGACATGCACGCATAATTGTGGCCTAATCTTAAAAGTTAATCATGAAGGAATTGGAAGATAATCATGGCATTTTAAAAGAAATAATGATTTGAGATTATTTGGAACCCGAGTCACGTGAAATTTGGGGCGGGTAAAATACAAAGAAAGCCTTAAGGGCAAAATGGCCATGCTCACATGGGGTTCGCTCGTGATACTTGAAATGGAAGTGTCGTCCAGCAATACTTTAAAATGATGGATGAAAAAGGCGAATGGACGATATGGTTATCACTCCTAGCACAACCAAAAGATGTCCCGAATGTGTTGTTTGTACTTGGCATGTTTTGAAGATTGGAATGACGAAGGCATTTTGTTCTGCTACCCAAACACTTTATCCTTCGTTAACCCTTCGAGCCTTATTTTGATTTCTTTCATACCCCTCCTTCGGAGTTAGTTGCAAAGACTAGAAACACAAGTTGAAAGACAAGAGAAGAAAGGGATAAAGAAAAAAAAAAGAAAAAAGAAAACAATAAAGAAAAGAAAAAAAAAGAAAAAAAAAACTTGAAAAGGGAATTGGGAACTACGTTTGACCTGATTCCTTAAAGAGGATACGTAGGCGCTTCACAGCTCGGTCATAGTGTAAATAAAGAAATAAAAATTCCCCAAGTAAAAACTGGGGCAAAAGAAAAATTGTGTTGATTATAAATAAATTTAGGTCCGAAGGTTGTAAAGTTTGAACCCAAATTGATTTTGTTTTGAGCCTTCAATACCCTTTCTTTCTAGACCTATCCAAACCCCACATTACGGTCCAGAAAGACCTTCTGATCAGTCTTCAAAAGATGCCACGTCAGGCGAGTGAGAGAGTCCTATCAGAATATAACACTCTGATTCTCAGCAGAAAAGACTCTGATTCCCAGCAGAAAGGAAACACGAGAGAGTCTTAGCAGTGACACCCCGATCCCCAACTAAAAGTGATACAAATGAGAGAGTCTTACCGGTGAAAACCTTCACAGGCACCATAAAGCGACGAAAGCTGAGAGAAAATCAAAATGAGAGAGGCTTGAAAGTGAAAACCCTTCGGGCACTACGAGTCGAATAAAGGTGATAATCAGATGGAAATCACGAGACAGAAATCGTGAAAGGCAATTAACGACGGAGGATAGGCCATATGTGCATGTCATGACCAGTAGAGTTGGTATTCGCGTTTGATAAGTTTTTATAGTTGTTTCTTGTTAGAGAGTCAGTTCTCCCTTGTCTTCCTTTTGTTTTTCTTTTTATCTTTCTCTTTTTGTCAAAAAATTCCCCCATCAAAGTCTGTTCAGTCAAAACATAGTGAGAAATGACTTCAAAACTTGCCACCAACTTTCCAATTATTATGCAAGGCAAGGAAATGCCATTGATAGCAGAGAAGTATGGTGCAAAGAAGATTATTAAACTGGGGCAGAAAATTTTCTTTTTAGTTTGAAAATTTTCTGGAAGTCAATACCCACTTGGGGAAGAAGGAAAATCTTAAGGGAAATGGTCTTCGAACCAATGTCATCTCCAACAGCCTTCAGAAGAGTGAAACACCAATTTTGAGGAGATGAAAATCCACAAGCAGTGTTATCTTCAGCAAGTTCCGAGGTGGTCGGACAACACAGAGTGGTAAAGGAAGAAAGGAAATCGCACCTTCAACAAAATAACCCCCAGCAAGTTGAGAAACACAGAACATGGAAGGGATAAATGGAAAAACCCATCCCCAGCAGGAATATCATCTCCAGCATATGAAATCATTCCCCAACAAGTTTTGGGAACCCCGAGTGAGGAAAGGGGAAAAGGGAAAAACCACCACATGAGCGGCACAACCGCTCACAATGTTTTGAACTAACAAATTTTCTTTGATTTGAAACAGGGAAAGAAAGTGCTATTGATAGCAGAAAGTCATGCCACAAGAAAGAACACCGATACTGGGGCAGAAAATTTTCTGCCGTTGTTGAAAATTTTCTCGGAGAAACGAGGAAGGCAATTCAAGATGACATGTCAGGGTTTGTCCACCTTCAAATAGGATGTTTCAGGTTTGTCCACCTTCGAACAGGACATCTCGGGTTTGTTCACTTTCATACATTGATATCATGGGAGTATTCGCCCTCGAATAGGATACAATGGGAGTATTCGCCCTCGAATAGGATACAATGGGAGTATTCGCCCTCGAATAGGATACGATGGGAGTATTCGCCCTCGAATAGGATACAATGGGAGTATTCGCCCTCGAATAGGATACAATGGGAGTATTCGCCCTCGAATAGGATACAATGGGAGTATTCGCCCTCGAATAGGATACAATGGGAGTATTCGCCCTCGAATAGGATACAATGGGAGTATTCGCCCTCGAATAGGATACAATGGGAGTATTCGCCCTCGAATAGGATACAATGGGAGTATTCGCCCTCGAATAGGATACAATGGGAGTATTCGCCCTCGAATAGGATACAATGGGAGTATTCGCCCTCGAATAGGATACAATGGGAGTATTCGCCCTCGAATAGGATACAATGGGAGTATTCGCCCTCGAATAGGATACGATGGGAGTATTCGCCCTTGAATAGGATACGATGGGAGTATTCGCCCTCGAATAGGATACAATGGGAGTATTCGCCCTCGAATAGAATACAATGGGAGTATTCGCCCTCGAATAGGATACAATGGGAGTATTCGCCCTCGAATAGGATACAATGGGAGTATTCGCCCTCGAATAGGATACAATGGGAGTATTCGCCCTCGAATAGGATACAATGGGAGTATTCGCCCTCGAATAGGATACAATGGGAGTATTCGCCCTCGAATAGGATACAATGGGAGTGTTCGCCCTCGAATAGGATACAATGGGAGTATTCGCCCTCGAATAGGATACAATGGGAGTATTCGCCCTCGAATAGGATACGATGGGACTATCCGCCCTCGAATAGGATATTTTACGTTTGTTTTATTTTACATTGTCCTATGCATATTTCATAAATTATTACCAGAATGCATTTGTAATTCCAAAAAAAAAAAAATTGCTACTAAAAGCAGGCGCCTACCTGTATAACAAGAGGCAAGTCTTCAGTC
The DNA here is from genome assembly GCA_032618575.1 of Nicotiana noctiflora. Taxonomy (NCBI): domain Eukaryota; kingdom Viridiplantae; phylum Streptophyta; class Magnoliopsida; order Solanales; family Solanaceae; genus Nicotiana; species Nicotiana noctiflora. Next base: position 142,539 of record JASVEL010007069.1, on the reverse strand, counting down.
TTTACATTGCAGGTCTTGAAACCAATAACCCACCATAAAGCAGAGGGTTACAACAAGAGATCCCAACGCAAATTCAAGCGCATGAGTCAAAGGAAAGGAGGGAATGAAGGAAAATTTTCCCAGCATCATTATCCTCAGCAGGCAAGTAAACAGTTCTAAAGATATCCCCAGCAGTCAGGAGGGAAAGCAACACGACCCAGGAGGAAAGCAGTTCCGAAATAAGGTAATGGTTCAAGAGTCGATGCAGCAAGAATAAAATGGTACAAGAAGCAAAGGAATGGCGATTTATTTTCAAAAGATGTTGTTGAAGTCAGGAGCCCGCCTGAAGAGAGGAATGGCGATTTATTTTCTAAGTTGTTGTTGAAGTCAGGAGCCCACCTGAAGAGAGGAATGGCGATTAATTTTTCAAAGTTGATGATTGAAGTCAGGAGCCCGCCTGAAGAGAGGGATGGCGATTTGTTTTCAAAAGATGTGAAGTCAAGAGCCCGCCTGAAGAGAGGAATGGCGTTTAATTTTCTAAGTTGATGATGAAGTCAGGAGCCCGCCTGAAGAGAGGAATGGCGATTTATTTTCTAAGATGTTGTTGAAGTCAGGAGCCCGCCTGAAGAGATGAATGGCGATTAATTTTTCAAAGTTGATGATTGAAGTCAGGAGCCCGCCTGAAGAGAGGAATGGCATTTAATTTTCTAAGTTGATGATGAAGTCAGGAGCCCGCCTGAAGAGAGGAGTGGCGATTTATTTTCAAAAGATATTGTTGAAGTCAGGAGCCCGCCTGAAGAGAGGAATGGCGTTTAATTTTCTAAGTTGATGTTGAAGTCAGGAGCCCGCCTGAAGAGAGGAATGGCGATTTATTTTCAAAGATGTTGTTAAAGTTAGAAGCCTGCCGGAAAAGCAGAACGGCGTCTCAGTTTCCAAGATTTGATAAGGATAGTGAACAATCGAAAAGTGACAGAGTGTAACAGAAATCCCCAGCATGAATCAGAAGGAAGGCAACAAGGATCAGAAAAGATAGATTCAGACCTCGAAGGAGAATAGTTCGAAGATCACAAGTAAGGGAATTCACTTCGGAGTGCAATGCAAGTTAGCAACAAAGGAAGCTTGCGACCAGAATGCGAGTCAACAGTCCGAGATCAACAGAAGTTAGTCACAATGAAAAAGGCAAGGAGTTAATCCAAGTGCAAAAGTTGAGGAAAGATGTGGTGTGCTCAAGTCATGGCCCAGGTCGCAAGCACTGCATACATAGTCTCAATCCGAAAAGCAGCACCTGCAACTAGCAAGTATCAATGTTCAAATTTAGAGTCCGCATGAAGCACCAACCAATACTCAAGACCAAGCTTAAGAAGACTTATAGATAGGAATCTTGTAACTAGTAGCTGATAGGCTTAGTTAGTCTTCCTCATGTTTTGATTTTCGATGTAATGGCAGGACCACGGACCAGAACTTCGATGGAACGGAACCTCGACGGAACGGCACCTCGACTGGCTCTCCACTTCGGTTACTCCATATTCTTACTCACTTCTGAACTACACGTGGCCTGATTCCTTTATAGCCAAGGATATGTAGGCAGCTCAGATACAAGGGCTCAGTCACATCCTCTTCCTTTTAGTTTAGTCTCTCCCAATAAGGGTCAGGTCAAAAATACTTGTCTAGTCATTCTTTGTCTGAAAACTCTTTGCGTTTTCAGTCAAAGAGGGGCAGCTGTAAACGCGTGATTTTTGACCCTCCCCGTGATTTTTTATATTTTTAGCATAAAATATTTAGTTTAGTTTTAATATAGCTATTTTAACTAAATTTGACTCTTTTACTTTATTTTTACCTTACAATGAAAAATAACAAAAATATAGTTTTATTAATGTTTCGTAGTCATTTTTAAACTTGAAAAATACAAAAATAGTACTTTATATTTTTATCTTTTTATAAAAACGAAAATAATAAAAAATAGTTTCATTAACATTTTGTAGTTACTTTAATTTTGAAAAAAATATAAAAAATAATTTTTGTTTTAATTATTAGTCTTATAGTTATTTTGCTTACGTAGTGATTAATTAATAACACCGTGTTCTCATTCTCGGTTCCAGGCAAAGAATAATATTCGGGTTCAAACTACCTGGTTTTATAGTTTTCGGACCTAGCCCGTAATAATTCGAGTCCACCACACAGAGAACACGGACAAAACCAACCCATACCCACACATGCACACACTATGGGGACAACACATAATGGGGATGGGGAATAAGAATAAAAAGACAAAAGAAAAATACAAAAGGAAAAAGACAAAAATAAAAAGACAAAAAAAAGGGGGTGGTCTCTCACGTGAAGTGAGAGACATGTTTTGAACGGGAGGGATTTTTTTTGTAACAAAGGGACTGTTCATCTTCTTCTTAAAAGAACAGGAGAAGAAGACATAGAAAGGGACTGTTTTTTCGTTTCTTCATTTTTGAAAAGGAAAACACAATACACAGATACAATACAAAAGGAGATACTACTGGAGATCATCTTCTCCGGGAGAGAACCAAGGAAAAAACGCTAAGACCCCAAACCCATATCCCGTCACCTATCGTCGTCACGATTGCCATATTTATCGACGAACAGCTCCAACCAGTCTGCTATTGCTTCGTCTTCTTCGTTAGAACGACCAGCAACATCCGTTCCAACTCACATCACTCACCCTCACCAAAACGGCCATGAACGACCACCACTAACGCCAAACACCAGCCTTCCCCATTGTTCAACCGAGAAGCTTTGCCCAGCCTCATCTCCCTCGCCAAACGAACCACCACAAACAACCCGTTCCTCACGCCAAACCACCACCAGCCAGCCTCTCACGAGGTCGTCGACGAGGCATCCCGTTAGTGGTCTTCCGATCAATCGCTGGTCCCTGTTCCTATTCACGCACTGCTGTAAGGTTCATCTCTTACTTTGATATTAAGCTTTTTATTTGCATTTTCTTTGCTGTGTTTTTTTGGCAAAAGCAGCGTTAAAAGGAATTAAGCTGAAATAGACTTTAGTCTAGCGCATATGTGTGTTGGTTCAGCTATCTTATTCTTGCTATAAGTCAACTTTGGACTTGGCAAAATATAGTGGATTTCAATTCAGCAATGTGTTTGCTCATGAATATTCATGGCTTTTCTTTTGTTTTGAGTATAAAGCAGAGTGATGGAAATATCTATTAGAATTGGTTTGATTAGTTGTAATATTGCTGAATGAATTCTTAGATAAAAGTCTACTGTATTTGAGAATGGTTAAGGAGGAAACCGATCGTGCATATTGAATTGAAAGCACTGGTAGTCATGCTTTAGGAGTTAAGGTCTTTGATTTTTTTTTTTTAAATTAAATTTTGTGAGTGCATTTTCATGCTGAAATCCTAAAGAGTCCAATTACATTTCCTTGCTACGTGGATTATTTGTTTTGTCTATAGATCAAATGCTGGAAATATTCATCACATGAGTCACTTTCAAGAAGTTTAGAAAACAATTCATAAACCTCGTAGTTTGAGCTCTTTGGAATAATTTGAGACGAGCCTCGCCGCACTAAATATACAATTGCGGGGCCCTTAATCAATTGTTATAAAAAACTTAGATTTAGAAGGACCGTTTAGCAAATTTCACGGTCTTTCCCAAAGTTAACAACATGATAGACTCTTTAGGCATGACTTTAATAAAATTACTTTCCTAAATACGGGTGCGCATTTATGTGACCCAAATCTATCTCTCGGCGAAACTAAAATACATTAAAGTCACAGGCGTACTGGTTGCGGTGTGACTCGAAATGTGTTTTCGTGACGTCGCAATTCTTCTAAAAATAAAAGCGGAGCATTAAAAATACATAGTTAAAATATATAAAGAAATCGGATAAAAGCAAAAAGTACAGTTGAGCGACCGTGCTAAAACCACGGAATCCGGGAGTGCCTAACACCTTCTTCCGGGTTAACAGAGTTCCTTATCCAGTTTTCTAGTTTCGCAGACTATATTACAAAGTCATAAATTTCCTCGGTTCGGGATCAAACCGGTGACTTGGGACACCATTATTTTCCCAAGTGGCGACTCTGAACTAAATAAATAAATCCCGTTTCGATTGTCCTTTAATTGGAAAAACTCCCTCGCGCCCTCGCGGGTAAGCGGAAAAAGGAGGTGTGACAAAGTTCTTATCTGGATGTTGAATCATGGATGATAGAGTGGCCAATGCCTCAGCGAACTCATTCTGAACTCTGGGGACATGCCGGAATTCTGTCTTTGTAAACCTCTTCCTCAACTCTTGTACGTGATGCAAGTACGGGATTATTTTGGAGTTCTTGGTTGCCCATTCTTCTCGGACCTGTTGTATGAGCAAATCTGAGTCCCCAATCACTAGCAACTCCTGAACGTTCATGTCAATGGCCAACTTGAGCCCTAAGATGCAGGCTTCGTACTCGGCCATGTTATTGGACATTGGTACACGAGAACCTGAATTTGGCGGACACCAGATAAAGTTGAGCTGTTTCTGATACTAGAACTGCTCCTATGCAAACTCCTTTAAAGTTTGTTGCTCCATCGAAAAACATTCTCCAGGCATCATAGGATTTTGCGATGTTTTCTCCTATGAAGTAAACCTCCTCATCGGGAAAATACGTCTTTTGAGGCTCGTATTCTCCTCCAACACGATTTTCAGCAAAATGATCGGCTAGTGCTTGTCCTTTGATCGTTTTCTGAGTCACGTAGACAATATCAAACTCACTCAACAGAATTTTCCATTTGGCCAGCTTGCCCATGGGCATGGGCTCCATCCTTGATATGAGATAAGTGGTATAGGCACATAAATAATGCCTTAACTTCTGAGCTACCCAAGTCAGAGCACAACAGGTGCATTCTAACAGGGAATACCATGCCTCATATGGGGTGAACTTCTTGCTGAGATAGTTGATGGCTTACTCCTTTCTCCCCGTTTCATCATGTTGTCCCAAAACACAACCAAATGCTCCATCCAGTACTGCAAGGTAGAGCAATATCGGTCTACCTAGTTCGGGCAGAACCAGAACTGGCAGCGTTGATAGGTTTTCCTTGATTCTATCGAAGGCTTTCTGACAATCATCAATTCCATTCAACGGTGGCGTCCTTCTTCAACATCTTAAAGATAGGTTCACAAATGATGGTGGACTGGTCTATGAACCGGCTGATGTAGTTGAGTCTCCCCAAGAAACTCATAACCTCTTTCTTGTTCTTTGGAGGTGGTAATTCTTTAATAGCCTTGACCTTTGACGGATCGAGCTCTATTCCTCGTCGAATTACGATGAACCCAAGCAATTTTCTGGCCCCGAAAGAACACTTGGCAGAATTCAGTTTTAGGTTATACCTTCTCAATATGTTGAAGAACTTTCTTAAAATCTTCTATGTGGTCAGTGGCTTTCTTGGATTTGATGATGATATCATCTACATACACCTTGATCTCTTTGTGTATCATGTCATGGAAAATAGTAGTAATGGCCCTCATGTAGGTGGCCCCAACATTCTTTAATCCAAACGACATCATCTTGTAACAATACATTCCCTACGGTGTGATGAAAGCCGTTTTCTCCGTGTTTTCTTTATCCATCCATATTTGATTGTATCCAGCAAAACAATCGATGAATGACTACAGCTCGTGCTTGGCGCACGATGTTGGCCAACCACGTCGGGTATTCCACTACCCTGAGGACCTTGGCTTTGACTTGCTTGGTAACTTCTTTTTTGATTTTCAAACTCATGTCTAGCTTGAACTTTTTGAGCTTCTGTTATACCAGTGAACATGTCGGATCCGTTGGTAGTTTGTGAGCTACAATAGATGTTCTGAGGCCGGTCATATCATCATATGACAAGGCAAATATGTTCTCATGTTCTTTTAAGAACTCTGTGTACTCTTCTTTTTCTGATGGTGACAGGTGAACACTGATGCGCGTTTCCTTGACATTCTATGTATTCCCCAATTTGATAACCTCAGTTTCGTACAGGTTAGACTTTTGTCTATTTCAAAGTCTTCGACCTCTTATGAGTCTATATCCATTTGTTGCGTTATCTTGTTGCATGTCACATTCATCGGTTCATCAAGATAAGTAATAGTAATATTGTGTAAAAGTAAAATAAATGACAGAGAAAAATAATAAGAGCGATACTTGTATAAGAAACTGAAATGCTTTGATAAATGCCATAATATTATTTTGAACATCGGAGCACTTTTCAAAATTTAAAGATAATACATAAGGGAAATCAACTAATGAAAAAGGCAAAAAATAATGCGTAATGCTTTGTTCAGCCTTGCTACCCCGAAGCCTTCCGGGTTGGTGGGTCTGATGGACCAATTGTTGAGGCGCTCTCCTCGGCTCTATGCCTGTATGGAAAGGCCTTCCTCCCCTTCCTCCTTGAGAATGATGTGACAGTCTATATTGTCATTTTCCAAGAACAGGCTCTTCATTGTTGCTAATGCTTCATCTTCCTCTGACCCATATATGATGTCGGCTGGTTGGAAAGTCTGTTCCAGGCGGGGTATCGGGTGCTCCAGCGGATAGTAAGGGCTGCGCCATGGTGACGACCAATTCTGGAATTATTACCAAGTATAACCGTACCCTAACCCAAAAGTGGTGCCATGCTTCTTTAGTTTGACAGGCATGGTGATTCCCTGGAGATTCTTGCCGAGCCCCTTGCCAGGTTCATACCCGCTCTAATTCAGTATACTTTCTATCTTTGTCTACGGCGTTAACTCGCTCAACGTGGTGGTAAGTTTCTCTTCCTCGCTTCCTTCTCCCTTCAATCGCTAGGATGGTTTGGCGATTGTATATAGGTTTACTCCCATCACCATGAATAATCACCTCTTGGTGATTCCACTTAAACTTCACTGCCTGGTGCAGGGTTGAGGCTACGGCTCTAGCGGCGTGGATCCAAGGTCATCCTATTAGTAAGTTGTAGGATGCCGGGATGTCTATTACTTTAAAATCAACATCGAACCAAGTTGGCCCCATTTGTAGACATAAACTAATCTCCCCAATAGTGGACCTTTGGGAGCCATCAAAAGCTTTGACGCTGATAGCCCCATACTTGATTTCATATAGACTTTTCCCCAATGTTTTGAGGGTCACCAATGGACAAATGTTGAGGATGGACCCTCCATCAATCAAAGTTCTGGTGATGAAATAGTCTTCATATTGAACAGTGATGTGCAACGCTTTATTGTGTCCTACACCTTAAGGGGGCAACTCATCCTTGTGGAAAATGATCTTATGACTCTCCAATATCTGCCCGACCATATTTGCCATCTCTCCTCCAGTTATATTGTTGGGTACATATGCCTTACTCAGTATCTTCATTAGGGCGTTCTTGCGTGCCTCGTAGCTCTGCAACAGAGCTAGAATGGAGATCACTGGTGTTTTATTTAATTGATCAACAACAAAGTACTCTTTACGAGTCAAAATGCAACAGAGGAGTAAAACGTTACGAGTCAAAATGCAATGACATCCAAATGATTGGAGGAGTAAAATGTTAGATTCATTTGTTCAATGACATAGCAGTATAATAACACCTATATAACAAGATTTCTTGTATAATAACTGAAACAAGATTTCTTGTATAATAACACAAGAAAATGATGATTTGATAAACAGCTTCTACGAGAAACTGTTGTTTACTGGAAATAGAGAAACTGCTAACTGCTAAGTGAAACAAAAGAGAGAAACTTAAGAGTGCTTCAACATAGAAAATAGAAAACTACAGCAGTACTGCTTTTAACTGAAGAGAGAACGACACAGCAGAAATAACGACACAGCTGCTAGCCTGTTATAACGACATAGGCACTGCTATAACGACATAGCTGACAACTGCAATAATAACTATAACGCCCATAATCCAAAAAAAGAAAGAGCAACACCATAACAATTTTAAAGCTGCTATATATGACATAGCTGAGTACAACTACAGCTAACAACAAACATGTGAAATAGCTTCTTAGTTTCCACCAACCATCATCACCTTCTTCATTCATTGCATTTTTGGACAATTGGACATATGTGTAAGGAGTGATTTCGTACCATTATCTTTCGAATCAGCAAAATATTCTTTTTTGCAATATTTACGACACCCTTTTGATTTCCTTCCGGATCAATAATTTGGTCAAAATGTTCCCATGCAATAGACCTCTTTTTTCTTTGTCTCTTTGTTGTCGATTGAACTGATTGAGATTGTGATTTCACATTTGAATTAGAAGCACCACTTTCACCAATCACCTTATCAATCATCATATTTTCGGCCATATTTTTGTGTCACTGTGAGTTTGCGAGAAAACAAATCTCAAAATGAAATACATATAACTACGGATTTAGCTTAAAATATAAAAAATTATTGAACTAGCTTAAAATACATATACACGGCAACACCATATAGCACAAAATCACTTATATTAACTCAATTAATTAAAATGAATATAAGAAAATTGCTACTCCTCTAATAGAAAACAAAAATAGAAGCAAACAGAGGCAAAAATCTTGAGCAAACACAACAATTAACAAGAAGCAAACAAAAATCTTGAGCCAAACTTACACGATGCGATTGAACTGGTGGTGAGCTTGAGACTTGAACTTGAGGCTCAGGCGTCTGGACTCTGCGTTACACCGGATAAGGTGTGCTGGTGTGGTGCGGAAATACAGAGACGAAGACTCGACAATCGACAGGATAAGGTGTGCCTGTGTGGTGACTGGTGAGATTGGGACTTGGAGTTGGGGGATGCGCCGACTGAAGACTGAAGACTGAAGTTGGGGGGGCTGCGCCGCTGCGGGAGATTGGGAAAACGAAAAGAGGGACTGAACTCTAAAGTTGGGGGCTACGCCGACTGGTTCTTGGAGTGAACTAACTAAAGAGCAAATTGTAAAGACGGAAGACTGGAAGAGGGAACAAGGAATGAGGGAAGGGAAATAGGAAACTAGTAAAATAAAAGGGAACCCTAGTATATAAGGGTAGATTAGTAAATTACTATATTCTTATTGGGTTATCGGTTTTTACCCGATAACAAAAATACAAACCGAGACCGAACCGATAACCCAATAAAAAAATTGTTTACCCCGTTACCGAACCGTTAACCCAATAACCCAATACCGATAACCCAATAAAGAATTAACGGTACGGATTATCGGTTTTACCCGATATATGCCCACCCCTACTTTGGGGTCCCAGTCATCTTCTACTTCGATCATATGCACACCACCGCCCTTATGATCAGGCAAAGGATTATTGCGAACCTTAGGAGCAGGTTCCTTGGCCATGATGATTTTGTTGTCAATTAGAGCTTGGATTTTGTCTTTTAGAGATCAGAACTCATCAATGGTATGCCCTTTCATGCCGGAATGGTATGCACAGGTTTTATTTAGATTTATCCACCGGGAAGGATTTTCTGGAGTTATGGCAAGGATTAGGGTGACGCAACGGGTTGCTTTGAGTCTTTCATATAGTTGGTTGATTGGCTCGGCGATGGCGGTGTATTACCTGGGAGGTCTGCGGTCAAGGCTAGGGCGTGGCCTAGGTAAATTTTGGCGGGCGGGATGTGATTGGTAGTGGGTATTATAGGCTTGGTAGATAGGTGCTGGTTAGGAATATTTTGGTGAGGTAGGTTGGTATGCGGGGGATGGAGATGATTGGTAAGCGGGTGATAGAATTTGGTAAGAGGGTGGATGTGCTTGGTAGTTGGTGTCACGCCCCAAATTGGGGAACATGACCGGTGCCTGACCGGGTTGCCCCAGTCAAGCGGACCTGAGTGCCTTTCATTCCCACGCGTTACCCCTGTGTTGATTGTTTCTCAATAACCAAATATCTTACTAACCATGAATGATTTCACATTAAACAAATAAAACCATACGAGTGATTCATTAACAAGTTTGCAGTTTTTACAACACCCGACATAACATAATATGTGCATAAGACTGGAGTCCCACAGTTTACATGTCTACAGAGCCTCTAGGATACAAAAAGGGGGATACAATACTTGCTGGTAACAAGGCTCCAGCTATACCTTACAAACCAAAATGAAATCTAAACGAAAGTGGAGTGAACCACACAGGGCCCCGAGGAAGAAAGGGGCTCACCAAACGGGCAGTGGAGGATGAAGGATACTACTGCCGATGTGCTGAAGTGCCTGCTACAGATCCACCTACAATCATAACACGAATGTAGCGTCCCCGCCAAAAGGGACGTCAGTACACTTGAATTGTACTGGTATGTATGGACAAACTTTGTCCCAAGTAAACTCAAGCCGTTAAACAAGAATCACAATGTTAAGACGGCCAATAGATTACATCAAGTAATCAATTAAGCTAACTAACCATGTTTCCAATCTTTTACTCATTTCAGATAAGCCTCAACACAAGCACGTTTAAGGTCAACAAATAGAACAATAACCAATCAACCACATAAATTGCAAGTAGTCAAACATAGGGGCAATCAGTGCCCCCCAGGTTGCAAACTCTCCTGCTGTCTCCTTTCACAATTTAATATTAATGATTTTGTATCAATTTTCAATAGCGATTTCGATCGCTTTCCATCCTTATTACCCCTGACCACCCTTATTACCTCAGCCACCCTTATCACCCCAACCCACACCTTATTTCTTCATGTTGCGGCACGCAACCCGATCCCACCGTACAGTTTTCAAACACAACAATCACAAACAACAGATAAGGTACTACACCTAATTACAATAAGTTCAAATAAGCAACTTACACATTGGTTCATGTTCTCAATTACTTCTCAAGCCAATATCAAAACCAAGTTACAAGTGTTCCAAAATCGAGAATGCCCACATAATCATGTTCAACAATTTACCACCATTCAAGTGTTTCAAATTCCTTCCACAATAAGCCAAATATGCCATCACAATGGTTGTTCCCAATTCTTTACCAATCTCGGTTACCTTTTTATCTTTCAATTCATATTTCATACCACACCACACGTAGTTCAACATCAATCGAATGCTCAACAAGGAAATCAAAGGATTACGTACAATTTCTCAATTTAACACATGACAAAACAATTCGCACACATTTGGGCGATTTTACAAGAATCAAAATTAGCCATACATACCTGGTATCGATTTTTTCTTCCGTTAACTTCCTACTTTATGCTTACCCAAGATATCCTACTCTTGACAACCTTGTTCTTGAAGACTCTTACTTCTACTCACTTCTTTTACTAGAAATCAAGTTCAATAATCATGCATGAGTGAAAAATTCCATTTTCAAAAGCTATTATATGCAAACCTCTCTTTACCCAATTTAAATCTGAAAATTAGAGAAAATAGTTAGGGTTTTTACCTTGTAAAGATTGAGGAAGTTGAATCCTTGCCCTAGAATCCTTTGGACTAGATGTTTGGAACAATCTTTGAAGATGAAAGACTTCTCTCTCTAAAACCCCTCTCTTCTCTCTCTAATTTTGGTAAGATGATATGATAAAATGAAGGAGAAAGGTGTTATATTAAAGAAGAGGTCGGGTCAAATTTTATAAAATTCCTGGGCCGGGTCAATTCTGCGGTGCACTTTGCGACTGCAGAATCGACATACGGTCCGCATAGTGACCGCAGAATTGCCCCAAATTTACACAAGTTCTGTTAAGGAATGCGACCAGAATGCGGTCCGCATTCTTGATCTGCGGTCGCAAAGTGCACCGTAGATTCATTATGCGATCGTATATCGACCGCATTTTTGACATGATTTTGGGAAACCTTCTGGTAAGCTTTGCGGCAAGAATGCGGTCCGCATAGCAGATCTGCGGTCGCATTCTTGACCGCAAAATTGACACTTTTCGGGAAAAATTGATTCTCTACATTTTTGACACCTAAATCACTATCAAGGGTCCGAACCGCGGCGAGTTCTACGCATTCCTAACACATTATTTGGACCATGACACCATAGCTACTAGGTTTTATGCACAAAAATTTTACGGGGCCTTACATCCTCCCCCCCTTAAGATCATTCGTCCTCGAATGAGGACTTTGAAAATAAATTGGTTTTGAAAGACATGATATGCAAGCTATCAAAATTTTGACTAACTCTTATATTTTAGAAAACTTTCGCTAGAGTTTCCTTTGTATTATGGACATATCCACCTGTCAGAGGGCCCCCGAAACACATTACCAAACAACAATATATAACTACAACACTTTCCACAACTCGTATATACTTTCTTGCCTCAACAAATGCACATATTCTATCACATTGTTACTATTGCACATAAACTAGTCACTTCAATGAGTTCTTTCCTTATTTAATCATTTTAATACACTATGTACACACAAACAAACCATTACCAATCCACACTTACTATTAGTTGCTTATTTAACACATGAATCTTTATAAGGATTTCATTTACAAGAAAGGTTCAAGTGACCCAAGGTAACAACACATTTATCTCATTACAAAACGAAGGGGACTTTACTAATATTAAGAGAGAAACAACTTGATCAAGATGACAGTTACTAGGAGTAGAAGGGTCACCTAATTTCTTCTAGGCTTGATCAAACAATTGGGGGTACTTTTCCTTCATCTCTTTTTCTGCTTCCCATGTGTCCTCCTCAATTTGTTGACTTCGCCACAATACTTTAACAGAGGCAACTTCCTTATTTCTCAACTTACGGACTTGCCTATCAAGAATGGCAACTGGAACTTCTTCATATGACAAATCTTCATTAACCTCTATAGCCTCGACCGGCATGATGGTGGATGGATCTCCAATCACTTTCTTCAACATGGACACATGGAATACCAGATGAACTAGTGACATCTTAGGAGGCAACTCTAGCATATAAGCAACTTGACCAATCCTTTGAATGATCCGATATGGCCCGACATACCTAGGACTTAGTTTCCCTTTCTTTCCGAATCGCATAACTCCCTTCATAGGAGATACCCTCAAGAACACCCAATCATCGACTTGAAACTCCAAATCCCTTCGACGAACGTCTGCATAGGATTTTTGACGACTCTGTGCTGTTTTCATTCTCTCCTGAATAACCTTGACCTTTTCCATAGCTTCGTACACCATATCCGGCCCTAGCAATTCCGCTTCACCTACCTCAAACCACCCGATTGGCGATCTACATCTTCTCCCGTACAATGCCTCAAACGGGGCCATCTGAATGCTAGCATGATAGCTATTATTGTAAGCAAATTCTATCAGTGGCAAGTGTTCATCCCAATTACCTTTAAAATCTAAGACACAAGCCCGCAACATATCTTCAAGCGTCTGGATGGTCCGCTCGGCCTGACCGTCGGTCTGTGGATGGAAAGCTGTGCTGAGATTCACCCGAGTTCCCAAACCTTGCTGAAACTTCTTCCAAAAGTTAGCTGTGAACTGAGCCCCGCGATCTGAGATGATAGAAAGTGGAGTGCCATGAAGCCTTACTATCTCCTCGATGTACAATCTTGCATATTGCTCCGCAGTATCAGTGGACTTGACAGGCATGAAGTGAGCTGATTTGGTGAGTCGATCTACTATCACCCATATTGAATCGAACTTACGCTGAGTGCGAGGTAACCCTACCACGAAATCCATATTGATCATCTCCCATTTCCACCTTGGTATTTTTATAAGCTGAGTTAATCCACCAGGCCGTTGATGCTCGGCCTTCACTTGTTGACAGTTCGGACATTTAGCTACAAAGCCTGCCACATCCCTTTTCATACCGTTCCACCAATAAATCTCCTTGAGATCATGATACATTTTCGTTGAACCAGGGTGCACCGAATACCTGGAAATATGAGCCTCTGCCATCACTCTTTCCCGAAGCTCGTCCACATCCGGAACACATAGCCTATCTTGACACCGCAATACACCATCTTCGCTGCCGAGTACAAATGCTGAGGTCTTGTCATTCATGACTGCTTCCTTCACCCGAACCAATGCTGGATCCATGAACTGTTTTTCCTTGATTTCCGCGACCAATGATGATTCTTCTCCATTATGCACCAAGATATCCCCCTCGTCTGACGCCGAAATACGAACCCCCAAGCTGGCTAATTGGTAAACCTCTCGAGCCAGGGGTCTCTGATCCACACCCAAATGAGCCAAACTACCCATGGATTTTCGACTAAGAGCGTCGGCTACCACATTTGCCTTTCCTGGATGGTACAATATGTCCATATCATAGTCCTTGAGTAGTTCTAACCACCGCCGCTGTCTCAGATTCAGCTCTTTCTGCTTGAACAAATACCGGAGGCTCTTGTGGTCTGAAAACACATCTACATGAACCCCATAAAGATAGTGTCGCCATATTTTCAAGGCAAACACAACAGCTGCAAGCTCCAAATCATGTGTCGGATAATTCTTCTCATGGTTCTTGAGTTGCCTGGAAGCATAAGCTATAACCTTTCCTTGCTGCATCAATACACATCCCAAACCGACTCTGGAGGCATCACAATAAACCACAAATCCCTATGTGCCTTCTGGCAAGGCCAATACTGGTACCGAGGTCAATCTTGAATTCAATTCTTGGAAACTTTTCTCACATGTATCGGACCACTGGAACTTAACTGCCTTCTGCGTCAGTTTTGTCAATGGGGAGGCGAGGGTCGAGAACCCCTCTACAAACCTCCGATAGTACCCTGCCAAACCCAAGAAGCTACGAATCTCTGTCGGGGTCGTGGGTCTAGGCCAATCTTTCACTGCCGCAATCTTCTGAGGATCCACCTGAATTCCCTCACCGGAAATAACATGCCCTAGAAAGGCTACGGACTCCAACCAAAACTCACATTTTGAGAACTTGGCATACAATTGATGCTGAAGAAGGGTCTGCAATGTTGCTCTGAGGTGAATGGCATGATCTTCCCTGCTTCGAGAGTAGATGAGGATATCGTCAATGAATACAATCACAAAAGAATCTAGGAATGGCTTGAAAACCCGATTCATAAGGTCCATGAAAGCTGCTGGGGCGTTGGTTAGCCCAAAAGACATAACCAAAAAACTCAAAGTGACCATAACGAGTTCTGAAGGCGGTCTTAGGAATATCCTGCTCCCTGATTTTCAACTGGTGGTACCCAGACCGTAAATCAATCTTTGAGAAGAACTTCGCTCCCTGCAATTGGTCAAACAGATCATCCACTCGAGGCAAAGGATATTTATTCTTGATGGTGACTTTGTTGAGCTGTCGATAATCAATACACATTTGAAGTGACCCATCCTTCTTTCTGACAAAGAGAACCGGAGCACCCCATGGCAACACACTCGGTCGTATGAACCCTTTCTCTAATAAATCCCTCAGCTTCTCCTTTAACTCCCTTAACTCTGCTGGCGCCATTCTGTATGGTGGAATGGATATTGGCTGAGTATCTGGAAATACATCGATCCCAAAATCAATCTCCCTATCAGGCGGAATGCCTGGAAGCTCATCCGGAAACACTTCAGGAAATTCATTCACAATTGGCACGGACTCGAGGGTAGGCACCTCCGAGGTGGTGTCCGTTACCCGAACCAAGTGATAGATACACCCCTTCTTAATCATCTTCGAAGCCTTAAGGTAGGAAATAAACCTACCCCTTGGCACTACACCATTTCCTCTCCATTCAATAACTGGCTCGTTAGGGAACTCGAGCCTCATAACTCTCGTCCGACAGTCAAGTTTGGCAAAGCATGAGTAGAGCCAATACATCCCCATAATTACATCAAAATCAACCATCCCAAGCTCAATAAGATCGACTGTGGTAACACGACCACTCACCGTGACAACACAATTTCTATAGACTCGTGAGGCTGAAATAGAATCACCAACCGGAGTCGACACAGAGAACGGCTCATGAAGCTGTTCGGGTTCTACCCCAAAACTTGAAGCAATGAATGGAGTAACATAAGACAAGGAGGACCCCGGATCAATAAGGGCATAGCAATCAATAGTCTGAACAGACAGGATACCTGTAACAACATCTGGAGAAGCCTCGGCATTCTGGCGGCCACTCAACGCATAGAATCGGCTGGGTCCACCCCTACCATGAGCTCCACCCCTAGCTGCACCACGCCCTGCTGATGCTGGAGTACGCGCTGATGATGTAGCAGCTGAAGAACCGGATGACTGAGCAGATCCCCTACCTATACCCTGACGGGGTGCACGACTGTCCCGCTGAATGTGACCTCTCACCCCGCACCCAAAAGCACACTGGGATGTCAAGGTAAGAAGTCTCTGTATGAAATCTCCCACACTTGGGGCATGTAGGCCTCCCCTGCTGCTGGGGCCTCATCCCAGGACGACCAGACTGACGAGACCTCCTGCTGTCTGAACCGGGTCTCGAGTAACTGCCCTGCTGATGACTGTGCACGGATGGCGGTGCACTCGCGGAGGACTGAGCATATGACTGGGATGGACCTGATGACCCTCTCCCTGGAAGTGATCTCCCCGAATGACCCATTGACCGGGCCCTGCTGCTACTTTCTCTATCTGCACGAATCTTCAATTTCCTGGCCTCTGTGGCCTGAGCAAACCCCACGATCCGCCCATAGTTCATATCTGAGTGCAAAGCTTCTGTGGCGGCCTCATTCACTACCAAAGGGCTAAGGCCCTGAACAAATCGTCGAACCCGGGCATCCATGGTTGACACTAAATGAGGAGCGTACTTGAACAACCTTACGAACTCCATATGATACTCCCAAACACTCATACTACCCTGTTTGAGGACCTCGAACTCAGTGGCACGGGCTGCCATTGTCTCGGCAGGCAAGAAGTGGTCCATGAATGCATCCACGAACTCATCCCATCTGGCCAGAGGGCTCCCTTCCTCACGGGAATCCTCCCACATTTCGAACCATGAACGTGCCGCTCCCTTCATCCTGTAAGAGGCCAACTCTACCCCCTTTATATCTGTAGACTTCATCACTCTGAGGGTCTTGTATATCTCATCAAGGAAGTCTTGTGGGTCAGCCTCTGGATCGGTACCTGAGAATTCTGGAGGGGCCAACCGCAAGAACTGGTAGACTCTGGAGCCGGAGGAATCTCCCTGTCCGCTGGAGGATGCAGGGGTATCATGGGATCTCTGGGCCTGGGCGGCCACTAACTGTGTTAACATATGAATGGCTCCCCTAAGATCCTCATTAGAGACACCAGAGCCCGAAGCGGGAACTGTATCTGAGTCAGGAAAACCGGCAGGAGGAATGGTGGCATCCTCTGCCGCAGCTGGAATAGGGACACTTGGGTTTTGAACAGATGGGCCAGGCAAATTCAGGACTGGTGGGTCATTCTCGCCCACGGCATCGGGTACATGATTAGCAGCCGCACTTGGGCCGGCATTGGCCCCGAGTCCGAGTCTAGCCTTCTTCTTAGGCGCCATATTCTGAAAATTTGGGAACAAGGCGCGAGTTAGACACAAATATTTCCACATTGTACTTTACCGCACGATATGGATTAACAAAGAAATAGGTAAATTCCTAAATGCACGTGTAGCCCCCTACTTATATGATGTGGTCGACAACACACCTATAAGAAGGGCACTACCAGACACGGCTCCGAGACATCCTAGGACACTTTAAAAACCAACCAGGCTCTGATACCAAGTTTGTCACGCCCCAAATTGGGGAACATGACCGGCGCCTGACCGGGTTGCCCCAGTCAAGCGGACCTGAGTGCCTTTCATTCCCACGCGTTACCCATGTGTTGATTGTTTCTCATTAACCAAATATCTTACTAACCATGAATGATTTCACATTAAACAAATAAAACCATACGAGTGATTCATTAACAAGTTTGCGGTTTTTACAACGCCCGACATAACATAATATGTGCATAAGACTGGAGTCCCACAGTTTACATGTCTACAGAGCCTCTAGGATACAAAAAGGGGGATACAATACTTGCCAGTAACAAGGCTCCGGCTACACCTTACAAACCAAAATGAAATCTAAACGAAAGTGGAGTGAACCACACAGGGCCCCGAGGAAGAAAGGGGCTCACCAAACGGGCAGTGGAGATGAAGGATACTACTGCCGATGTGCTGAAGTGCCTGCTACAGATCCACCTACAATCATAACACGAATGTAGCGTCCCCGGCAAAAGGGACGTCAGTATACTTGAATTGTACTGGTATGTATGGACAAACTTTGTCCCAAGTAAACTCAAGCCGTTAAACAAGAATCACAATGTTAAGACAACCAATAGATTACATCAAGAAATCAATTAAGCTAACTAACCATGTTTCCAACCTTTTACTCATTTCAGATAAGCCTCAACACAAGCACGTTTAAGGTCCACAAATAGAACAATAACCAATCAACCACATAAATTGCAAGTAATCAAACATAGGGGCAATCAGTGCCCCCCAGGTTGCAAACTCTCCTGCTGTCTCCTTTCACAATTTCACATTATTGATTTTTATATCAATTTTCAATAGCGATTTCGATCGCTTTCCATCCTTATTACCCCCGACCACCCTTATTACCTCGGCCACCCTTATCACCCCAACCCACACCTTATTTCCTCACGTTGCGGCGCGCAACCCGATCCCACCGTACAGTTTTCAAACACAACAATCACAAACAACAGATAAGGTACTACACCCAATTACAATAAGTTCAAATAAGCAACTTACACATTGGTTCATGTTCTCAATTACTTCTCAAGCCAATATCAAAACCAAGTTACAAGTGTTCCAAAATCGAGAATGCCCACATAATCATGTTCAACAATTTACCAACATTCAAGTGTTTCAAATTCCTTCCACAATAAGCCAAATATGCCATCACAATGGTTGTTCCCAATTCTTTACCAATCTCGGTTACCTTTTTATCTTTCAATTCATATTTCATACCACACCACATGTAGTTCAACATCAATCGAATTCTCAACAAGGAAATCAAAGAATTACGTACAATTTCTCAATTTAACACATGACAAAACAATTCGCACACATTTGGGCGAATTTACAAGAATCAAAATTAGCCATACATACCTGGTATCGAGCTTTTCTTCCGTTAACTTCCTACTTTATGCTTACCCAAGATATCCTACTCTTGACAACCTTGTTCTTGAAGACTCTTACTTCTACTCACTTCTTTTACTAGAAATCAAGTTCAATAATCATGCATGAGTGAAAAATTCCATTTTCAAAAGCTATTATATGCAAACCTCTCTTTACCCAATTTAAATCTGAAAATTAGAGAAAATAGTTAGGGTTTTTACCTTGTAAAGATTGAGGAAGTTGAATCCTTGCCCTAGAATCCTTTGGACTAGATGTTTGGAACAATCTTTGAAGATGAAAGACTTCTCTCTCTAAAACCCCTCTCTTCTCTCTCTAATTTTGGTAAGATGATATGATAAAATGAAGGAGAAAGGTGTTATATTAAAGAAGAGGTCGGGTCAAATTTTATAAAATTCCTGGGTCGGGTCAATTCTGCGGTGCACTTTGCGATCGCAGAATCAACATGCGGTCCGCATAGTGACCGCAGAATTGCCCCAAATTTACACAAGTTCTGTTAAGGAATGCGACCAGAATGCGGTCCGCATTCTTGATCTGCGGTCGCAAAGTGCACCGCAGATTCATTATGCGATCGCATATCGACCGCATTTTTGACATGATTTTGGGAAACCTTCTGGTAAGCTTTGCGGCAAGAATGCGGTCCGCATAGCAGATCTGCGGTCGCATTCTTGACCGCAAAATTGACACTTTTCGGGAAAAATTGATTCTCTACATTTTTGACACTTAAATCACTATCAAGGGTCCGAACCGCGGTGAGTTCTACGCATTCCTAACACATTATTTGGACCATGACACCATAGCTACTAGGTTTTATGCACAAAAATTTTACGGGGCCTTACATCCTCCCCCTTAAGATCATTCGTCCTCGAATGAGGACTTTGAAAATAAATTGGTTTTGAAAGACATGATATGCAAGCTATCAAAATTTTGACTAACTCTTATATTTTAGAAAAATTTCGCTAGAGTTTCCTTTGTATTATGGACATATCCACCTGTCAGAGGGCCCCCGAAACACATTACCAAACAACAATATACAACTACAACACTTTCCACAACTCGTATATACTTTCTTGCCTCAACAAATGCACATATTCTATCACATTGTTACTATTGCACATAAACTAGTAACTTCAATGAGTTCTTTCCTTATTTAATCATTTTAATACACTATGTACACACAAACAAACCATTACCAATCCACACTTACTATTAGTTGCTTATTTAACACATGAATCTTTATAAGGATTTCATTTATCAAGAAAGGTTCAAGTGACCCAAGGTAACAACACATTTATCTCATTACAAAACGAAGGGGACTTTACTAATATTAAGAGAGAAACAACTTGATCAAGATGATAGTTACTAGGAGTAGAAGGGTCACCTAATTTCTTCTAGGCTTGATCAAACAATTGTGGGTACTTTTCCTTTATCTCTTTTTCTGCTTCCCATGTGGCCTCCTCAATTTGTTGACTTCGCCACAATACTTTAACAGAGGCAACTTCCTTATTTCTCAACTTACGGACTTGCCTATCAAGAATGGCAACTGGAACTTCTTCATATGACAAATCTTCATTAACCTCTATAGCCTCGACCGGCATGATGGTGGATGGATCTCCAATCACTTTCTTCAACATGGACACATGGAATACCGGATGAACTAGTGACATCTTAGGAGGCAACTCTAGCCTATAAGCAACTTGACCAATCCTTTGAACGATCCGATATGGCCCGACATACCTAGGACTTAGTTTCCTTTTCTTTCCGAATCGCATAACTCCCTTCATAGGAGATACCCTCAAGAACACCCAATCATCGACTTGAAACTCCAAATCCCTTCGACGAACGTCCGCATAGGACTTTTGACGACTCTGTGCTGTTTTCATTCTCTCCTGAATAACCTTGACCTTTTCCATAGCTTCGTACACCATATCTGGCCCTAACAATTCCGCTTCACCTACCTCAAACCACCCGATTGGCGACCTATATCTTCTCCCGTACAATGCCTCAAACGGGGCCATCTGAATGCTAGCATGATAGCTATTATTGTAAGCAAATTCTATCAGTGGCAAGTGTTCATCCCAATTACCTTTAAAATCTAAGACACAAGCCCGCAACATATCTTCAAGCGTCTGAATGGTCCGCTCGGCCTGACCGTCGGTCTGCGGATGGAAAGTTGTGATGAGATTCACCTGAGTTCCCAAACCTTGCTGAAACTTCTTCCAAAAGTTAGCTGTGAACGAGCCCCGCGATCTGAGATGATAGAAAGTGGAGTGCCATGAAGCCTTACTATCTCCTTGATGTACAATCTTGCATATTGCTCCGCAGTATCGGTGGACTTGACAGGTAGGAAGTGAGCTGTTTTGGTGAGTCGATCTACTATCACCCATATTGAGTCAAACTTACGCTGAGTGCGAGGTAACCCCACCACGAAATCCATATTGATCATCTCCCATTTCCACCTTGGTATTTCTATAAGTTGAGTTAATCCACCAGGCCGTTGATGCTCGGCCTTCACTTGTTGACAGTTCGGACATTTAGCTACAAAGCTTGCCACATCCCTTTTCATACCGTTCCACCAATAAATCTCCTTGAGATCATGATACATTTTCGTTGACCAGGGTGCACCGAATACCTGGAAATATGAGCCTCTGCCATCACTCTTTCCCAAAGCTCGTCCACATCCGGAACACATAGCCTATCTTGACACCGCAATACACCATTATTCTATGCATTCCTAACACATTATTCGGACCATGACACCATAGCTACTAGGTTTTATGCACAAAAATTTTACGGGGCCTTACAGTTGGGGATAGGCTGGTATGTGAGAGGAGGTACCGGGTAGGCTTGGTATTTTACTGGGGACTTGGTTCGCTGTACAACCATCACGATACTCACTTTCTTTTTCTTGGATGCGCCACCAGATTGTAGGGCCTTATTGGTAGCCTGCAGTGCCTCAAAATTAGTGACCATACCGCTCTTAATGCCCTCCTCAATCTTTTCTCCTAGCTTGATGATATCGGAGAATTTTTGGCCCTTTATCAACATTAACCTCTCATAATATTGCGGATCTTGAGCTCGGACAAAAAATTGATTCATCTTTTCTTCCTCTTAGGCCGACCTGACCTTAGCAGCCTCGAATCTTCATCGAGTAGCATACTCGCGGAATGTCTCAGTGTGTTTCTTTTTCAGATTCTGGATGTAGAAGATATCTGGTGCATTTTCTATATTGAACCTGAACCTATCGATGAAATAGAACACCATTCCTACCCAACTTGTCCATTTCTTGGGATCTTGGTTGATGTACCAAGAAAACGCATCGCCTAACTTCTCATGAAGAGTTTCATGTGGATCTTCTCATCTCTTCCTACGCCGACCAGTTTATCACAATATGTCCTCAGATGAACTCTAGGATCCCCCAAGCCGTCAATCATTTCTAACTTGGGAGGTCTGTACCCCTCGGGGAGTTTGAGGTCTGGCAGAATGCAAATATCTTCATAATTCAACCCTTCAATGCCTTTGTTTCCTTCAACGCCCTGGACACGGCTAGTTAGTTTCTTGAGCCCGGTCGCCAGGTTCTTGATGAAAGACTCTTTGTCATCAAACTCTCGTGTGTTTGTAATGGGTTGAGTGTTTTCTGGAATGGTTTCCACATACATGGGAATGTGGTGGGGATAATCACTTGATGGTTCAGGGATGAGGAGTGGAGCCTTGTTGTGACATGTGTTGTAATTTTGATGAGTAGCGAGTTGTTTCTACGGCTTCGGGATGTTCTATGGAGGTATGGGGTGTTGAGCATTGGGAAAGTTGATGTATTGAGTTGTAAGGGAGAACGACAGACTCTCCAAGTTTGGAACTTGGTCTAGTTCTTCGTGAAATTTTAGTAACTTTTGTTCGAGCTGAGTGGCACTTCATTTGGATACCTGAACATCCTGAGGAACCTCTACCCTTTCAGCTGAGTTCTCCTTTTTGATGTTGTTCAAATATTCTATTTTTGATTTGCCCCTGGTTTTGATAGGACTTGGATTAGGAGGAGGTGGAGGGCCCTTAGATCTCGTGGAGTAGGATGATGATGCCAGAATGCACGAACTAACCTTTTGTGGAGGGGATTAAAAAATAAAAGTAAAAACTAAAAGGTAGCAAGTTAGTATGGATTCTGTAAAAAATATTGCAATATTTAAACACATAGTACAAGAATATAAATCGTGTCCTAAATTGGGTGCCTCATTGTGCCCGAGGTAGGCCTAGCGACAAGTGGATTTGGAGAACTTATAATGCTAAATGCCTCATTTTATTAATAAAAAATAATACAAATCCCAAAACGACACTAAAATTGCATAAAGTAAAATATCACTAACGGTCATTGGCCTTATTACATTTCAAAGCGAAAAAGAAAAGAATCTCCTAACTATTTGGTCCCAAAATAACCTTCCCCAGACTCGGCATCTTTGGCTCCATCGAACAAAGTCACCAGCTCATGCAATCCCAGCAGCACATAAGCCCTAGCCAAATGTCCTCCTTCATTACCCTCGGCGTTTTGGCAATTCTCGATCCTCCGGATGAACTTCCCTTCTAGCTCTACTAACACTCGCTCCAAATGCCCTAGGCACTTGTTGGCTCTGACACCCATATCCTTCCATTCCTCGATCAACTTTTTATTAGCCTCTAGAATCTCCCGATGCTCACTCTCCCACTCCCTGATCCTTTTGTGTAACTGATTGTACTTAACATGTATCTCAGCCCTTTCGTTGATAACCCTGTGACCTCGAACATACCCGGGTTGTCCTAACCCAGCATGATCATCTTATAGCCAACATGGATAGTATGAGGTGTAGCTGGCATGATATATGTCAGGCTCTATGGAATCCTTTACCAGGATGATCTTACTATTCCACATGTGTTGATCTTGACATTTGTATAGGTTGTTGTCGTCTTGGAAATCAGCCCTGAAATGACTCGTCTTCTCAACCTTTGGTATGACTTGATTCCTTCCTGCCTGCCTCATGACTCGGAGAGGGACATAGGGATAAGTTCCCCTCAGACCAATGAGTATAAGAAATGGAGCATCCCAAGAGCGGATGATGTAACTTTCTAGTGGGGAACCATTCGAACATCCACTGCACCTTGTCTTGTTTCATGTTTTCAAACAGCTCTACCCATCCTCGAGCATCCCCCTGCCGAGGAAACATGTCAGATATATAGTTCATTCTATTGGGTTAGTGAAAGGCTATATGATCATTCCACGACCTTCGCAGAAGTTCTTGATAGTATCGACCCGTTTGGAGATATTTTATAAGCCAGAGTTGGAGTAATAAGTTGCAACCCTTAAAATGACTGGCCCCTCATTGACAATTTTCCAAGGCTCGGTAGATCTCCGCAATAATCATGGGCACTATGCTGAAATGTTTCCTTCAATTCCCTACATTAGTGTCTTGGCGATGATGGCTAGTCTGGTATGGATCCTGGCCTTCTTCATGGGAAACACTATCATTCCCAGGAAGCAGAACATGAAGATGAAAACTCTCATGTGGATATGCCCCAATAATGTGAGGGTGAATTCATCTGATAGGTGCGGTAGGACTTGCTATGACTGTACCTTTGGTACAGGTAGTCAAAAGGGATATAGGAATCCTTCAAACAAGTCAAGTCTGAATTTTTCTTCAACCCCGTCATTTTGAAGAAATCATTACCCTTGCAGTTTTCTGGCATGAGAAAACCAGAGTCTCCCAAGGAATACCGGCTAACCCTCTTATTTCCTCGAGCATAAGGGACATTTCAAGGTCCCCAAATTGAAATATCGATCTATCACTGTCCCAGAATAAGGTTGCAGCCTCTATGATTTTGTTGTCTGGCTAAATTTCCAAAAGTGAGGGTAAGTTTCCCAAATACATGCGGACAAGAGTCCAGTCACTAGAATGAAGGTCCTCCCACCATCTTTGCAACCTCGAGTGAATACTAGTTACCATTCCGAATCTTGGGATTTCGTGTCTTATTTTCTACAAAACAAAGCATTAGTCCCTCACCCCTGCCGACTCGACTATTTAAATCAATAATTGACATAACGGTATTTAGTTCTCCAAATAAATGCACAGAGTATGGTGTTGTCCGTTTGGGTTCCAAAGGAACCCATTGGACTTTGGATAGTCTATCTTAAAGAGTCATTATGTGGACAATATAACTGACTCGACTAGGTTTGATAGTGATGCATGTACAGTTAAATAGAATAAGGTTTCTATGGGGTTCTAGACAGGTACCATTAAGCGGACAACTCAAGAGGGAAAGGCACAGAACCGTCAACTGCACCGCTGATCGACTAGTTTTACCGCAAATACGCCTTTGGGAAAATTTAGGGGGTAATAATATTGAAAGAGCGCAACCACTCATTATGCGTTGCTATGGTATTAGTTTGGCACAAGTGGAATATGATGTTGGAAAAATGCAATAAAAAAATGAAACAAATTGCCACGTATTTTCACGTTCATAATGATTACAATAATTGCTCAAAGTTACAACGGTATTGAAGAAAAATAGTAAATGAAAGCGTTAAAGAAAAAAGAAATAAAAAGATAAGTCAGTTTCAAATAAAGGTATTAAACAAAGCAATAAAGAACAATAAAGTCACATATAACATGAAATGGTAGAAGCCTAAAGGATCCCCAGCAGAGTCACCATGCTGTCGACGCCCCCTTTTTCTCTAAAGCAAAATCGGGTTTACAATATTTGGGAAGACAACTCTATTCCCGTTTGAGAATTAGGTTTTTGGATTTGAAGAGTCGCCACCTAATGATTAAGTGCATTAGGACACTAATGGTTTTGAATTTGAAAACTAGAGTTCGGAAAAGGCTTGAAATTATCTCGAGGGGAAGGTGTTAGGTACCCCTCAAGATCGACTAGTGTGGTTCCCGGTCATGTATGTAGTGACTTTAAATGCAAACAACAAGTACACAAGCAAGAATTACAAATACAAAGAGGGGTTTTCACATAATGGTTGCAAGGGATTAAGGAAGTTAAAGAAACTAAATTTTGATAGGGGAAGCAATTTTAACACCTTGAATAAAAGAGTAAAAAGAGAAAATTTTTACATAGTTGTTGCAAGTTAAAAGCAGTTTAAAAGCTGAAGTTTGGCAGAAAAAAATGGACAAATAAGGCAAGGGGTCCTAGATTTATGCATAATATGGATCACCCCACACAACACCTGGTAACCGTTTATACACGTGGTGTTATCGTATGGTCATCATATCCATATATACCCTTTCCTACCCCATTAAGGTATTAAGCGCGAAATGGTGTCGTTACCTATAGCATGCTATTCGTCCCAATCTTATCAGTTCCGGAGGCATTTGGGACTTCTAATCCTATCAAATGAAGGAAATTTTGGGCTTTTTCAAGAGTTTAGAAAGGTAGAAATTCTTATTCGTCAAGCAAAAGACATAGGACATTTATGTACACATAACAATTAAAGGCTCAAATAAGCCTCCTCAGAATCACAAAAAATGTAGTTTAGCATGCCTTACATATACTAATTAGGTCTGAATTAAACTTAAACGTTAAGCGGACTTGTTCAAACCATATTTTTAGACAAGGAGTCCGCATTAGGTTCGCCTGACTGCAATTATTGAAGACAAATGCAGTTACAACTTTTATCCTAAGGCTTGCCTAGGTGAAACTTATAAGCATGATATCTACTGGTTTCAGAAAAGAAGTAAACAGGTTACAAAAGGGTTGCCAGTTTTAACATAATAAAACAAGTTCTGCAATTGATAACGCGTTACTACTGACATATTACCTTAAAAAGTTGAGGTAATTCAGAATTGATTGACAATTCCTATAGCCATGTTTTCCAGCGTTGTTAATTTTACACACTTTTTACAGGCGTAGCAAGAATGCAAAAATCCTATGAGCATGGTATCTTGAATGCAATTGATTATTGTTTAAGCCTAAAAAAATCATTTGCCTAATGATAGATACGTATACAGTATTCAGAAACCATATAAACATGCTTTCTATATGATAGGAAAAAATGCAGAATCCTATAGACATGTTTTCTATGTGAGATGCAGAAATGCAGAGAACTATTGACCTACGTACGAAATGAAGAACTTAAAGTAGTGCAGAACCTAAATAGGATTTCTATATGAAGAATGTAGAAATGGAGAACTTAAAAAAATATTTCTATATGAGAGTGCACCAAAAATATGATTTCTAGATGTAGAAATGTAGAGCTTGACATGATTTACAGAAGTAAATACCTAATGAACATGATATCTACCCTTATGCACACCGTATGTGACCCTCCCCTTTCTCTAAACCCCATAAGTTATTACAAATTATTACAGACCAAATGAATCAGACAGAAAAATAAAATTACATCATAAATTAAAGCTGCATCCAAAGAACCTAATTCAGACTCAATATCTAACAATATAAGATGAACCAACTTCCGGGATCAGTTTGCAAAGCCTTTCTCTTATTTGGGATGTGTTAGAGTTCCAAGGAATTTCAAGAGTTCCAGGCAGTCGTAACTCCCCAGATATCATTGCAGAACAGATTATGGTGCAGTGTGGAAGAGCCAGCCCTCAAATGTCCAAGTTCGGAGAAAACTCAAGGTTCCCAATGTAAGGCTCATAACAAGGGGCAGAACTTAGAGACTAGGAGTAAGTGTAAATGCAGTGAAAGGAAATTAGGGGAAGCCAGGGCCGGTTGGTGGTCATGCCTAGCAACTGGACTGCTGGCACACCCTTGACCAGCTTGTCAGCTTAAAAATTAGAGAGTTAGGACCTTTTGAAGGTCAGGTTCAGCCATGGACAACAATTTATATGCTGCCAGGCTATACTTAAACTCTATACACATAAGGGAATGGGGGAATAGAGATTAAAAGAGGCTAGGATCCAAAGGACCCAGTCTTAATCCATGACAACAACTTTGCATGTTGGTGTGTCTTAAAATACAGCCCAAACACATAAAGGGAATGGGGATAAGGATTCATTGCAACAACAAATAGCAAGACATAAGTATTTATTTTTTAAAGCTTATATAAAGCAGTAAATTAGGCATAGGTACAAAAACTTGTATGTAAACACATTGTATTTGATGCTTGAATCAAAAGTAGGACATACTAGGTCAGAAGAACAAGTAGGGAGAAGCAGTAGATTTGGGGAAGCCAAACTGCAACTAGGAAGCAAGAGTGTAAGTTTTAGAAGAGAGTTGTGATGATTTAAAAATTGTGCGTGTGTTAATGGACGAGCAGGGTATTTATAATTGAAAATAGGGTTAGCAAATAAGTCAAGAATCATAGTTTAGTAATAATTAAAGAACTATGTACTAATTAAAATCAATCAGCCCATAGACTCCCTTTAATTAAGGAGTCTAAATTCAAACGGTAATGGGCAGAAATTATTTAAGGAAGGAAATCAAGTAAATATCTCGTGCAAGGTAGGAAAATAAGGGTAAATATATAGTGGTACTTGATTTGTAAAATAAGGAAAGGGAATCAATAAAATAACCAGTAAAGAATCCCATTGAAAGCCTTGCTCGAGTCAGAAAAGTGGTACAAGGAAAGTTTCATTTAGGAAAAATCAGTAACAATCAAATAAGCAACATTAAAGGGATTCAAAATCAATTAACAGTTGGCAAAACATTTGAAAGAGAAGTTCTCATATAAAACACATAGGCATGTCGAGCAAGAGGGTTTCAAAGTCACAAACGCAGAAAAAGGTTCAAATTCAACTCATAAACTCGAAGTGAGTCTGAGAGTTCAAGGTCTCAAATCTTAGGATTTTTAAACACGAATTTGATACAAAGATGAAGAGGCAAACTGTTGAGATAGGCTTAGAGACCTTTTCAGGGTCTCATGAGAAGCATACAAGCACAATAGCAAAGAACATAAGAACCAGTACAGGAAACAAGTTTCAAGCAAGCTTGGAAATTAAATGAGTTTAGGTAGTGTAAACTTAAGGAAACAGTCGATAAAACACATCTAAAAAGAATCCAAGCAAAGTCCGGTAAAGGCAACCAAATGACTAAAACTCAGTAGAGAAACACATGAGATAGAAATGTGAGAGCATGGTATTGAAAACTTCATAATACAACAAATATAAGAACACACGAAAAGACATGCAAATCAGAAAGAGCAAATAAGAACATAGCAGTGGTTGATTCTCACCAAGAAAAGGAGAATAAGAAGAGTCAGAAATATTTTAAGAACTTTCCAGAAACCCTAATCGAAAAGAAGTGCTTTTTTGAAAGAAAATTGGAGAAAACATTTAAGCAACTTAAGTAACAGTGCAAACATGTAACATATCTAAAATAATCGGAGAGAATCTCGATATTTAGGGTTCCAGATGAACCCTAGAGATGAGAAAGGCTTTGAAAATACTCGATCTAAGCCGGATAATGTTATTAACAGGCTCAAAAGACCAAGAGCCACCGAAGCAAGGCTGAAGATAGCTAGAATCTTCGAATCAGTGAAGACCCGCGAGGTCTGGCCTTGATCCTTCGAACAACAGGCATGCAGGAGCCATAAAAGGCGGGTATAGGTTGTCCATGGCCTGAGAAGCCATGAACGCTGGTGAAATCATGGTGGAACAAGGTAGGGGGAGGCTAGGGTTCCAGGGAGGGCTAGAAAGAGTTTGAGAGATGAGAGTTCAAAGGCGGCGTATCTGATAGAATATATTAGAGTTAAGAGGGGTATGGAAATTAAAAAGGAAAGAACGGATCATGGCCATTGATCAAAATGATCAACTGCCAAGATTAAAAGAGGAACCTGGCGGGTCTGAAAATGGGTTGTGGGTTTGGGTTGAAATTTGAAATTGGGTCGTTTGATTAGGGGTGGATTTGGGGGTTTAAATTGAGGCTACAATTGCAATTGGAAATGGCTATGTATTAGATAACCAATTTCTCCCCTTTAATTTATGTAAAAATAGTTAAAATAATTTTAAAAATAAATTAAGAGCACTGAACTAATTAATAATATATAAAATTTAATCTAAAAATACTGGAAATAATTTTATAATTGTAAAATGCCCTTAATATAATATAGGCTATAATTGCGATTTTATGCAATTTTAGTTTAAAAATATCAAATAAATTTTTAAAAAATATGTAAAAATCACATTTATTATATTTTGGTATAAATATGAGGATGAAAATAAGTTATTCACAAAAAGTGGTAATTTTAAGAATAATTATGGGATTTTGTACTACCAAAATAGATAATAAATTGATTTTACGAATCTTAGAAAATTACAAAAAAAAAATACAAAAACTCTTGGGCATGCTTATGTATGCATATACATACTATTTTGAGAATATTTTGAGCATATAAAATATATGGGGAAAAACTGGGTATCAACAGGCCTTGACCTTCCTTGTCACTACCCGATTGAGGTTAGGCTTGACATTTACTGAGTACCACTGTGGTATACTCATGCCCTTCCTGTGCATGTTTTTCATGTGCAGATCCAGGTACCACGACTCAGACTCATCACGCTCTACGTGAGGCATTGTATAGACTCCAAGGTATATCTCCAACGTCCCCAGACCGAAGAGTCCCTTTCTACTCTTGCTTTAAGTATTAGCCCTTCGGTATTTTTCTTTTTTGTTAGATATTTTGGAATTAGATATTATTAGACATTCAAAGGCTTGTGATCATGAGATTTTGGGAAAAGTATTAGTGTTTGAGAGTTGATATTGTGTATGCCGAGCAGCACTATTAAACACCATTTTATTCATTATTTTGGGGTTTATCTGTTTTCTTCCGCAAATTGGTTTATTTTTTTCCGCATTATTAGGATTACCTAGTCGTAGGGACTAGGTGTCGACACGATAGTTCACAGAGGACGAACTGGGGTTATGACATTAATACGCGTTGTACTGTTTTTTCTTACAAGATTTTGTCCCACTGGATTTTCCTTGCAAGGTTTTTAACGAGACAGCCGAAAGGCGTATTATTATATGCGTGTACTCTTTTTCCTTCTCTAGAATTTTTTTTCCAATGGGTTTAATTTAAGTTAAGGTTTTAACGAGACACATTATCTGTTGAATAGACATTCAAGGGGGAGTGTTTATATCTTAGAGAGATCTTAGGGTTTGGTACTTGGTGATTAAGACACTTTTTCCTATAAATAGAGGGGTCATATTCCATTATAATTCATCCCAAAATCAATAAAAATTCTCTCTCTAATACTACCCTTCTTCTTTTATTGCTTTATAACAAAATACAATTTGTTTTGGTGATCATGAAGTTTTCATAATTAACCGAAATACTTGGACACATAAGTGTCACGTCCTTAGTTATTAACTAAGTACACGTGTGGCACTTGACAACTCGCTCATGATCTTGCACAACTTTCTCACATTCTTGCTATGCCAAGTCATCCTTACTACACTCAAGATCGCTAAGAGAATGGAAGAAAGAACACAAGAGAATTTTTAAAGGAAGCTTTGTATTAGAGAGAACTTGAATTGTTTTCTTGGTTGATGTATTGCAAATGAATGCCCCCTATTTATACTAATCACCTAGGGGCTAGTATGTAAATAATAATTTTTCTACAAGTCCTTCCATATTTACAAATAAGTCCATTCTCTAGAATACTCTACAAGCCTAGAAGATTCCAAGGACTTTCCTAGCAAATTCATAAAGATCTAGGTTCTTCCTAAGGAAATGTCCATACTTCTCTAGAACCTTCTCACAAATGCTAGCCTTCTTCTTATGTAAGCTTCCACATGGCATTAATATATGCCAAATGGTGCCTATATGGCATGACGACATGGCAGTTCATCACACTCCCCCCCACCTAATATTGCGACGACCGCGGCGCAATGCTGCTGCATAAACTCTCAGATCTTATCTTTGAATTGCCACAAATCCTCATATCATTCCCACGTGGCCTCCTCCGGTGGTTGCCATTTCCTATGGACGAGGAACATAGCGGTCGCTTTTTGCCCCTGTTTTCGCATGGCTAGGTAATCTATGATAGCCTCAATCTGCCAATCATGCGAGGCGGTGATAGTCAATGGCGCTCGACTTGATTGGCCCCTACTCGGATCATCCTTAATTTCATGATATGGCTTAAGCATGCTCGCATGGAAAACAGGGTAGATCTTAAGATACGATGACATGTCAAGCTTGTATGAGATCTTGCCTATCTTGGCAACGATCTTAAATGGCCCCTCATACTTGCGAATCAAATTTTGATGCATGCCCCATAGTGCCTTGAATTGCCTTGGGTTAAACTTTACCATGACCATGTCCCCAACTCTATAGTCTGTGGGACGCCGCATACGGTCCGCAAACTTCTTCATCTTCTTAGCTGCCTTATCCAAGTAGGACTTAGCAGTGTCGAGCTGCTCATCCCATCCTTTGGCCATATGATAAGCCCGTAAACTCTTTCCCTCAAAGGCAGTTGGTAATGAATGTGGAGTTTGTGGTTGTTGGCCTGTGGCTAGCTCAAATGGTGTCCGTCCCGTGGACTCACTTCGCTGTAAGTTATAAGAGAATTGGGTGATGTCTAGGAGCCTTGCCTAATCTTTCTGATGCGCACTTATATAATGCCTCAAGTAGCATTCTAGTAAGGCATTGACTCGTTCCGTTTGTCCATCCGTCTGTGGGTGGAAACTAGTAGAAAACTGCAATTCTGTGCCTAGTATGTCAAACAACTCTCTCCAAAAGTTCCCAGTGAAGCGGGGGTCTCGATCACTAATGATAGGCCTTGGTAAGCCCCAATACTTCACCACATTCTTAAAGAATAGCTTGGCGGCTTCCTTAGCTGTGCAACCCGGTGAGGCAGGCACGAAGGTAACATATTTGGAAAATCTATCCACGACTACCATAATAGTACCATAACCACCGAACTTCGGTAGGCAAGTGATAAAGTCCATAGTCACGCTCTCCCATGGACGCTCTGCAACTGGTAATGGCTCCAAAATTCCTCTGGGTTGTTTTTGTTCAACCTTGTCCTGTTGACAGACAAGACAAGTCTGCACATAGCACTCTATGTCATCTCGCATGCGTGGCCAATAGTAGACTGACTCAACCAAGGCCCTAGTGTGACGTTGGTGTGAGCACGTGATTTTTGCCCTAAGAAATAAATTCCAAAATTAAAATAAATAATATTTTTGTGTGCAATTATATGCTTTGATTGAAATAAGATGCATTTGTGTGTGCAAACAATTAGAATTGAAATTAGAAAATTTTAAAAAAATAGGTTAAAAAACAAGTATTACAATTAAAGTAGTTAAAAGGAAAATTAACAAAAAAGGCAATAATGACGGAAATTAGGGAAAAATAGTAGAAAAATATTAAAAAATATCAAAAAATTAGAAAAAATAGGAAATTGAATAATTGAAAATAATACAAAAAGAAAAAATGAAATACAAAAGAAAATACCACAAAATAATTAAAATATAAAGAAAATACAAAAAAATAGAATTGGGCCAAATACTAGCCCAAGTACATTCACCCAGACCAGTTAAGAGATCCGGTCCAACACTCTTGAATTGATAATGATCTCAGCCGTTCATCACTCCAAATCCAACGGCTGAGACTTTGACCAGAATTAAATAATTAATTAAACTTTGAGATCAAATCTGAACCGTCCACACTTTTGAATCTAACGGATGTGAATAAGTCTCTAATTTAAACGAGATGACACCATTTTGGGGGATTTAATCCTGGCCATTGATTTCACTTGATCCAACGGCCAGGAACTCATCAAACATATCGAGTATATAAAGGTCTGGTCTCTTCAGAGACCGACCATTTCCTATCTCTAAACCCTAGCCGCCTCTACTTCGTCTTTTTCCTCTTCTCTTCTTAACGACGGCCATGGAGACTGGCCTCCTCTCATGGCCGTCACCGGCCAACCATCACCTCCCAAACCCTTTTCTCCTTCTTCTCCACCACAAACCACCACAAAAACCCAAGAAACCCTAGGAAAACTCGTCTTCTTGAAATTCCGGTCATCGGAGTTTCTCTTCGGTGACCAAACCTATGAGAACCCCTCCCAAATTAACACCACTTGACCCTCATACCCTGATCTCTCACCCCCCACAATAGGTTTCCTTCGAATATCTCTCTAAATGCTCGAATATTCCAATATAGGTCGCCGGAACCCTAACTCCGGTTGACCTAAAAATCAAACCATGAACAAAACCTTCCCCTCATGATACCCTGAGCCTATCTCTACCACTAAAACTATAAAAAGACTTCAACTTGAAGTCTGAAAGAAAGAATACTGAAAAAGAAAGAAAAAGAGTCTGGAAAAAAGACTTCAACTTGAAGTCTGGAAGAAAAAGAAAAGAAAATAACAAGAAAAGGGGAAATAACACAGGAGACAGATCCTGCAAAGCTAAGTCCCCTCCTCTCATTTGTCTGTTTTTATGATTTTTGTTCTTTCTTGTCTTCTTCGTTTACATCTTCATCATCTTCATGTTTTAGTATGCTTTTTGTTTAATTTCTTTTCTTGTTAGTCGATTAAGCTACTGCATGTTTATATTAGTTTCATCTTCTGAAATAATCTCTGTTTAGTTATGTTTCTCTGTTAGAATCATGTCTTCTTTGAGCCTCTTTGATAAATTCTGCCTATCTATGCTTAGTCAAATACACTCGAATATGATTAGGGTTTCATTAGTCTTTGACATGAGAAAGTTCTGACTTGCCTCCATTATGTTCAAATTGACATACCTTGTTTGGAATCTGGATTATAAGTTTGTTTGATTGAAATTCAACAATATTCAATCTCTTCTCTGAGTTTTGGTTAAATGAGAAGTAATTCTGATTTTTATGGCTATGTATGCAATTTGATGTGAAAGGGGCTATGTTTGCAATGATTTTGTGTTAATTGATTGTTGTTAAGACTAATGTAGTTAGGTAATATTGGTTATATCTCTAATAGTGTGGTAATTTGAAAAGTAGCTAAGTCTGAAAACATGTTTTAAGTAGTTAAGTGTTTAAAATTGAAAACAACATAAAAAGAGGTCATAATTGAAATAAGTGATAAAGAGTGGTCAGTCTTGTAACTGACCAACTCTGATAGTTCTTTAATTCTGAAATCATTGGCTAAGTTTTAAATTGGTTAAATTTGTAATAAACTGACTTAAGTATGAAATTGGCTAGACTTGCAAAGTCTTAGCTGGCCTGTGTTAACTAATTGGCTAAAACTGCAAAGCTAAGTCCAAACATTGGACTGGCTAAGCTTTAAATAGAAATAGATTTAGATGAATAAGCAGGCTAGCCCTGCAAATTAACTCTAATAACAGAAAAATGAAAGAAAAAGGCTAAAATTGGAATAAGTTGAAGTTCAGATCTGGTCAAGTCTTAAATGACACATTAGTAGTGGCCAGAAGTTAAATAATAACTAAAAACAGCATACCCTAACTTGGACAGGGTTGAGTAAATAATGAATGCCATTAAGGGCATAAGAAGAATACAAAATGGCATAATTGTGGATTTAATAGAGCCTATGAGGACATTAAAGACATTTAGGCCTATGATTTCTGCAATATTGCACAAAACTAAGGGTATAATAGACACAAATAAAAGGCAACTTGGTAAAAAACCTTAGCAAGTAGGGGCACACTAGTAAAAGACCCCAAAAAGAATCAATTAGAACCTTCCAGCACATGCTGGAAGGCAAATTCAAAACAGAAAATGGTAGTTAAGTGTAACGATTGGTAAAATTCATGGGAGGAAACTAGAATTTACTTTCCAGCTTTCCCCCCCAAAATTTTCACCAATCTCACCTATAAATAGACCACATTTGAGCCTGATAAGAGGCTGGATTTTGGAATCAGAAATTCAGAGAATATATATACAAATTCATAGGGTAAAACTGCCTGGGTTCTAATTGAAGCTTATTCCTAAAAGCTGTAGAGGATTTCCTACTGTTTCGCTGGTTCTCTATTGCTTATTTGCTGGGTATTTGCTTTGTTGCTGCTCTGGGATTCAATTGACTGCTGGGATTCACTCTTATTGCTGGTGCATTGCCTGTCGTGATCTAACTTCTATTTACTGTCAATTTCCCTTAGACTCATTGGTATTTTTGCAGAATCAGGTACACTCCCTATTCGAGCAATGTAATTGAAGTCAATTGATGAAATGAAAAGCCTGGATCGCGTTTAAAAACTTCTATGTTATTTGTTTTTTCTTTTATATTTAGTATAATTAGTTGAATTTGTAATTCGGTAGTTAATGATTGTATAATTAGCATCTATGAAGCACAAATTGGTGCTGGAGAAACACAATGTAATAAGGTAGATTGTAGTAGTATTAGTAGTAGTCGTAATCACCTAGATAACAAATAGTTTAATAACTAAAATCTGGAATCAAAAATAAATCTGTAAATGAATAGGTAATTAACAACATTAGCATGTGAAAGTTAGCTTAAATCAGAAATTAATCAGATTAATTTGGAATGACACTAGTAGTTAATGAAATATTGTAATTAGACGAGGTTGTATATAGTGTTAGTTTAATTCCAAGTTTAATCATCTGGTTAGCTTCTTCTGAAAACTATGGATTGATTACAGCATGTTATCGTTAATATAGATTAGTCTAGACAATAAGTAATTAGAAATCAGCCTGTTAAATCAAAGCTAATTCACATTGAACGTTTGAAGTTAGAACTCATTAGTGTACTGTGGTACTTCATTTCCTTCTTTGAATAATAAAATATTTCCAGTTACTTTGTCTTCTGAATATTAATTATTTGTGTATATAATGCTTTCAAGTTTCTGCTTCCCTGTTATAACGATACCTGATTTGGGCCTAATAGATTGCGAAGGCCCAGAGTTGTACGAGATTGCTATTGGGCTGCTGATGAATATAATTCATCACGTTCCTGGGTTATCAATACCCAGGAATGTAGTCTAACGTCTGATAAGTCCAAATCCAGGCCCATGCATAAATAAATAAGGCCTGGATTCTGATGCTGGAAATAACAATTAAGGAAAAACCAAAATAGAAACATATAGCCTATTAAAATAAGTTGGGATGAGCCTCGTATAAAAAATGAAGCAGCGGCCCCCCCAAATAACTAATTATATATATATATATATATATATATATATATATATATATATATATATATGTGTGTGTGTGTGTGTGTGTATGTTAGACTCGAGAAGGTTGCTGGATAACTTCACAACCTTTCCAAAATATTAAAAAGCCGTTAGACGATTTAGGCACGATTTAAGAATATACTTTCCTTAATACGAGTGCACATTTGATGTGACTCAAATCGTAAATCCCAGCGAAGCCGAAACGCGTTAAAAGTCACAGGCGTACTGGTTGCGGTGTGACTTGAAATACGTTTTCGCAACGTCGTAATTCATAAAAATATTAAAGTTTGAAACACGTACACATTGTTAAAAGCATATAATAAGTCATATAAAATAGAAAATGACAGTTGAGCGACCGTGCTAAAACCACGGAATCCGGGAGTGCCTAACACCTTCTCCTGGGTTAACTTAATTCCTTATCCAGGTTTCTAATTTCGCAGATTATAATACAGAGTCAATTTCCTCGGATTCAGGATTAACCGGTAACTTGGGACACCATTATCTTCCCAAGTGGCAACTATGAAATTATAAATAAAATCCCGGACCGATTGTCCTTTATTTGGAAAAACTCCTTCCTCGTTGTTATTATATCCCTTCCCGGGGTATTTGAAACACTGAGGTATACCCTATTCTCCTAATCGGGAATTAAACAAAAGGGTAGTAAAAAGGGAGGTGTGACAGCTCTGGCAACTCTGCTGGGGATAAGCAACCCAGAACTTTGGTTTCAGGGTTTAAGAATTCGAGCTCGTTAGAATTGCCGTTTTCGGTATTATTTGACTTTGTTAAAAGCTTTGAACAACATGCTACGTGTTTTACCGCTTTGATATTATGTGGATTGTATATATAAATTGTGCCGAAAACCCTTCTCTTCTTCACCTCCGGGGATGTGCTTACTGGTTGAGACTCCCCTTTCTGTTAAGTTATACCCAAAATAAGAAACAGAGGCCGGATAAGTTACAAAGCCGAATGACCCCGCGTGCCACTGGTACGTAGCCCCCTCCTCGATCCGAGTTGTCCACTCGGGTACACGGTCTAGCACTCTATGAAATTATAAGATATTGAACATAGGTCTATGACGATTATTTGCATCATAACTGACTTATGGGACTCAACGGAGGGGTTGGGTCCGTCTAGGACAAGTGACTCGGTAATTAAAGATCGAGCATACTATATGTTGTATTTTTAATTATCTTTGATCATTATGCGGACCGGCAAATTCCCGAGAAAATAGAAAAAGAATATTCGGAAAAAGAAAGAGAGAGAGATATTGGCAAAAAGAGTTTGTTAAAAATTAGGAAAGAAAATCTGAAAAAAATAGGAAAATATTGTTGAAATAATTGGTCAAATAATCTGACTGAACTACGCAGGTTTGATTCTCGCCATTAGGTGGGATAGGTAGGAAGCCCTTGAACGGGTCCAACCACCCTTTTAGAAAATGAAAAAAAAAATATTTTTTTTAGTTTCAAATAATTGAGGTGATCGCTATTTTTGGAAATAGTCGAATGTTCCGAAAGGACGCCGGAAGGCTGTTTTGGCAAAAATGGCCACTTCGAAAGTTATATCTTTAAAATAAAAACCTGAGAAGGTTATAAAATGAAAATTTGCTTTGAAAAAATATTTTCCTTTTTCAAAATAAAATCGCCTTTAATAAATGTGCAGGATGAGCACGATACAGAATGAACCCTTCACTCTAATGAATAAAATCCCTTTGGAGCTAAGATTATGGTGGAACGACATGGGACAGGAAGGACAGAATTGGGTCAAATGTTATCTGAAGGACCTTACTGGATTAATGGACATAATTCCCCGAGGCGATATAATTCGAGCACTGGTTACATGCTGGGACCCTGCACACAACGTCGTACATTTCTCGGACTTTGAACTCACTCCCACTCTTGAGGAAGTTGCTTACTATATAGGGAAAAATGAGGTCCCCTTAAAAGAGAAATACCCGGTGGCTCCAAGATCAATAACGGTGCACCGATTCCTCGACTCTTTGAAGATTGCTCGGAACATCCACAACGAGGATTTGGTTAATGGGTTTTGCTCCTTAAACTTCATCTACAGTAGATATGGACATGTCGGGGGTTTCAATGACCCTACGAACAAACTCTGTAGTAAGTCCAACCGAGCCAAATGGGAGGAACATCGACAATTCGCCTTTCTGGTGGCGTTTCTCGGGCTAATCATATTTCCAAGAAAGGATGGGCACATTGATACAAGAGTTGCCGGGGTGGCCAGCACTTTGCTTGTACAATATAATTGCACTTTGGCCCCAATGATCATAGCCGATATCTACCGTACCCTGACAACCTGTAAAGCAGGGCACAACTTCTTTGAGGGATGTAACTTGATTCTGCAAATTTGGTTGATAGAACATCTATGCCATCATCCTTCGTTCTCAAACTATGGGCCATCTGAAATAACGTGCCTCGAAGAATTCTACACGAGAACACAAGAGGTTAAGCTGCCGGAGGGAGTTAAAGGTTGGATTTCATATTTACGATCATTGACCGATAGCCTAATCGATTGGGCATACAGATGGTTGCCTCTCGATGAGGTAATATACATGCCGATGAAAGGGTCACATTTCTTGATCATGGGCTTAGAAAACATCCAGCC
This sequence comes from Nicotiana noctiflora, assembly GCA_032618575.1. NCBI lineage: Eukaryota > Viridiplantae > Streptophyta > Magnoliopsida > Solanales > Solanaceae > Nicotiana > Nicotiana noctiflora. The sequence continues at coordinate 102,929 of JASVEL010007069.1, read as the reverse complement.
TTATGCACCGTACAAGATCCTATGACAGCTTGGAAGATATCAAGTTATACCGAAGGATGGGGACCTCAGTTTGCAAGCAATAGAGATTAGTCTGGATGGGCAATTCCCGGAAGCAAAGGTCCGACAGATTTGGAATGAGTGTTAAAATTTGAAGGTAGAAACTTGTGTGGAAAATAGAGCTCCGGGAGAAGTGTCGCTAGGGTATGCCGCATGGTATCATCGGGGTATTGAACATGATAGACCATTAAAAAGACCTCACATTCAAGATTTGGCCGAACAGTCTAAGGAATACGGAAATTGGGTGGCCAAAGAGAGTGAGTATAAATCCAAAATCAGCTTGCTAGAAAAACAGTTTCGAGATCTCCATTCGAGAGCAGTTTACAGGCAGCATCTGACGAAGGAGAAAAGAAGCAGCTGAAAAAAGAGAATGAAATCTTAAAAGCTCAAGTTGCAAAAATGAAAATTGCATCCGAGACCCCGGTTTGCTTAGCCCGAGATGGGAAATTGATCGAAAATCTTCGACGCAAGGTGAATGACTACAGCTTCGATCTTAACAACCCAGAAATTCTGTCACGACCCAAACCCTGATCGTGATGGCGCCCAACACAATGCTAGGCAAGCCCGACCATATTATCCCTTAAACAAGCCAATTATTAATCAAATTAAACTTAAACAATAAATGATCATATCAGGTGATAAACGAAATGTAAAACATACAAAATACGGTCCCAACCATATCGTGGTGTCACGAGACTGAGCCTCTACATAATAGCATCCTAATACAAACAAGTCTAGGCAAATAGGAAAATCAAAAAGATGATAAAGAAGGAGAAAACAAGCTCTGCGGACGCTGGCAGCTACCTAGTAATCTCCGCAAAAGTAGACAAGGATCAGCAGCTCCAATGTCTCAACTGCTCTCGGGCACCTGTGGATCCGCACAGAAAGTGCAGGGAGTGGGGTGAGTATATTTCAACTCAGTGAGTAACAATAATAAATAATAACTGAAGGTAAGAACTCCTGTGCTATCACTTAGCAGTTCTAAGGCAACCCTCACAGGTACGTCATCACTATAGTAGTACTCTAACCCCCAATCTACGTTTATCTCTACAAGATTCCACACTGAACCAACCCTCACTCGTACCCCTACGGTGTACGGCCATCTCAACATATAAAGACACGTACTTATGCCTATAATGTATAAGTGTTTAAGTAGATAGTAGTATATGATTAAGTATAATGCTGCGGCGTGCAGCCCGCTCCAATACATATACCGCTGCGGCGTGCAGCCCGCTCCATTTAACGTCGACGACGCTCACTGGGGGTGTATACGGACTTCGGAGGGGCTCCCTAGGCCCATGCGCTATGATGCTGCGGTGTGCAGCCCGATCCACACATGTATTACTGCGGCGTGCAGTCCGATCCAATATATATATTTATATATATTTATACCGATGCGGCGCGCAACCCGATCCCATAATATATACCAGTGCTCACTGAGAATGTGTGCAGACTCAGACTCCGAAGGGGCTCCTACAGCCCAAGCGCAATAATACTGCGGCGTGCAGTCCGTCCCACATGTATGTTACATGTATATTGCATGTATATTACTGCGGCGTGCAGTCCGATCCAATATATATACTGCTGCGGCGTGCAGCCCGATCCAAAATAGGTATATATATATAATACCTCATAATGGGTCCTCGACCCTATCCCAGTCATATATGCTTGGCCTTTCAGGCCCAATATAATATATCACAGTGGGTCGTAGACCCTGTCTCAGTCAATATAAACTTGGCCTTTCAGGCCCACTCAGCTAACAGGGAATTCCACCCTAGATAATCTCCCTCAATGTACATATCTAGTACGGGCTCATATTATGCTATACAGCTAGAACTACGGCTGAGTGTATGTTTCCAACATGATATAAGGGTCACCTAGCTCTATAGGTTCCCTAATGCTCTACAGATCGGCACAAGGCCCCAAACATGGCTATTAGCCCAATTGTATAGTTATAACCTCAGTAACAGTCATACAACACAGTATTCTATTAGCCGGGAAGGACTAAGTCCGAACCCCCAATCACAATATCACCACACTTGTCATAGAACGCGTATCTCATCTCAAAATAGCACTGTGAAGTGCTAGTACGGGGTTTCAAACCCTCGGTACATTGTTTACTACTACCACTCACCTCGAACCGGTAGAAGCTTCAATCCGCCTTGCGCTTGCCTCGCAAATCAATCTCCTCGGGTGCCAAATCTGCTCAAAATCATAGAGAATGCATCAATATACGCTAATTTCACGAAATTCATTAGAAATAACCCAATTTATATCAAAACCCACAAGTTGTCAAAACCCGACTTTTGGTACACTTGTCGAAAAATTACAAAAATCACATATTCGGAATCCTCATCTCGATACGAGTCTAGGCATATAAGATTTACCAAAATCGGACTCCATTTGCCCACTCAAATCAGTGTTTTTCTTAAATTTAGGCCTAGGGCTCAAACCCACCTTAAATCTTCCATTTACAGAAATTTAACCCATGATTTCATGTTAAAATGATGTAATTAAGCCACAAAACTTACCTCCAACGAATCCCCGATGAATTACCAACAATTCCCGTGAGTTTCTCTCTCTAGAACTCAAAAAATGGCGTTTTTGGGTATTAAACCCGCGACTGGTTCTGTTCTGAACTTAATTTCACTGCCAGCCTCATTTCTTCATCGCGTTCTCGACGCCTCTCACGCGAACGCGATGCCTTCCTCCTCTTCTTCATCGCGAACGCGGCACTCTCTCACGCGTCCGCGAAGATCAATTCCTCAGCCTCCTGACTTTTACTCTACGCGAACGCGACGTCAAGTCACGCGTCCGCGATGCCTTACCTTTTCCTCTTACGCGAACGCGACCCACCCATCGCGAACGCGATGGCCAATTGGTCTCAACCTTTACGAACGCGGCATTGCCCTCGCGAACGCGATGCCTTACTGAACCTGGCCTTCGCGAACGCAGAACCTTCCTTCGCGAACGCGAAGGCTTATTTTATGCCCAGTGATCTGCAGATTTCAGCAGACCATTTCATGCTTCCAAACGCCGGATGATGGTCCGGATTCACCCCGAGGCCCCCGGGACCCCAACGAAAACCACCAACATACCCCAAAACACGATACGAACTTGTTCCAATCATAAAAATACCATCCTAAACATCAAAATCACCAATTACACACGGATTCAAGCCTAAATTTCTTAAAACTTTCCGAATTACACATTCGATGAAAAACCCGACCAAACGACGTCCGAATGACCTGAAATTTTGAAGGCACATCCAAAATCACCTAACGGAGCTACTGCAACTATCGGAATTCCATTCCGACTCCGGATCAAAATCTCACCTACCGTTCGGATTTCGCCAAAATTCAACCTTAGCCAATTCAAGCCTATTTCTACACCGGGCCTCCAAATTCAATTCCGATCGCTCCCCTAAGTCACAAATCACCTTCCGAAACTAACCGAATCATCCGAATCCGATTCCGAGCCCTCTAGCTAAATAGTCAACTCCGGGTTGACTTTCCTTATTCAAGTTTCCTTCACAAAGGCTATATGCCTCATTTCCAATCCCAATCACTCCTAACTCACCCGATAGACTCTAACACTGATATAAAATTGTAAAACATGTTTTTACAACATAACGGGGTGGTAATTCCCGTGACGACGGGCCGGGTCGTCACATTCTCCCCTCTTAAGCAAACGCTCGTCCTCGAGCGGGTCAAGAAACATACCTGAAGTCTCAAACAAGTGAGGATATCTGCTCCGCATCTCCCGCTCGATCTCCCAAGTGGCCTCCTCCACGGGTCGACCTCTCCACCGAACCTTAACTGATGCAATCTCCTTAGACCTCAATTTTCTCACCTGACGACCCAAAATAGCAATAGGCTCCACATCATAGGATAGATCACCATCAAGTTGAATGGTACTGAAATCTAATACATGAGACGGATCTCCAATGTACTTCCGGAGCATAGACACATGGAATACTGGATGAACGCTGGATAAGCTGGGCGGCAAGGCCAACTCATATGCCACCTCTCCAACTCTCCTAAGTATCTCAAAAGGACCAATATACCTGGGACTCAACTTTCCTTTCTTCCCAAACCTCATAACACCCTTCATAGGTGAAATCTTCAACAATACTCGGTCACCAACCATGAAAGACAACTCTCGAACTCTACGGTCCGCATAACTCTTCTGACGAGACTGTGCTGTACGAAGTCTCTCCTGGATCAACTTTGCTCTATCTAGAGCATCCTGAACTAAATCAGTCCCTATCAATCTAACCTCACCAGGCTCAAACCATCCCACGGGAGATCTACACCGTCCGCCATACAATGCCTCGTACGGGGCCATCTGAATACTCGACTGGTAGCTGTTGTTGTAGGCAAACTCAGCAAGTGGTAAGAATTCATCCCACGAACCACCAAAGTCAATCACACATGCTCGCAACATATCCTCCAAGATCTGAATAGTACGCTCAGACTGCCCGTCTGTCTGGGGGTGAAATGCTGTACTCAACTCAACCCTCGTACCCATCTCTCGCTGAAATGCTCTCCAAAATTGAGAAGTGAACTGAGTGCCTCTGTCAGATATAATAGACACTGGGACCCCATGCAACCTGACAATCTCCCGAATAAAGATCGATGCCAACCGCTCCGATGAGTAAGTAGTACTAACCGGGATGAAATGTGCGGACTTAGTCAGCCGATCAACAATCACCCATACAGAATCAAACTTCCTCGCTGTCCGAGGAAGCCGAGTAACAAAATCCATGGTGATCCTCTCCCATTTCCACTCGGGAATAACCATACGCTAAAGAACACCGCCCGGTCTCTGATGCTCATATTTGACCTGCTGGCAATTGAGGCACCTGGCTACATGCCTAACAATATCCATCTTCATTCTCCTCCACCAGTAGTGTTGTCTCAAGTCCTGGTACATCTTCGCGGCACCCGGGTGAATAGAGTACCGCGAACTGTGTGCCTCCTCAAGTATCAACTCCCGCAAACCATCTACATTGGGCACGCATATACGGCCCTGCATCCTCAAAACACCATCACTGTCGATAGTCACATCTCTAACATCATTATGCTGCACTCTGTCCTTAAGGACAAGCAAATGTGGGTCATCATACTGTCGCTCCCTGATGCAATCATATAAGGAAGATCGAGAAACGACACAAGCCAACACCCGACTCGGCTCCGAAATATCTAATCTCACTAGCCGATTGGCTAGGGCCTGAACATCATAAGCAAATGGCCTCTCCCCAACCGGGATGAAAGCTAAGCTGCCCATGCTAACCGCCTTCCGACTCAAGGCATCGGCCACCACATTGGCCTTCCCCGGATGATACAAAATAGTGATATCATAGTCCTTAAGCAACTCCAACCACCTCCGCTGTCTCAAATTAAGGTCCTTCTGTCTGAATAAGTGCTGAAGGCTGCGATGATCCGTGAACACCTCACAGGAGACACCATACAGGTAATGCCTCCAAATCTTCAAAGCATGAACTATGGCCGCTAGCTCCAAATCATGAACAGGGTAGTTCTTCTCGTGGGGCTTCAACTGACGAGAAGCATAAGCAATGACCCTACCCTCCTGCATCAACACACAACCAATGCCAACTCCCGAGGCATCACAATATACAGTATAAGAATCTGAAGCTGTCGGTAAAATCAAGACTGGTGCTGTGGTCAGTGCTGTCTTGAGCTTTTGAAAGCTCTCCTCGCACTCCTCGGACCATAAGAAAGGAACACCCTTCCGAGTCAATCTAGTCAAGGGTGAAGCAATAGAAGAGAACCCCTGAACGAATCGGCGATAATACCCTGCCAATCCCAGAAAGCTACGGATCTCAGTAACTGAGGTCGGTCTGGGCCAACTCTGCACTGCCTCGACCTTCCTCGGATCTACCCGAATACCATCACAGGACACCACGTGCCCTAAGAATGCCACGGACTCAAGCCAGAACTCACATTTGGAGAACTTGGCATACAGTTTCTCCTCTCTCAATCTCCGCAACACAATACTCAAGTGCCGAGCATGCTCCTCCCGGCTACGAGAGTAGACTAGTATGTCATCAATGAATACGATCACAAATGAATCAAGATAGGGCCTGAACACACTGTTCATCAGATGCATAAATGCTGCTGGGGCGTTGGTCAGCCCAAAAGACATCACAAGGAACTCATAGTGACCATATCTGGTCCGGAATGCAGTCTTCATAATGTCGGACTCTCTAATCTTCAGCTGATGGTAGCCTGAACGAAGATCAATCTTCGAGAACACCCTAGCTCCCTGGAGCTGATCAAATAAATCATCAATACGAGGCAGAGGATACTTATTCTTCACCGTTACTTTGTTTAGCTGCCTATAGTCAATACACATCCTCATAGATCCGTCCTTCTTCTTAACAAACAGGACCGGTGCACCCCACGGCGACACACTCGGCCGAATGAACCCCTTATCTAGGAGTTCCCGGAGCTGCTCCTTCAATTCCTTCAACTCAGCTGGTGCCATCCGATACGGAGGAATAGAAATAGGCTGAGTACCCGGCACCAAATCGATACCAAAATCAATATCCCTGTCCGGCGGCATGCCCGGCAGGTCTGAGGGAAACACATCAGGAAAGTCTCGCACAATGGGAACAGAATCAATACTGGGAGTCCGGGCCTCGACCTCCCGCACAAATGCTAAATAAGAGAGACATCCCTTCCCAACCATTCGTTGGGCCTTGAGGAAAGATATTACCCAGCTAGGTACATACTCAGTCGTGCCTCGCCACTCGATCCTCTGAATGCCCGGCATAGCCAAAGTGACTGTCTTAGCATGACAGTCCGGAATAGCATGACATGGAGATAGCCAGTCCATGCCCAATATAACATCAAAATCAATCATGCTGAGAAGCAACAGGTCTACTCGGGTCTCCAGACCTCCAATAGTGACCAAACAGGACCGGTATACGTGGTCCACCACAATAGTATCCCCTACCGGGGTAGATACATGCACTGGCAGCTCAAGACTCCCCCGAGTCGTGCCCAAATGAGGAGCAAAATATGTAGACACATAAGAATAAGTAGGACCGGGATCAAACAATACTGAGGCATCTCTGTGGCAGACTGAAATAATACCTGTAATGACAGCATCAGAAGCAACAGCCTCAGATCGGCTCTAAAAAGCATAACATCTAGCCTGTCCGCCTGGTTGGCCTCCCCCTCGAGAGCGACCCCTAGCTGTCCGACCCTCACCCCTAGCCGGTGGGGCGGGTGCTGAAGTAGAAGGACCAGATGACGAGGGCTGCCCCCTCTGCTGATAAAATCTGGAAACAAGACGGGGACACTCCCTACGGTGGTGCCCAAACTCTCCGCACTCGTAGCAACTCCCCGGTGCTGGGTACTGAGACTGATAAGGACCTCTGGCGCTGGAGTGGCCAGCCGATGAACTAGGCCGAGATGAACCCTGAGCGGATGGGGCCTTTGAAGAACTCTGAGCTGGCATGGCACTGAGAGATGGCTGGCTCTGGTGCGAACTCTGATAACCCTGTCTAGGTGACCATCTGCGACGATCTGAGCGTCCCGACTGCGAAGACCTGAAAGAGCGACCTCGGCTCTGCTGACTCTGGCCTCTGGTCTGAGTGCCACTGGAACTAGCTGCTCCTCGAGGCCTCTTGGCCTCCCTCTCATCCCGCTCCCTGCGACGATCTGTCTCAATGTCGCGGGCAATATCCACAGCATCCTCAAATGTACGACTCAAAACCCTCTCCCGAGTCATCAGAATACGAATGGGATAAATGAGGCCGTCCACGAAGCGCCCAATCCTCTCTCTGTTGGAATGAACCAACCACGGTGCATATCCGGACAACTCTGTAAACCTGATCTCATACTCTGACACTGACATGTCCCCCTGACGGAGACCCTCAAACTGCCTACGCATCTCCTCTCTCCGAGATCGAGGCACCCATTTCTCCAAGAATATGGTGGAGAACTCTGGCCATGATGGTGGTGCTGCTCTTGCTGGCCTGCGGCGCTCATAAGCCTCCCACCAAGCGAAGGCTGGCCCCTAAAACTGAAAGGTAGTGAAAGATACCCCACTGGAATCCAAGATCCCTACCGTATGAAGCATCCGACGGCACTTGTCCATAAAACCTTGGGCGTCCTCGCCCGGAGCAACAGTGAACACTGGAAGAGATAGTCTGGTAAACCTCTCGAGACGATGCTGCTTGTCATCCGACATAGCTGGGACCCTGTCCCCCCGAATCTGATCTGCTGGCTGAACCGGAACCACAGGCTGAACTGGAGGAGCCTCTGGTATCTATAAGCCCTGCATTGCTGGCTCTGGAGTGCATGCTGCGGGGGTCACGTGCTCACACCCTGGTCCCTGATGTAGCTGTTGCGGTGGTAGCTGAATCTACCTGTGCCAAGCGAGTGCAAAACGCTAATATCTGAGCTAGGGTCTCTTGTAGAACCCGAATAACAATGGGCACAGCTGGTGCCTGAACTGGTACTGCTGGGATCTCAGCAACTGGAGGCTGTGGGTCAGCTGGCACTGCCTCAGCTGCCCTACCCCTGCCACGTCCACGGCCGCATCCACGGCCTCTAGTAGGTTGTAATGGTGGTCGTCCTCCACGTCCGGATGATCGAGTTCTCGCCATCTGCGAGAGAATAGAATGTCAAAGTTCAGTTCAAGTCAGAAGTAATCGCACGACAAGAATTCCAAGAATTGAAACTTTTCCTAAAAAGGTTTGCAGCCTCCCGAGGATAAGTACAGGCGTCCCCGCACCGATCCACGAGATTCTACCAACCGGCTCATGACTCGCGAGACCTGTTAACCTAGGCTCTGATACCAACTTGTCACGACCCAAACCCTGGTCGTGATGGCGCCCAACACAATGCTAGGCAAGCCCGACCATATTATCCCTTAAAACAGCCAGTTATTAATCAAATTAAACTTAAACAGTAAATGATCATATCAGGTGATAAACGAAATGTAAAACATACAAAATACGGTCCCAACCATATCGTGGTGTCACGAGACCGAGCCTCTACAGAATAGCATCCTAATACAAACAAGTCTAGGCAAATAGGAAAATCAAAAAGATGATAAAGAAGGAGAAAACAAGCTCTGCGGACGCTGGCAGCTACCTAGTAATCTCCACAAAAGTAGACAAGGATCAGCAGCTACAATGTCTCAACTGCTCTCGGGCACCTGTGGATCTGCACGGAAAGTGCAGGGGAGTGGGGTGAGTATATTTCAACTCAGTGAGTAACAATAATAAATAATAACCGAAGGTAAGAACTCCTGTGCTATCACTTAGCAGTTCTAAGGCAACCCTCACAGGTACGTCATCACTATAGTAGTACTCTAACCCCCAATCTACGTTTATCTCTACAAGATTCCACACTGAACCAACCCTCACTCGTACCCCTACGGTGTACGGCCATCTCAACATATAAAGACACGTACTTATGCCTATAATGTATAAGTGTTTAGGTAGAAGCTTCAATCCGCCTTGCGCTTGCCTCGCAAATCAATCTCCTCGGGTGCCAAATCTGCTCAAAATCATAGAGAATGCATCAATATACGCTAATTTCACGAAATTCATTAGAAATAACCCAATTTATATCAAAACCCACAAGTTGTCAAAACCCGACTTTTGGTACACTTGTCGAAAAATTACAAAAATCACATATTCGGAATCCTCATCTCGATACGAGTCTAGGCATATAAGATTTACCAAAATCGGACTCCATTTGCCCACTCAAATCAGTGTTTTTCTTAAATTTAGGCCTAGGGCTCAAACCCACCTTAAATCTTCCATTTACAGAAATTTAACCCATGATTTCATGTTAAAATGATGTAATTAAGCCACAAAACTTATCTCCAACGAATCCCCGATGAATTACCAGCAATTCCCGTGAGTTTCTCTCTCTAGAACTCAAAAAATGGCGTTTTTGGGTATTAAACCCGCGACTGGTTCTGTTCTGAACTTAATTTCACTGCCAGCCTCATTTCTTCATCGCGTTCGCGACGCCTCTCACGCGAACGCGATGCCTTCCTCCTCTTCTTCATCGCGAACGCGGTACTCTCTCACGCGTCCGCGAAGATCAATTCCTCAGCCTCCTGACTTTTACTCTACGCGAACGCGACGTCAAGTCACGCGTCCGCGATGCCTTACCTTTTCCTCTTACGCGAACGCGACCCACCCATCGCGAACGCGATGGCCAATTGGTCTCAACCTTTACGAACGCGGCATTGCCCTCGCGAACGCGATGCCTTACTGAACCTGGCCTTCGCGAACGCAGAACCTTCCTTCGCGAACGCGAAGGCTTATTTTATGCCCAGTGATCTGCAGATTACAGCAGACCATTTTATGCTTCCAAATGCCGGATGATGGTCCGGATTCACCCCGAGGCCCCCGGACCCCAACGAAAACCACCAACATACCCCAAAACACGATACGAACTTGTTCCAATCATAAAAACACCATCCTAAACATCAAAATCACCAATTACACACGGATTCAAGCCTAAATTTCTTAAAACTTTCCGAATTACACATTCGATGAAAAACCCAACCAAACGACGTCCGAATGACCTGAAATTTTGCAGGCACATCCAAAATCACCTAACGGAGCTACTGCAACTATCGGAATTCCATTCCGACTCCCGGATCAAAATCTCACCTACCGTTCGGATTTCGCCAAAATTCAACCTTAGCCAATTCAAGCCTATTTCTACACCGGGCCTCCAAATTCAATTCCGATCGCTCCCTAAGTCACAAATCACCTTCCGGAACTAACCGAATCATCAGAATCCGATTCCGAGCCCTCTAGCTAAATAGTCAACTCCGGGTTGACTTTCCTTATTCAAGTTTCCTTCACAAAGGCTATATGCCTCATTTCCAATCCCAATCACTCCTAACTCACCCGATAGACTCTAACACTGATATAAAATTATAAAACATGTATTTACAACATAACGGGGTGGTAATTCCCGTGACGACGGGCCGGGTCGTCACAAAAAGAGTTAGTCAGGATTCAGAAGCAACTGGCCAAAGATGCCGAGGAAAGATCTAGAATGGTTCAGCAACTACAAGATAAACATGAAGTTGAGGTAGCTCGATTGAGAAAGAATGTCATTACAGCCACAGTCAAAAGTAGCAAGATAATCAAAGAGTTTGAACAAGAAAGAGAGCACTGTTACACGGCTATGGCCCGACTAGAATTCGAGTTACAACAACTACAGAAAGAGAACTAACAAACCTTAGACGCTCGCGCCAAACAGATCAGTAGGTTGCTTCAAGAAAAAGGGGTCATTCGAGAAAGAATTGTCCATATTGCTCAGTACATCACCAGAAAATGTCAATTGTGTGAAGATATGTCCCAGGCAACATTTGCATCAGCCGTAAAGTTCTTTGTAAAGTAATTCATGTCCGACCTAGATAAAATCCAAAGTGGATTGGCATATAGGCCCGCGGCAAGACCGAACGACGTCTCGCGGGCATTATGAGCATTAATGTACTCATAGGGCATGCATTTTGTATCTGTATTCCTTTTTGCATTAGTAGCACAACATAATTTTGTAATCAATGTTTTTAGTATTAATGAAAAGCTCAAAAGAAGTTGTTGCTAATCTTTTTCCGCTTTACATCAATTGTCTGGGCGATAGGCAAATATGTAGGAACAAAAATCAATAAAGAAAGAAGAAATAAAGAATGAAAAAAAAGAGAGGGAAAAAGGAAAGGAAAAGAATGAAAGGAAAAGAAAAAAAAAGAAGAAAGAAAAAGAAAAAAAAAGAAAGAGAAGAAAAAGAGAAAAAGAAAAAAAAAAAGGAAGAAAGAAAAGAGATAAATAAGAGATGGATGTTGATTCAAAATGAAATAAGTGTCGGGATGATACATAATGATCAAGGGAAAAAGTTGTGATTTTTAATCATTGTATCTTACCCCTTTATGTACTAACTATTAACAAATGTTGTTGTTGATGAGAATCACATTTCAGCTGGCAACTGGCATTCTGGAAAATCATCATTACAACACATGATCAAAAGCTATGTTTAAGGTTGTGACTCAGGAGATTGAACCAACTATCATGGACCCAGTACAAGAGGAGGAGGTTGTGGATGTTGCAGGAATGAAAGAGGAGATGTATAGGCTAAAGCAGCAAATGTCGGAAATGTACCAAGCCTGGTCCAGGGGTCAACCTTTACCCACATATCCAACCAATCCAGCATATGTTCCTCCCGCCAATCCTAATCCCGAACCACCTACCATGAACTCATCTTCCACGTACCCAGATTACCAACACTACTATGCCACAACTTCACAGGCACCACCACCACTGTCCAAATAGATTCCACCTCAACCACCACAGATCGCCACGGTGTATGTGGAACCACCACCTATTGCTCTGCATAAAACATCAAGTGAACTAGTGTTCCACGTGCAAGACGCACATTACTATCCGCCGGAGTCGACGTTTAGGCAGTATGACTCCTATACCCCACTTATGGAGATGACGGAGGAAAAACCGTTAAGAACTTGGAGCAAGAGGAAATGGCACGGAAGATGAGGAGTTTGGAACAATCTTTCCATAACATACAAGGGCTAGGAGGCCAAGTGAGCGTCGCATATAAAGATTTGTGTTTGTTCCCAGAAGTGCATCTCCCGGTTGGATTCAAGCTACCTAAGTTCGACATGTACGATGGACACGAGGATCCTGTAGCCCATCTCAGGGGTTATTGTAGAAAGATGCGTGGTGCAGGGGGAAGAGATGAACTTTTGATGGCATACTTTAGCCAGAGTCTGAGCGGTTCTGCATTGGAGTGGTATACACGTCAGGATCACACCAGATGGTTCATCTGGGATGATCTAGCTCAGTCATTTGCTAACCACTTCTAGTACAACTTGGAGATAATTCCAGACAGGCTGTCGCTTACCAAGATGGAAAAGAAGCCCGGGGAAAGTTTTCGGGAGTACGGCTTTAGATGGAGAGAACAAGCAGCACGAGTAGATCCTTCTATGAAGGAGACATAAATGGTAGATTGTTTTCTGCAGGCCTTAGAGCCTACTTACTATGGCCATCTAGTATCGGCTATTGGTAAGAATTTTAATGAAGTAGTGAAAATGGGGAGTTTCGTAGAGGAAGGATTGAAAACCAACAAAATCATGAGCTTTTCGGCTATCAAAGCCACGAATCGGGCAATACAAACCGGAATGGGGGATCTATTGGTAAAAAGAAGAAGGAAGAGGTTTCAGTTGTTGAAAGTAGACCATGGCCTCGGGCCAAAATACATATCACCACCCACCTCATCCATACCAATCATACCCACCAGCACCTTACAACCCACCTCCATCATATTATCCACCCACTACCCCACATTACTCCATTCCACATGCTCAACATTACCCACCGCCTCCACATGTATGGCGAGCCCAAACTCCACAGAACGTCTACCACACACAAAACACATACCCTCCTTCCAGAACCTATAAGAACCCAAATAGACCCAGCTTCCGTCCGGATCCAGAAATGAGAAACAGAGCCCAAACAAAGAAAACATTCACTCCACTGGGGGATTCTTACACTAGTCTCTATCATCGTCTGAAAGAGTTGGGTATGCTGAGCCCGATTGAGCCAAAACTTCCTAACCCACCACCTAGAAACATTGACCAGTCCGTCAGATGTGAAATTGCTCCGGAGCATCGGGGCACGATACTGAAAAATGTTGGCATTTGAAATATGCTATACAGGAGCTCATTGACAATAGGAGGATCGAGGTGCAGGCTCCAGAGACTCCAAACATTACTCAGAATCCATTAGCAACTCATCATGAGACACACATGATAGAGTTAGAGCAAGGAGAAAGCAGCAAGAAACCGTCCCAATCAGTAATGATGATAAAAGCCAATAGCAAAGTGGAGAAAGAGGTAGAGAAAGCGATAGCCGAGTTACCAGTGAAAAAGCCGCCAGTGGTTGAAACTATGAAAATTGTGGTGCCAGGAGCTAAACCGTTGTTGACAGTAAAATGAGCATACGTGGAACCTGTAGTCATAAAACCGGTGGTGAAAATGCCGGTGGTAGATACTAAAGCCATACCTTGGAACTACAACAAAGTCACAATGATGTACATGGGAAAGGAGATTACAGGAGAGGTCAATGAAACACATGGCCTCACTCGTTCCGGGCGATGCTTTGCCCCGGAAGAGTTAAGGAAAATGAAGGTGGTAAAGGAGAGTCATGTGAAGAAGCCAGTTTCTGAAGAAGAAGCAGAAGAGTTTTTGAAGAAAATAAAAGCTCAAGACTATTCGATGGTAGAGCAGCTGAGAAAGACGCCTGCACAAATTTCATTGCTTTCATTGCTAATTCACTCAGAGGAGCACATGAAGACGCTGTTAAAGATTCTGAACGAAGCACATGTCCCCGAAAAAATCTGTCTGCCATCTTGAAAAGATCACCAACAAATTTTTTGAGTCGAACAAGATAACATTCTCGGATAATGAATTTCCTGTTGAAGGGACGGAGCACAAAAAAACACTATATCTCACCGTCAAAAGTGAATAATCAGTGGTTACTCGGGTCTTAATAGATAACGGGTCGAGTGCAAACATTTGTCCACTCTCGACTCTCGGAAAATTAAAGATTAATCCTGATAGAATCCGTCGAAATAATGTGAGTGTTCTAGGGTTTGACGGAGGAAGCAAAAATACTTTGGGAGACATTGTGCTGGAAGTCACCATTGGACCGGTAGACTTTACCATGGAATTCCAGGTGTTGGATGTCACTATTTCTTATAATCTATTGCTGGGACGGCCATGGATCCATGCGGCCAAAGCTGTACCATCTTCCTTGCACTAAATGGTAAAATTCGAATGGGAACAACAAGAAATTACAGTGCATGGAGAGGAAGACACTTGTAATACCATAATGCCTTTTGAAGAAATCGAATGGGACAAGGGCCCATGGGTGTATCAGGTGACAGATGCTGTGGTAGTTAACAAGATATCTGAAGGGGAGAGCATGCCAATTCCTGCAGTGGCATCTACCGCAGTAATGGTAGCTAAAGAGATGATCAGAAATGGGTTCACACCGGGAAAAGGTTTGGGGATAGCCTTACATGGAATAACACAGCCTGTCCATCTACCGGGAAACAATGATACCTTTGGCTTGGGCTTTAAACCTACCTATACCGACATCCATAAAGCCAAAAAAACAAAGAAGAAAAGTTGGACCCTCCCGAAACCAGTCCCAAATTTATTCGACACCTTCACTAGGCCTGGTACACAAAGACATTTGACAACTGCTGCGTCAAGGTATGCTGAGATAAGGCCAGATGCGGAGCTTCTCGCAAGGTTTGAAATGTTGTTCGGGGATGTAAACATGTTGGAGATGGGCGAGGGGACTAGTAAGATGAATATCCAGTTCATGGGACCCAATGCTGCACTTAATAATTGGGAAGCTACTCCTCTTCCAATCAGAAGGGAGTTTTGGTAGTTAGCTTTAAAAAATATCTCATATTTCCCAAAAGCAGTCTTTATTTTTTGTAATCCCCACACCCTCACTGAAATCAAATGAATCCAACCTCTGTTATCTTTTGAAAAAAAATATCAATGAAATGCAATTTCTTCTTCTTTCTTCATTTTTGCCTTATTTTTATTTTTCTTCTTTTTGTATAGTTCAATATTCGCTGATTTTGATGATATGTCATGCATGAAGGATTCCCGGCCCAGTCTTGACAATTGAATAATTATACAAAAAATTGGAAATGAGAGTGAAATAGAATATGAAGATGAGGAAATACTGGAGGAAATCAGTAAACACTTGAATCAATATGAGGAAAAACCCAAACCGAACTTAAGTGAGACAGAATCTATTAATCTGGGGAGTGAGGATAATGTCCGGGAAACAAAAATTCGTGTACACCTAGAAGCTTCGCTCAGAGAAGAGCTAATAAAATTATTACATGAATACAAGGACATCTTTGCTTGGTCCTATGATGACATGCTCGGACTCAGCACTAATTTGGTGGTACACAAGTTGCCTATTTATCCAGAATGCCGACCGGTAAAACAGAAGTTGAGAAAGTTCAAAACGGACATCAGCGTAAAAATAAAAGAAGAGGTGAATAAGCAGTTTGAGGCGAAGGTCATACGAGTTACCAAATACCCCACCTGGTTAGCAAATATTGTGCCAGTTCCAAAGAAAGATGAAAAAACCAGAGTGTGTGTTGATTACAGAGACCTCAACAAGGTTAGTCCAAATGATGACTTTCCATTGCCGAATATCCATATATTGATCGACAACTGTGCCAAGCATGAAATTGGCTCTTTTGTAGATTGTTATGCGGGTTATCACCAGATCCTAATGGACGAAGAAGATGCGGAGAAAACAGCTTTCATCACGCCTTGGGGAACATACTGCTATAGAGTGATGCCATTTGGGCTAATGAATGCCGGAGCTACTTATATGAGGGCAATGACCACGATGTTTCATGATATGATGCATCGAGAAATTGAAGTGTATGTGGACGATGTCATCATAAAGTCCAAGAAGCAACATGATCATGTCAAAGACTTGAGGAAAATTTTCCAAAGACTCTGAAGATATAATCTTAAGCTCAATCCAGCAAAATGTGCTTTTGGAGTACCTTCAGGGAAGCTATTGGGATTTATAGTAAGTCGGCAAGGCATTGAACTAGATCCATCAAAGATAAAAGTAATCTAGAGCTTACCTCTGCCGAAGAACAAGAAGGAAGTAATGAGCTTACTAGGCAAGCTGAACTATATTAGCCGGTTCATCGCTTAGTAGACATCAACATGTGAGCCTATTTTCAAGTTGTTAAAGAAAGATGGAGCAGTAAAATGGACCGATGAATGTCAAGAAGCCTTCGATAAAATTAAGGAATATTTGGCAAATCCTCCAGTGTTAGTTCCTCCGGAGCCGGGAAGACCTTTGATCTTATATTTGACAGTGCTAGACAACTCCTTTGGCTGTGTACTAGGGCAGCACGATGACACTGGCAAGAAAGAGCAAGCTATATATTACCTTAGTAAGAAGTTCACATCTTACGAGGTAAAATATACTCAGTTAGAGAAAATATATTGTGCATTAACCTGGGTGGCTCAGAAATTGAAGCACTACTTGTCAGCATACACTACATATCTGATATCACGGTTAGATCCTTTGAAGTATATATTCCATAAGCCCATGCCTACAGGGAGACTTGCTAAATGGCAGATTCTGCTCACAGAATTTGACATCATTTATGTAACGCGTAAGACAATGAAGGCGCAAGCAGTCGCAGATCACCTAGCAGAAAATCCAGTGGATGATGAATATGAGCCACTAAAGACATATTTTCTGGATGAGAAGGCAATGAACATCGAAGAAATGGAACAAAATGATAAGCCAGGTTGAAAAATGTACTTCGACGAAGCCGTGAACAGTAAATGAGTTGGGATTGGAGCAGTACTTATTTCAGAAACGGGTCAACACTATCCCGTTACCACTCAACTTCGATTTTTCTATACCAACAATATGGCCGAATATGAAGCGTGTATATTGGGATTGAGGATGACGATAAATATGGGTGTTCAAGAGATTTTGGTCATGGGTGACTCGGATCTTTTGATACATCAAATTCATGGAGAATGGGAGACAAGAGATATGAAATTGATACCTTATCGACATTGTCTACATGAACTGTCCCAAAGATTTCAATTTATAGAATTCAAACACATCCCAAGAATGCACAATGAAGTAGCAGATGCTCTGGCCACACTATCCTCTATGTTACATCATCCGGACAAAGCCTATATAGATCCGCTTCAAATACAGGTGTATGATCAAAATGCTTACTGTTTTGCTGTGGAAGGAGAGTTAGATGGTGAACCGTGGTATCACAATATCAAGGAATACTTGAAGACAGGAAAGTACCCGGAACAAGCCACTGGAGATCAGAAGAGAGCTGTAAGATGCTTAGCGAATGGCTTTTTCCTCAGTGGAGGAATTATATATAAAAGAACACCAGACTTGGGCTTGCTGAGATGTGTGGATACACAACAAGCTAACAGGATTATGACTGAGGTGCATGCTGGAGCTTGCGGACCTCATATGAATGGATATATCTTAGCAAAGAAGATTTTGAGAGCGGGATATTATTGGCTCACCATGGAGCGGGAGTGTATCAGGTATGTGAAGAAATGCCACCAATGCCAAGTACATGGAGATTTAATTCATTCTCCACCTTATGAGTTACATACGATGTCTGCACCCTGGCCATTTGTCGCCTGGGGCATGGATGTTATCGGACCAATAGAGCCCGCAGCTTCTAATGGACATAGATTTATCTTGGTCGCGATTGACTATTTTACTAAATGGGTGGAGGCAAAGACATTCAAGGCGGTAACGAAGAAAGCCGTGGTAGATTTCGTGCATGAAAATATCATATGCCGATTCGGAATTCCTAAAGTAATTATCACGGACAATGGGGAAAATTTGAACAGTCACCTTATGGCGGAAGCATGTCAGAGATTTAAAATCCTACATTGTAACTTTACACCTTACATGCCAAAGGCAAATGGAGCAGTAGAAGCTGCAAACAAGAATATAAAGAAGATTCTCAGGAAAATGGTGGAAGAGTCTACACAATGGCATGAGAAGCTACCTTTCGCTCTTAGGGGTTATCGCACAACAGTACGTACTTCTATTGGTGCCACACCCTATTCACTGGTGTATGGAACAGAGGCTGTTATACCCGTAAAAATTGAGATACCATCGCTTCGAATCATAGCTGATGCTGAGATCGATGATGATGAATGGGTAAAAGCCCAATTGGAACAATTGAATCTGATTGATGAGAAGAGGTTAGCAGCGGTTTGACATAGGCAGTTATATCAACGGAGAATGGCTAGAGCATATAACAAGAGGGTGCGTCCTCGGAAATTTGAAGTTGGACAATTGGTATTGAGGCGTATCTTACCACATTGGGCTGAAGCAAAAGGCAAATTTGCACCAAACTAGCAATGACCGTTCATGGTATCATGGGTGTTGTCCAATGGAGCACTATATCTGACAGATGTTGAAGGGAGATGCGTAGAGACTGCTATCAATTCAGATGCAGTCAAAAGATATTATGTATGATTCCTTTTCATTTGTATAATTGTATTTGTCGTGATTTTGGAATTGAAATGATGAAGGCATTTTATTCTCTATCCAAACACTTTATCCATTGACATCACCTTAGAGCCTTGTTCGATCTATTCTTTCATACCCCTCTCTCAGAATTGCTTATGATACAAAAGGAAAAAATAGAAAAATGAAAAAAAATGGATAAGAATATTTAAAAAAAAAGCAAAAGCAAAATGAAAAACAAAAGAAAAAGATAAAGAAACCGGGAAAAAGTCAAACGAAACCATGAATTAATGGCGTAGTTTGAACTACGTCTGACTTGAGGTTCAGTCACAATAAAGGAAAAATCCAAAAATATCCCCCACATATTGAAACTGGGGCAGAAGTAATGTTTTATAATTTCGAGAGTTGTAAATATTTTGAACCCTCGTAAATTTTTGAGCCTTTACATCCTTCTTTCTTAACCCATCCAAAAGCCACATTACGGTCCAAAGAAAGACCTTCTAATCAATTTCAAGAAAATAACAAATACAATGAAAATAAAGGAAGAACGCGACATGGACAACACCAGTGATTCAATCTATATATATACATATACATATATATATGTATATATATATATATATATATATATATATATATATATATATATATATATATATATATATATATATATATATATATATATATATATATATATATATATATATATATATATATATATATATATATATATATATAAGAGTCTCATCGGTGAAAACCTTAACCATCACCATGAGGCGACTGTGAGGATGAGAGAAATAAAATGAGAGAGTCTTATCAGTGAAAACCTTTATCGTTACTGTAAGGCGATGGTGAGTTTTGAGAGAAATAAATGAGAGAGTCTTGTTGGTGAAAACCTTGTACGTCACCATAAGGCGACTGTGAGATTTGTTTCGGGAAAAGGAAAAAACAACAAAAAATAAGATCGGTTTGGGTTGAGGGAAAGTTGGAGTTGAAATAATGGCAATTCGATTGAACGGACTGGGTCAGAGTTTAAATACATGGCATGGTCAAAGGAATCAACCAACATACCCAGATAAGTTCTATCACTTCTCCAAATCACCCTTACCCCTTTTAAAATTCATTTGTTTCTGCATTTCATTGATTTAGAAAACCAATTCGTCCATTGAAAGCTAACTACCAGCTTCTGATGATAAGAGTTGAAATAACACTAGATCAGAAAAGAAAAAAAAAAGAAGGGAAAGAAAATAAAGAAGGATGGCAATCAGAGCCGAAGGAAAAGAAAACAAAAAAAGGTAAAAATCAAGGAAAATTCAAAAAGAGTTCACAAAAGACAGTCAACTGAAAAACTGCACAGCAGAAGAAAAGCAAAAGAGGAAGGCAATAAAAGGCAGGAGCAGCAGATGCCAGTTGCCACGTTTATAACTAATAAGATTTGTTTTGTGATTTAGACAGGAACAAATTGTCACTAATCACTTTAAAGTGAATGTGACCAATATGAAAAAAAAGAAAACATAAAAAAGAAAGTTCAGCAATAAATGGAGGAATCCACAGATGGAGGAATCCACAGATGGAGGAATCACACAATCAAGAAAATACCAAAAACAACAGGAAGGTATCATCTTTTTAAATTCACACCCCAGTTATCAAACTAAGGGAATATTTTCTGCATTCGCATTTCATGCATCAGGCGCCCACCTGAATAACAAGGGAATATTTTCTGCATTCGCATTTCATGCATCAAGCGCCCACCTGGATAACAAGGGAATATTTTCTGCATTCGCATTTCATGCATCAGGCGCCCACCTGGATAACAAGGGAATATTTTTCTGCATTCGCATTTCATGCATGAGGCGCCCAACTGGATAACAAGGGAATAATTTTCTGCATTCGCATTTCATGCATCAGGCGCCCACCTGGATAACAAGGGAATATTTTTCTGCATTTGCATTTCATGCATGAGGCGCCCACCTGGATAACAAGGGAATATTTTTCTGCATTTTCATTTCATGCATCAGGCGCCCACCTGGATAACAAGGGAATACATTTATGCAATTATTTCTGTACAGGCGCCCACCTCTATAACAAGAGAATACATTTCTGCAATTTTTAATTTCTGTTCAGGCGCCCACCTGTATAACAAAGGAATACATTTCTGCAATTTTAATTTCTGTTCAGGCGCCCACCTGTATAATAAGGGGATACATTTCTGCAATTTTTAGTTTCTGCAATTTTGGTTTGTGTTAGCTGACATAAGTAACACCGTAACATGAAAAGCCCACACTGGGGCAGAAGAAAAAGTTTCGTTGTTTTGTTTTTGTTTTATGCAGGTATCAATTTGAAGGCAAGGAGTATCATCGAAAATCAAAAACAAAAAGGGAAGGAAGCAAGAAAAGTAAATAAAAAAAAAGAAGGATAGCCGCACAGAAAATCAAGGAAAAAGAGACAAGGAAGAATAATAAGACAAGAAGTAGATAGGAACAATTGTAACTCGTAGCATTATAACTTAGAATAGCTTCTTCATTTTACACTTTTACCCCTGGTGTAATAAGGAGTAGGTCAGTAGTCATAGCAGTGTCAATGCAACAGCAAAGTCTTGGTAGTTTTAAACTACCAGACCTTCCCAAACTACAGTGACCTGATTCATGTATAGCCCAGGATATGTAGGCAACCTCCGAGGCAGGGTGCGGTCAAAAGGTTTTTCAAAATGCTTCTCACGGAATATGCCAATGAGAAAAAATCTCTCATTACTGCTCACTTGTCTTTGCACTGAAACTCTTCGTGTTCCCGAGCAAAGAGGGGCAGCTGTGAGCACGTGATTTTTGCCCTAAGCAATAAATTCCAAAATTAAAATAAATAATATTTTTATGTGCAATTATATGCTTTGATTGATATAAGATGCATATGTGTGTGCAAACAATTAGAAATTGAAATTAGAAAATTTTAAAAAAATAGGTTAAAAAACAAGTATTACAATTAAAGTAGTTAAAAGGAAAATTAACAAAAAAGGCAATAATGACGGAAATTAGGGAAAAATAGTAGAAAAATGTCAAAAAATATCAGAAAATTAGAGAAAATAGGAAATTGAATAATTGAAAATAATACAAAAAGAAAAAAATGAAATACAAAAGAAAATGCCACAAAAATAATTAAAATATAAAGAAAATACAAAAAAAATAGAATTGGGCCAAATACAAGCCCAAGTACATTGGCCCAGACCAGTTAAGAGATCCGGTCCAACACTCTTGAATTGATAATGATCTCAGCCGTTAATCACTCCAAATCCAACGGCTGAGACTTTGACCGGAATTAAATAATTAATTAAACTCTGAGATCAAATCTAAACCGCCCACACTTTTGAATCTAACGGATGTGAATAAGTCTCTAATTTAAACGAGACGACACCGTTTTGGGGGGATTTAATCATGGCCATTGATTTCACTTGATCCAACGGCTAGGAACTCATCAAACGTATCGAGTATATAAAGATCTGGTCTCTTCAGAGACCGGCCATTTCCTATCTCTAAACCCTAGCCGCCTCTACTTCGTCTTCTTCCTCTTCTCTTCTTAACGCCGGCCATGGAGATTGGCTGCCTCTCATGGTCGTCTCCGGCCAACCATCACCTCCCAAACCCTTTCCTCCTTCTTCTCCACCACAAACCACCACGAAAACCCAAGAAACCCTAGGAAAACTCGTCTTCTTGAAATTCCGGTCATCGGAGTTTCTCTCTGGTGACCAAACCTATGAGAACCCCTCCCAAATTAACACCACTTGACCATTATACCCTGATCTCTCACCCCCCACAAAAGGTTTCCTTCGAATATCTCTCTAAATGCTCGAATATTCCAAAATAGGTCGCCGGAACCCTAACTCCGGTCGACCTAAAAATCAAACCCTGAACAAAACCTTCCCCTCATGATACCCTGAACCTATCTCTACTCTCTACCACTAAAACAATAAAAAGACTTCAACTTGAAGTCTGAAAGAAAGAAAACTGAAAGAGAAAGAAAAAGAGTCTGGAAAAAAGACTTCAACTTGAAGTCTGGAAGAAAAAGAAAAGAAAATAACAAGAAAAGGGGAAATAGCACAGGAGACAGATCCTGCAAAGCTAAGTCCACTCCTCTCATTTGTCTGTTTTTATGATTTTTGTTCTTTCTTGTCTTCTTTGTTTACATCTTCATCATCTTCATGTTTTAGTATGCTTTTTGTTTAATTTCTTTTCTTGTTAGTCGTTTAAGATACTGTATGTTTATATTAGTTTCATCTTCTGAAATAATCTCTGTTTAGTTACGTTTCTCTGTTAGAATCATGTCTTCTTTGAGCCTCTTTGATAAATTCTGCCTATCTATGCTTAGTCAAATACACTCGAGTATGATTAGGGTTTCATTAGTCTTTGACATGAGAAAGTTCTGACTTGCCTCCATTATGTTCAAATTGACATACCTTGTTTGGAATCTGGATTATAAGTTTGTTTGATTGAAATTCAACAATATTCAATCTCTTGTCTGAGTTGTGGTTAATGACAAGTAATTCTGATTTTTATGGCTATGTATGCAATTTGATGTGAAAGGGGCTATGCTTGCAATGATTTTATGTTAATTGATTGCTGTTAAGCCTAATGTACTTAGGTAATATTGGTTATAGCTGTAATAGTGTGGTAATTTGAAAAGTAGCTAAGTCTGAAAACATGTTTTAAGTAGTTAAGTGTTTAAAATTGAAAACAACATAAAAAGAGGTCATAATTGAAATAAGTGATAAAGAGTGGTCAGTTTTGTAATTGACCAACTCTGATAGTTCTTTAATTCTGAAATCATTGGCTAAGTTTTAAATTGGATAAATTTGTAATAAACTGACTTAAGTCTGAAATTGGCTAGACTTGCAAAGTCTTAGCTGGTCTCTGTTAACTAATTGGCTAAAACTGCAAAGCTAAGTCCAAACATTGGACTGGCTAAGCTTTAAATAGAAATATATTTAGATGAATAAGCAGGCTAGCCCTGCAAATTAACTCTAATAACAGAAAAATGAAAGAAAAAGGCTAAAATTGGAATAAGTTGAAGTTTAGATCTGGTCAAGTCTTAAATGACTCATTAGTAGTGGCCGGAAGTTAAATAATAACTAAAAACAGCATACCCTAACTTGGACAGGGTCAGGTAAATAATGAATGCCATTAAGGGCATAAGAGGAATAGAAAATGGCATAATTGTGGATTTAATAGAGCCTATGAGGACATTAAAGACATTTAGGCCTATGATTTCTACAATATTGCACAAAACTAAGGGTATAATAGACCCAAATAAAAGTCAACTTGGTAAAAAACCTTAGCAAGTAGGGGCACACTAGTAAAAGACCCCAAAAAGAATCAATTAGAACCTTCCAGCACATGCTGGAAGGCAAATTCAAAACAGAAAATGGTAGTTAAGTGTAACGATTGGTAAAATTCATGGGAGGAAACTAGAATTTACTTTCCAGCTTTTCCCCCCAAAATTTTCACCAATCTCACCTATAAATAGACCACATTTGAGCCTGATTAGAGGCTGGATTTTGGAATCTGAAATTCAGAGAATATACATATAAATTCATAGGGTAAAACTACCTGGGTTTTAATTGAAGCTTATTCCTGAAAGTTGTAGAGGATTTCCTACTGTTTCGCTGGTTCTCTATTGCTTATTTGCTGGGTATTTGCTTTGTTGCTGCTCTGGGATTCAATTGACTGCTGGGATTCACTATTATTGCTGTTGCATTGCCTGTCATGATCTAACTGCTATTTCCTGTCAATTTCCCTTAGACTCATTGGTATTTTTGCTGAATCAGGTACACACTCCCTATTCGAGCAATGTAATTGAAGTCAATTGATGAAATGAAAAGCCTAGATCGAGTTTAAAAACTTCTATGTTATTTGTTTTTTCTTTTACATTTAGTATAATTAGTTGAATTTGTGATTCGGTAGTTAATGATTGTATAATTAGCATCTATGAAGCACAAATTGGTGCTGGAGAAACACAAGTAATAAGGTAGATTGTAGTAGTATTAGTAGTAGTCGTAATCACCTAGATAACAAATAGTTTAATAACTGAAATATGGAATAAAAAATAAATCTGCAAATGAATAGATAATTAACAACATTAGCATGTAAAAGTTAGCTTAAATCAGAAATTAATCAGATTAATTTGAAATGACACTAGTAGTTAATGAAATACTGTAATTAGACGAGGTTGTATATAGTGTTAGTTTAATTCCAAGTTTAATCATCTAGTTAGCTTCTTCTGAAAACTATGGATTGATTATAGCATGTTATCATTAATATAGATTAGTCTAGACAATAAGTAATTAGAAATTAGCCTGTTAAATCGAAGCTAATTCACATTGAACGTTTGAAGTTAGAACTCATTAGTGTACTGTGGTACTTCATTTCCTTCTTTGAATAATAAAATATTTTCAGTTACTTTGTCTTCTGAATATTAATTATTTGTGTATATAATGCTTTCAAGTTTCTGCTTCACTGTTATAACGATACCTGATCTGGGCCTAATAGATTGCGAAGGCCCAGAGTTGTACGAGATCGCTATTGGGCTGCTGATGAATATAATTCATCGTGTTCCTCGGTTATCAATACCCAGGAATGTAGTCTAACGTCTGATAAGCCCAAATCCAGGCCCATGCGTAAATAAATAAGGCCTGGATTCTGATGCTGGAAATAACAATTAAGGAAAAACCAAAATAGAAACATATAGCCTATTAAAATAAGTTGGGATGAGCCTCGTATAAAAAATGAAGCAGCGGGGCCCCCCCAAATAACTAAATATATATATATATATATATGTGTGTGTGTGTGTGTGTGTGTGTGTGTGTGTGTGTGTGTGTATGTTAGACTCGGGAAGGTTAATAGATAACTTCACAACCTTTCCAAAATATTAAAAAGCCGTTAGAAGATTTAGGCACGATTTAAGAATATACTTTCCTTAATACGAGTGCACATTTGATGTGACTCAAATCGTAAATCCCGGCCAAGCCGAAACGCGTTAAAAGTCACAAGTGTACTGGTTGCGGTGTGACTTGAAATACGTTTTCGCAACGTCGTAATTCGTAAAAATATTAAAGTTTGAAACACGTACACATTGTTAAAAGCATATAATAAGTCATATAAAATCGAAAATGACAGTTGAGCGACCGTGCTAAAACCACGAAATCCGGGAGTGCCTAACTCCTTCTCTCGGGTTAACAAAATTCCTTATCCATGTTTCAAGTTTTGCAGACTATTATACAGAGTCAATTTCCTCGGATTCGGGATTAACCGGTGACTTGGGACACTATTATCTTCCCAAGTGGCGACTCTGAAATTATAAACAAAATCCCGGACCGATTGTCCTTTATTTGGAAAAACTTCTTCCTCGTTATTATATCCTTCCCGAGGTATTTGAAACACTGAGGTATACCCTATTCTCCTAATCGAATTAAACACTGAGGTATACCCTTACAACCCAAGATTGGACTAATGTTAAAACTCTTATAGATTTTTTAGAACATTTTCACGCTGCTACAAATGTATTTTCCGGACAATATTATCCAACTATTTCAAATTGTTTAGTTTATATTGCAGCCTAATGTGCATTATTTATGGATTTTAACGAGGGTGGGAATATTTATGAACTTGCTATAAATGCAATGAAAGAAAAATTTTAAAAATATTTTTTCCCTATCCCTCCTATTTATGGTGTAGCAGCAATTTTAAACCCTACAACGAAATTAGGAAGTCCTCATTTTTGGTATACAAATATTTATAACGCTTTAGATCTTATAGTAGAAGAACATACTACTCTTGCAGATGAAAAAGCATCAATTAAAATTAATACTCAAACAGTTTATAATGCATACCAACAAGCCTTACAAAATTCTAGGCCAAATGTTCCAACCCCTACTTCGTCTACTTCACAGTCGTCCAAAAGAGCCGCGGGCTTGAAGGCACTTAAATCTTGGACGGAGTTTAGGGGTTCTCAAGGAGATAATTTTGATGAATCTTGTCACGACCCAAACCCCGGTCGTGATGGCGCCCAACACAATACTAGGCAAACCCGACCATATTATCTCCCAAACCAACCAATTATTATTTCTAATTAATCCAGTTATGCTTAAACAGCAAGTGATCATATCAAAATGGCAACGTGATAGTAAAAACATACAAAATGCGGTCCCAATCATATCGTGGTGTCACGAGACTGAGCCTCTACAGAATAACATCCTAATATAAACAAATCTAGGAAAAATGAGAACAACAAGATGATAAGGAAGGAGAAAACAGGCTCTGCGGACGCTGGAAACTACCTCGTAGTCTCCGCAAAATGTAGATGATGATCAGCAACTATAATGTCTCAACTGCCCTCGGGCACCTGTGGATCTGCACAGAAAGTGCAGGGGAGTGGGGTGAGTATATTTCAACTCAGTGAGTAGCAATAATAAACTATAACTGAAAGTAAGAACTCATGTACTATTACTAAACAGTTCTAAGGCAAACCCTCACAAGTAAGTCATCACTGCAGTAGTAATTCGATCACTAGTCCACACCTACCTCGTTAAGGTCCCACACTGACTAAAATCCCCTTTCGTACCACAACGGTGTACAGCCATCTCCCTGTACATGTGTCCCCAAGGCATAAGTATCTAGTAAGTATAATGATGCGGCGTGCAACCCGATCCAATATATATATATATATATATATATATGTATAATGCTGCGGCGTGCAGCCCGATCCAATATATATACTGTTGCGGCGTGGAGCCCGATCCAATATATATACTGCTGCGGCGTGCAGCCCGATCCAATATGTATACTGCTGCGGCGTGCAGCCCGATCCAATATATAGACTCCGAAGGGGCTCCTACAACCCAAGCGTAATGATATTGCGGCGTGCGGTCCGATCCAACATATATACCGCTGCGGCGTGCAGCCCAATCCAATATATATATCGCTGCGGCGTGCATCCCGATCCAATATATATATACCGCTGCGGCGTGCAGCCCGATCCAATATATATACCGCTGCGGCGTGCAGCCCGATCCAATATATATACTGCTGCGGCGTGCAGCCCGATCCAATATATATATATATATGTATAAGCATATAATACATCCTAACGGGTCCTCGACCCCGTCTCCATTAGTATAGGATTGGCCTTTCAGGCTCACTCAGCTAAGTCAAGGGAGCTTCCACCCTAAGTAATTCATGTCTCACGGTATGCATCTAGTGCTGGCTCTCAACATGCTATTCAACTAGCTTCACGGCTGAGTGTAAGTTTTGCAACACGATATAAGGGTCACCTAGCTCTACATGTCCCCTAATGCTCTACAGATCAGCACAAGGACCCAAACATGGCTATTAGCCCAATTTCACAGTTATAATCTCGTTAACAGTCATAATACACAGTATTCTATAAGACGGGAAGGACCAAGTCCAAGTTCCCAATCATAATGTCACCACGAGACGCGTGTCTCATCTCGACATAGCACTGTGAAGTGCTAGTACGGGGTTTCAAACCCTCAGTACATCAATTGCTACTACCACTCACCTCGAACCGGAAGAAACCTCAGTCCACCTTGCGCTTGCCTCGCAAATCAATCTCCTCGGATGCCAAATCTGCTCAAAATCAGTGATAATACATCAATGTATGCTCAATTCACGCAACCCGTATGAAATAACCCAAATAACATCAAAACCCACAAAGTTGTCAAAACCCGACTTTCGGTGCACTTCTCGAAAAATTATAAAAGTTACATATTCAGAACCCTCGTCTCAATACGAGTCTAGGCATATAAAATTTACCGAATTCGGACTCTATTTGCCCCCTCAAATTGGTGTTTTTCTACAATTCTAGGCCTAGGGCTAAACCCCACCTTAAATCTCCCAATTTCATAGAAATAATCCATGATTTCATGATAAAAGCGCGTATTTAAACCACGAAACTTACCTCCAACAATATCCCGATGATTTCCCAGCTAATTCCCTTCACTTCCTCTCTCTAAGATTCAAAAATGGGGGTTTATGAAATGAAACCCGTGAGGGAAATGTTCTGGACTTAAACTCACTGACAGACATTTTTACCCTACGCGATCGAAGCCCTTAGCTCGCGATCGCGATGCACAGCTTTTGGGCGGCCAGTCTTTCCTCTACGCGATCGCATGGGACAGGACTCTATCGCAGTGCTCAACCCAGTGACCCTACGCGATCGCATCAAAAAGATCGCGATCGCACTGCTTATGAACAAGACCTTACGCGATCGCATCGATATCCACGCGATCACGTTGAACAAACACAAAACCTCATGTGATCGCATCGCTCCTCCTGCGACCGCGAAGAACAATCTCCCAGCCTCACTTCGATACTCTACGCGATCGCGTGGCAATGGTCGCGATCGTAGAGAACAAATAACCTGCAATTTTATTGCAGCAATTCCAGCAGTTCCTTTGGCTCAAAATGGTCCGTTTGGACCCCCGAATTCAACCCGAGGCCCCCGGGACCTCAACGGAAACCACCAACATACTCCATAACACGATTCAAACTTGTTCCAATCATAAAAACATGCCCTCAAACACGGAAAACATCAAATCCAAGCAAATCCAAGCCTAAGTTTTTATTCAACCTTCCGCAACCGACATTCGATCAAAAACCCGACCAAACGACCTCCGAATGACCTGAAATTTTGCAGGCACATCCAAAATCACCTAACGGAGCTACTGCAACTGTCGGAATTCCATTCCGACTCCCGGATCAAAATCTCGCCTATCGATCGGATATCGCCAAAATTCAACTTTAGCCAATTCAAGCCTAAAACTACACCGGACCTCCAAATTCACTTCCGATCGCTCTCTTAGCTCACAAATGACCTCCCGGAGCTGACCGAATCATCAGAATTCGATTTCGAGCTCTCTAACTCACAGGTCAACATCCAGCTAACTTTTCTCAACTATTCCTTCTTCTAAGAGACTATTTGTCTCAATTTTAACCAAACTCAACCCGGATTGACTCAAACTTACCCAACAGGCATATTACAACATTAACAAGAAGATAACGGGGATAACGGGGAGATAACTCACATGATGACGGGCCGAGTCATCACATTCTCCCCAACTTAAGAAAACGCTCGTCCTCGAGCGGGTCAAGAAACATACCTGGAGACTCAAATAGCTGAGGGTATCTGCTCCGCATCTCTTGCTCGACCTCCCGAATAGCCTCCTCCACGGGCCGACCTCTCCATTGCACCTTGACCGAAGAAATCTCCTTGGACCTCAACTTTCGAACCTGTCTACCCAGAATAGCCACTAGCTCCACATCATAGGATAGATCACCATCAAGCTGAATAGTACTGAAGTCTAGTACATGAGACTGATCCCTGATGTACTTCTGGAGCATAGACACATGGAATACTGGATGAACGCTGGATAAGCTGGGTGGCAAGGCCAACTCATATGCCACCTCTCCAACTCTCCTAAGTATCTCAAAAGGGCCAATGTACCTGGGACTAAACTTCCCTTTCTTCCCAAACCTCATGACACCCTTCATGGGTGAAACCTTCAACAATACTCTATCACCAACCATGAAAGACAACTCTCGAACTCTACGGTCTGCATAACTCTTCTGGCGAGACTGCGTTGTGCGAAGCCTCTCCTGGATCAACTTTGCTCTATCCAGAGAATCCTGAACTAACTCAGTCCCTATCAATCTATCCTCACCAGGATCAAACCATCCCACGGGATATCTACACCGTCTGCCATACAATGCCTCGTACGGGGCCATCTGAATACTCGACCGATAACTGTTGTTGTAGGCAAACTCAGCAAGTGGCAAGAATTCATCCCACGAACCACCAAAGTCAATCACACATGCTCGCAACATATCCTCCAGGATCTGAATAGTACGCTCAGACTGCCCGTCTGTCTGGGGGTGAAATGCTGTACTCAACTCAACCCTCGTACCCATCTCTCGCTGAAATGCTCTCCAAAACTGAGAAGTGAACTGAGTGCCTCTGTCAGATATAATAGACACTGGGACCCCATGCAACCTGACAATCTCCCGAATAAAGATCGATGCCAACCGCTCCGATGAGTAAGTAGTACTAACTGGGATGAAATGTGCGGACTTAGTCAGCCGATCAACAATCACCCATACAGAATCAAACTTCCTCGCTGTCCGAGGGAGTCCAGTAACGAAATCCATGGTGATCCTCTCCCATTTCCACTCGGGAATTACCATACGCTGAAGAACACCGCCCGGTCTCTGATACTCATACTTGACCTGCTGACAATTGAGGCACCTGGCTACATGCCTAACTATATCCATCTTCATTCTCCTCCACCAGTAGTGCTGTCTCAAGTCCTGGTACATCTTCGCGGCACCTGGGTGAATAGAGTACCGCGAACTGTGTGCCTCCTCAAGTATCAACTCCCGCAAACCATCTACGTTGGGCACGCATATACGGCCCCGCATCCTCAGAACACCCTCACTATCAATAGTCACATCTCTAGCATCATTATGCAGCACTCTGTCCTTAAGGGCAAGTAAATGTGGGTCATCATACTGTCGCTCCCTGATGCGATCATATAAGGAAGATCGAGAAACAACACAAGCCAACACTCGACTCGGCTCCGAAATATCTAACCTCACTAGCCGATTGGCTAGGGCCTGAACATCATAAGCAAATGGCCTCTCCCCAACTGGGATGAAAGCTAGGCTGCCCATACTGACCGCCTTCCGACTCAAAGCATCGGCCACCACATTGGCCTTCCCCGGATGATACAAGATAGTGATGTCATAATCTTTAAGCAATTCCAACCACCTCCGCTGTCTCAAATTAAGGTCCTTCTGTCTGAATAAATGCTGAAGACTGCGATGATCCGTGAACACCTCACATGAGACACCATACAGGTAATACCTCCAAATCTTCAAAGCGTGAACTATGGCTGCTAACTCCAAATCATGAACAGGGTAGTTCTTCTCATGTGGCTTCAACTGGCGAGAATCATAAGCAATGACCCTACCCTCCCGCATCAACACACAACCAATGCCAACTCCTGAGGCATCACAACACACAGTATAAGGATCTGAAGCTGACGACAGAATCAAGACTGGTGTTGTGGTCAGTGTTGTCTTGAGCTTCTGAAAGCTCTCCTCGCACTCCTCGGACCATATGAAAGGAACACCCTTCCGAGTCAATCTAGTCAAGGGTGAAGCAATAGAAGAGAATCCCTGAACGAATCGACGATAATACCCTGCCAATCCCAGAAAGCTACGGATCTCAGTAACTGAGGTCGGTCTGGGCCAACTCTGCACTGCCTCGACCTTCCTCGGATCTACCTGAATACCATCACGGGACACCACGTGTCCTAAGAATGCCACGGACTCAAGCCAGAACTCACATTTGGAGAACTTGGCATACAGCTTCTCCTCTCTCAATCTCTGCAACACAATACTCAAGTGCCGAGCATGCTCCTCCTGGCTACGAGAGTAGACTAGAATGTCATCAATGAACACGATCACAAATGAATCAAGATAGGGCATGAACACACTGTTCATCAGATGCATAAATGCTGCTGGGGCGTTGGTCAGCCCAAAAGACAACACAAGGAACTCATAGTGACCATATATGGTCCTGAATACAGTCTTCTTTATGCCGGACTCTCTAATCTTCAGCTGATGGTATCCTGAACGAAGATCAATCTTCGAGAATACCCTAGCTCCCTGGACCTGATCAAATAAATCATTAATACGAGGTAAATGATACTTATTCTTCACTGTAACTTTGTTCAGCTGCCTGTAGTCAATACACATCCTCATGGATCCATCCTTCTTCTTAAAAAACAGGACCGGTGCACCCCACGGCGACACACTCGGCCGAATGAACCCCTTATCTAGGAGTTCCTAGAGCTGCTCCTTCAATTCCTTCAACTCAGCCGGTGCCATCCGATACGGAGGAATAGAAATAGGCTGAGTACCTGGCACCAAATCGATACCAAAATCAATATCCCTGTCCGGCGGCATGCCCGGCAGGTCTGAGGGAAACACATCAGGAAAGTCTCGCACAATGGGAACAGAATCAATACTGGGAGTCCGGGCCTCGACCTCCCGCACAAATGCTAAATAAGAGAGACATCCCTTCCCAACCATTCGTTGGGCCTTGAGGAAAGATATTACCCTGCTAGGTACATACTCAGTCGTGCCTCGCCACTCGATCCTCTGAATACCCGGCATAGCCAAGGTGACTGTCTTAGCATGACAGTCCAGAATAGCATGACATGGAGATAGCCAGTCCATGCCCAATATAACATCAAAATCGATCATGCTGAGAAGCAACAGGTCCACTCGGGTCTCCAGCCCCCCAATAGTGACCAAACAGGACCGGTATACATGGTCCACAACAATAGTATCCCCTACCGGGGTAGATACATGCACTGGCAGCTCAAGACACCCTCGGGTCGTGCCCAAATGAGGAGAAAAATACGTAGACACATAAGAATAAGTAGAACCAGGATCGAACAACACTGAGGCATCTCTGTGGCAGACTGAAATAATACCTATAATGATGGCATAAGAAGCAATGGCCTCGGATCGGCCCTGAAGAGCATAACATCTAGCCTTTCCGCCCGATCGGCCTCCCCCTCGAGGGCGGCCCCTAGCTGACTGATCCTCACCCCTAGCTGGCAGGGCGGGTGCTGAAGTAGAAGGACCAGATGACGAGGGCTGCCCCCTCTTGCTGATAAGATCTAGAAACAAGGCGGGGACACTCCCTGCGGTGGTGCCCAAGCTCTCCGCACTCGTAACAACTCCTCGGTGCTGGGGGCTGAGACTGATAAGGACCCCTGGCGCTGGAGTGGCCAGCTGATGAACTAGGTCGAGATGAATCCTGAGCAGATGGGGCCTGTGAAGAACTCTGAGCTGGCATGGCACTGAGAGATGGCTGGCTCTGGTGCGAACCCTGATAACCCTGACTAGAAGACCACCCACGACGATCTGAGCAACCCGACTGCGAATATCTGAAAGAGCGACCTCGGTTCTGCTGACTCTGGCCCATACTCTGCGTGCCACTGGAACTAGCTGCACCTCGAGGGATCTTGGCCTCCCTCTCGTCCCGCTCTCTGCGACGATCTGACTTTATGTCGCGAGCAATATCCACAGCCTCCTCAAATGTACAACTCAGAATCCTCTCTTGAGTCATCAGAATATGAATGGGATAAATGAGGCCATCCACAAAGCGTCCAATCCTCTCTCTGTCGGAAGGAACCAACCACTGTGCATGTCTAGACAACTCTGTAAACTTGATCTCATACTCTGACACTGTCATGTCCCCCTGACGGAGACCCTCAAACTGCCTACGCATCTCTTCTCTCCGAGATCGAGGCACCCACTTCTCCAAGAACATGGTGGAGAACTCTGGCCATGATAGTGGTGCTGCCCCTACTGGCCTGCGGCGCTCATAAGACTCCCACCAAGCGAAAGCTGGCCCCTGAAACTGAAAGGTAGTGAAAGATAAACCGCTGGACTCCAAGATCCCTGCCGTACGAAGCATCCGATGGCACTTGTCCAGAAAACCTTGGGCTTCCTCGCCCCGAGCACCAGTAAACACTAGAGGAGATAATCTGCTAAACCTCTCGAGATGACGCTGCTCATCGTCGGTCATAGCTGGGACCC
This sequence comes from Nicotiana noctiflora, assembly GCA_032618575.1. Lineage (NCBI taxonomy): Eukaryota > Viridiplantae > Streptophyta > Magnoliopsida > Solanales > Solanaceae > Nicotiana > Nicotiana noctiflora. The sequence goes on along the minus strand of JASVEL010007069.1, from coordinate 68,078 downwards.
TGTCCCCCTATACCTGATCTGCTGGCTGAACTGGAACCACATGTTGAACTGAAGGAGCCTCAGGTGTCTGTAGGCCCTGCACTGCTGGCTCTGAAGGGCGTGCTGCGGGGGTCTGATGACCACCCCTAGTCCCTGATGCAGCTGCTGCGGTGGTAACTGAAACCGCCTGTGCCAGGCCAGTGCAAACTGCTAATATCTGCGCCAGGGTCTCCTGTAGACTCGGAATGACAATGGGCACAGCCGGTGCCTCAATTGGCGCTGCTGGAGCCTCAGCAACTGGAGGCTGTGGGTCAGTTGGCACTACATCAGCTGCCCTACCTCCGCCACAACCACGACCGCGTCCACAGCCTCTAGAAGGTGGTAGTGGTGGTCGTCCACCTCGTCCGGAACCTCGAGTTCTCGCCATCTGCGAGAGAATAGAATGTCAAAGTTCAGTTCAAGTCAAAAGTAATCGCACGACAAGAATTCCGAGAATTGAAACTTTTCCTAAAAGGTTTGCAGCCACCCGAGGATAAGTACAGGCGTCCCCGTACCGATCCACGAGACTCTACCAACCAGCTCATGACTAGCGAGACTTGTTAACCTAGGCTCTGATACCAACTTGTCACGACCCAAACCCCGGTCGTGATGGCGCCCAATACAATGCTAGGCAAACCCGACCATATTATCTCTCAAACCAACCAATTATTAATTCTAATTAATCCAGTTACGCTTAAACATCAAGTGATCATATCAAAATGGCAACGTGATAGTAAAAACATACAAAATGCGGTCCCAACCATATCGTGGTGTCACGAGACTGAGACTCTACAAAATAACATCCTAATATAAACAAATCTAGGCAAAATAAAAACAACAAGATGATAAGGAAGGAGAAAACAGGCTCTGCGGACGCTAGCAGCTACCTCGTAGTCTCCGCAAAATGTAGATGATGATCAGCAGCTACAATGTCTCAACTGCCCTCGGGCACCTGTGGATCTGCACAGAAAGTGCAGGGGAGTGGGGTGAGTATATTTCAACTCAGTGAGTAGCAATAATAAACGATAACTGAAAGTAAGAACTCCTGTACTATTACTAAACAATTCTAAGGCAAACCCTCACAAGTAAGTCATCACTGCAGTAGTAATTCGATCACTAGTCCACACCTACCTCGTTAAGGTCCCACACTGACTAAAATCCCCTCTCGTACCACAACGGTGTACAGCCATCTCCCTGTACATGTGTCCCCAAGGCATAAGTATCTAGTAAGTATAATGCTGCGGCGTGCAGCCCGATCCAATATATATATATATATATATATATATATATATATATATATATATATATATATATATATATATATATATATATATATACTGCTGCGGCGTGCAGCCCGATCCAATATGTATACTGCTGCGGCGTGCAGCCCGATCCAATATATATACTGCTGCGGCGTGCAGCCCGATCCAATATATATACTGCTGCGGCGTGCAGCCCGATCCAATATGTATACTGCTGCGGCGTGCAGCCCGATCCAATATATATACTGCTGCGGCGTGCAACCCGATCCAATATATATACTGCTGCGGCGTTCAGCCCGATCCAATATCCCGATCCAATATATATACTGCTGCGGCGTACAGCCCGATCCAATATTTATACTGCTGCGGCGTGCTGCCCGATCCAATATATATACTGCTGTGGCATGCAGCCCGATCCAATATATATATATATATATGTGTATAAGCATATAATACATCCTAACGGGTCCTCGACCCCGTCTCCACTAGTATAGGATTGGCCTTTCAGGCTCACTCAGCTAAGTCAAGGGAGCTTCCACCCTAAGTAATTCATCTCTCACGGTACGCATTTAGTGCTGGCTCTTAACAGGCTATTCAGCTAGCTTCACGGTTGAGTGTAAGTTTTGCAACACGATATAAGGGTCACCTAGCTCTACAGGCCCCCTAATGCTCCACAGATCGGCACAAGGCCCCAAGCATGACTATTAGCCCAATTTCACAGTTATAATCTCGTTAACAGTCATAATACACAGTATTCTATAAGCCGGGAAGGACCAAGTCCAAGTTCCCAATCACAATGTCACCCCGAGACGCGTGTCTCATCTCGACATAGCACTGTGAAGTGCTAGTACGGGCTTTCAAACCCTCACTACATCATTTACTACTACCACTCACCTCGAACAGGAATAAACCTCAGTCCACCTTGCGCTTGCCTCGCATATCAATCTCCTCGGATGCCAAATCTTCTCAAAATCAGTGATAATACATCAATGTATGCTCAATTCACGCAACCCGTATGAAATAACCCAAATTGTATCAAAACCCACAAAGTTGTCAAAACCCGACTTTCGGTACGCTTCTCGAAAAATTATAAAAGTTACATATTTGGAACCCTCGTTTCAATACGAGTCTAGGCATATAGAATTTACCGAATTCGGACTCCATTTGCCCCCTCAAATTGGTGTTTTTCTACAATTCTAGGCCTAGGGCTAAAACCCACCTTAAATCTCCCAATTTCATAGAAATAATCCATGATTTAATGATAAAAGCGCGTATTTAAACCACGAAACTTACCTCCAACAATATCCCGATGATTTCCCAGCTAATTCCCTTCACTTCCTCTCTCTAAGCTTCAAAAATGGGGGTTTATGAAATGAAACCCGTGAGGGAAATGTTCTGGACTTAAACTCACTGCCAGGCATTTTTACCCTACGCGATCGAAGCCCTTGGCTCGCGATCACGATGCACAGCTTTTGGGCGGCCAGTCTTTCCTCTACGCGATCGCGTGGGACAGGACGCGATCGCAGTGCTCAACCCAGCGACCCTACGCGATCGCATCAAAAAGATCGCGATCGCACTGCTTATGAACAAGACCTTACGCGGTCACATCGATATCCTCGCGATTGCGTTGAACAAACACTCAACCTCACGCGATCGCATCGCTCCTCCTGCGATCATGAAGAACAATCTCCCAGCCTCACTTCAATACTCTACGCGATCGCGTGGCAATGGCCGCGATCGCAGAGAACAAATAACCTGCAATTTTATTGCAGCAATTCCAGCAGTTCCTTTGGCTCAAAATGGTCCGTTTGGACCCCCGAATTCAACCCGAGGCCCCCGGGACCTCAACGGAAACCACCAACATACTCCATAACACGATTCAAACTTGTTCCAATCATAAAAACATGCCCTCAAACACGGAAACCATCAAATCCAAGCAAATCCAAGCCTAAGTTTTTATTCAACCTTCTGCAACCGACATTCGATCAAAAACCCGACCAAACAACCTCCGAATGACCTGATATTTTGCAGGCACATCCAAAATCACCTAACGGAGCTAGTGCAACCGTCGGAATTCCATTCCGACTCCCGGATCAAAATCTCGCCTATCGATCGGATATCGCCAAAACTCAACTTTAGCCAATTCAAGCCTAAAACTACACCGGACCTCCAAATTCACTTTCGATCGCTCTCCTAGCTCACAAATGACCTCCCGGAGCTGACCGAATCATCAGAATTCTATTCCGAGCTCTCTAACTCACAGGTCAATATCCAGCTGACTTTTCTCAACTATTCATTCTTCTAAGAGACTATTTGTCTCAATTTCAACCAAACCCAACCCGGATTGACTCAAACTTACCCAACAGGCATATTACAACATTAACAAGCAGATAACGGGGATAACGGGGCGATAACTCACATGATGACGGGCCAGGTCATCACAAATCTTCCCATCTAAATGAGTTTCAAGTTTATTTGTTGCAGGGACTTGAGAAGGAGAATCCAGACGGTAGTTTTGAGCTTTTGGAATGGTGGAAGTTACGGGAAAAACAATTTCCTATTCTTGCAAGGATGGCTCGCGATATATTATCTATTCAAGCTTCAACAGTTGCATCAGAGAGCGCCTTTAGTCAAGCAAGACTTCAAATAAGAGATCATAGAGCATCTATGAGGGAGAGCTTGGAGAAGTCAGGTGCTATTTAGAGATTGGATCCGCTCGGAAAGAAGAAACTTTGGACTTGCAGAATCACAACCGGATGTGGATGACGCTTACGAAGAAATGATTGCGGAGCTTGTTGAGGATGCTGCTTCGCCGGGAAGTGGTGATGAACAAGCTTCTTTTACACCACCGCCAACGGAACCTCCTCCAAATCTTGAAGGATTTATGAGATTTGTTAGAGATATGTAGATTGTGTTGTAAATTGTACTTTGACACATCTTATTTAGTTTTTTTCCTTTTAATGGTGGTATTAGTACCTTGTTGTGCTCATTCCATTGGGGGGGAGAAGACTAATAAAGATATGTCATTTTTAGTAATAAAAATTATTACACAATTGTTTGATTTATCTCTTAATACATAATATATATCTATTTAATACATATACATATACTATATATACATAATATACTTAACATATATATACTTAACACACACACACGCGCGCGCACGCACATCTTATTTAGTTTTTTTTCCTTTTAATGGTGGTATTAGTACCTTGTTGTGCTCATTCCATTGGGGGGAAGAAGACTAATAAAGATATGTCATTTTTAGTAATAAAAATTATTACACAATTGTTTGATTTATATCTTAATACATAATATATATCTATTTAATACATATACATATAATATATATACTTAACACATATATATAACTTAACTTATATATATACTTAATACATATATATATATATAACTTAACTTATATAAACTTAATATGTATATACTTAACTTAAGTACTTAATACATATAACAAGTGTAGAATCTGATAAAAATCAATAGAATCACATCAAAATAGGCCAATTGGGCATTACCCAATCAAATTAACTCAAAATTCACCAAAACCCACAAGTTGCTAAAATCCGACTTTCGGTACGCTTAGCGAAAAATCACGAAAATTATATATTCGGGTCCCTTATCTCAATACGAGTCTAGGCATATAAAGACTTATTAAATAATTTTTTTTTAAATTAAAAGCCCACGAAGCCCGCCAGGCCCGGCCCGCCAGGCCTAGGACCACATGGGCTTAGGCGCGTCACGGGCCGGTCTTACCCACCAGGCCCGGGACCGCCTGAAAAAAAGACCGCCAGGCCCAGGCCCGGCCGCCAGGCCCGATTAGGCTCGGGCCCGGCCCACAATACAACCTTAGTAAAAAGGGAGGTATGACAGTTGCCCTGGATGACCAGCCCATATTGTATCATGACTGTCCCTTATGATCCGCCGTCTGATGTCTCCAAACTTAGACACGTAGACCCGCCGACCCGTGGTAAGTAATAGGCCGTCTTAAACCCAAAAACGTCTTGTCTTTCCTGGTTGGCTAACTCGATAAGTTGTTTGGCTGCAGGATCATGTTGCATGCCTTCTTTTATAGCCTTACGAATGTCCCAAGTTGCTGAAGTGATGGCAGCAAGCTCGGCTTTCCGGCTCAAGGCATCAGCTACAACATTACCTTTTCCCGGTTTGTCTCTAGCTCATAATCAAACTCGGCCAAGAAGTCTTGCCACCTAGCTTGTTTTGGTGTGAGCTTCTTCTGCGTCTGAAAGTATCTAGTAGCCACATTGTCGGTCTTGACCACGAACCTCGACCCGAGAAAATAATGTCTCCATGTACGAAGGCAATGCACAATTGCAGTCATTTCCTTCTCTTTCACCGTGTAACGCTGCTCCGTCTCATTTAAATTGCGACTTTCAAATGCTATGGGATGCTTATCCTGCATCAGGACACCCCCAATGGAAAAGTTTGAGGCATTCGTGTGCACCTCAAATGACTTAGCAAAGTCAGGTAATGCCAAGATTGGCTCCTCTGTTACAGCTGCCTTAAGGCCTTCAAACGCCTTTTGACAATGCTTCGTCCAATCCTACAGATTGTTCTTCTTTAGCAACTCGGTCAATGGTGCGGCATTTGCTGAGTAGCCACTGATGAATCGACGATAGTAGTTAACAAGGCCAAGGAAGGATCTCAACTCAGTTACCTTTGTAGGTGCCTCCCACTCCTAGATAGCACGTACCTTAGCCTCGTCCATGCGTAGCTCGCCATTGCTAATGACATGGCCCAAGAAGTGCACCTTTGATTGTGCAAACTCGCACTTCTCCCTCTTGATGTATAGCTCGTTCTCCCGCAAGACTTGGAAAACATTCCTTAAGTGCTCCATGTGTTCCTCCAAGGTGTTGCTGTAGATGACTATGTCATCTAGGTAGACTACCACGAACTGATCAAGGTAGGGATGAAAAATCTTGTTCATAAGTGTGCAAAATGTGGCCGGTGAATTGGTTAAGCCGAAGGGCATCACCAACCACTCAAAGGCTCCATATCTTGTCACACATGCTATCTTTGGCTCATCCCCTTCAGCAATGCGAACCTGGTAGTAGCCCTTTCGAAGATCCACCTTGGTAAATTATTTGGCTTGCCCAAGTCTATCGAATAAGTCATTAATGAGTTGGATCGGGTACTTATTCTTCACTGTAACCTTATTAAGTGCTCGGTAGTCTATGCAAAAGCGCAACGATCCATCCTTCTTCTTCTGGAACAATACTGGTGCGACGAAAGGTGCCTTTGATGGGCGAATGTGACCAGCATCCAGCAACTCTTTCAATTGTTTCTTGAGCTCCTCTAGCTCGGGCGGTGTCATACGATATGGGGAAAATGCAGGTGGTTTAGCCCCTGGTTCCAACTCAATCTCGTGATCCACCTCTCGCCTAGGCGGCAAGTGCTTAGGCAACTCCTCGGGCATGACATCTTTGTTCCTCAAGCAACTTCTCTATGCATGGCGGCAATGTCTCTTGAAAACTCTTGTCTTCCTCTATACTTGCTTTAGTTGCCACAAACATTGGCTCCCCATTCTTGATCCCCTTTACAATCTGCATGGCTGAGATTTGTGCTTGGATTTGTCCGTGTGGTATAGTCATTGTTTGTACCATGCAAGCTCCTTCTCGCTCTATAACCAAAAGACGTTGGAGGTAGGGGTCGATCAAAGTATGACAATGTCTAAAGAACTCTTGCCCCATTATGATGTCAAATATATCCATAGCGGTTACGGTAAAGTTTGTCGTACCTTTCCAAGCTCCCAATTTGACACCTACTCCATTAGCTACCCCGCGAACATTTTGTACGTCGACATTCACGGCCTTGACGCGAGAGTTGGTTGGGGCAAGCTTCAATTCTAGTCTCTTTGCGGCAGCCTCAGTCATGAAGTTGTGAGTTGCTCTGGTATCCACCATTGCACGAGCGTGCTTGTTGTTGATGGGGAGATCCACATACTGATTGCCACTCTCGGTAGGTTTGATAGCTTCCTTTGTGACGGCACCACATAATCCGATCATACCCAACTGTGCAGTTCCCGAACTCTCTCCTTGCGGCTGCTCCTTTCGTTCATGGACTATGGCGCTGAGGCTCTTTAGGTCGGGACAATTCCTAAAGCCATGTGGCCCTCCGCATATGTAGCATCCCTTCTTCTCGGCGAAGCCTTGACGACCACTCGATTTTTTGGAATCTTGAGTCTTGGAGTATTGTTGATGTATCTCCTTGCCTTTGCCACGATCTCCCTCACTTTGCCGTGTCTGAAGTAGTTCTGCAAGTGCCAAAGGAAATTTTCCACTTCTTGTGCATCACGAACACCTTTAAACACCGGTGGTTTGGGAGCATCGATCTTGGTCTCTCTCGTTACCACAACATTGCTCGCTACCTCGGTCACGCCAGCATTGACATGCTCCTCCAGTGAATCTATATTTGCCTTCATAGCATCGATAGTACTCAAAGCCTCCATGAGTCTGCACTCTAAGGCAGTGATGGTTTGTTTTAGTTCCATCTCAGTCTGTGTACGTCCCTCCAACTCATTTCGGATACTCTCAATCTCTTCAAGAGTGTGCCCCTCAAGAACGCTAAGGGTGCCTTCCACCTTCCCCAAGCGTTGGCCAAAGATCTCCACGGCGTCCATCTCCGTGTTCATCTTCATCACCCACTCTTTACCGAGCGAGACGTCCTCGGGCAGGACCTCTACTTCATCCTCGCTCGCCTCAGTGGCAGATGATTCTTGGGATGTAAGCCCTTCGTTTGACACAACCTCGGGTGGTACCTCCTGGCTCTTGTTGGTGGTATTCCTCTTTTTCCCACGGCCGTTCTTGCCAGCAGCATCCTGGATGACGTTGGCTTGGGTGTTGGCAGCGTTAATTTCTCTGTCGCTCGCCATTCCCTTAGTTGAAACCTTCGCTCTGATACCACGTTGTCACGTTCTTAGTTGTTAACTAAGTACACGTGTGGCACTTGACAACTCGCTCACGATCTTGCACAACTTGCTCACGTTCTTGCTATGCCAAGTCAGCCTTACTAGACTCAAGATCGCTAAGAGAATGGAAGAAAGAACACGAGAGAATTTTTAAAGGAAGCTTTGTATCAGAGAGAACTTGAATTGTTTTATTGGTTGATGAATTGCAAATGAATGCCCCATATTTATACTAATCACCTAGGGGCTAGTATGTAAATAATAATTGTTCTACAAGTCCTTCCATATTTATAAATAAGTCCATTCTCTAGAATACTCTACAAGCCTAGAAGATTCCAAAGACTTTCCTAGCAAATTCATAAAGATCTAGGTTCTTCCTAAGGAAATGTCCATAGTTTTCTAGAATCTTCTCACAAATGCTAGCCTTCTTCTTATGTAAGCTTCCACATGACATTAATATATGCCAAATGGCGCCTATGTGGCATAATGACGTGGCACATAAGGCTCTCATACTATAATATGACTCTAAAAATCAAACATTTCGTAGTGTATTTTCTCTTTGCAACGAAATGCTAGTCATGACGCTGGACAGATACCAAAAGTTGTAAAAATATTCTATTTGAATATTTGATTGAAATTCAAACCTCAAGATTAGAGAATCATCATATACAATCCATAATTTATCCGTATTTTATTCCAAAACATATATAACAATCCATTTGATTTCAGCTGAGCTTAGGCTAGACATGTCCTTCGGGAAAAAGTTACCTGCACATGGTGTATACACCAAGCCAATAATTAAATAACAATTGTCACCTTATTTACTTATATAACTAGTAGTATTTAGAAAGAATTACAGTCTATGTTACTTGGCTTAATAGCCCAATAAAAATGGCCAACATTTGAAGCTCTTACCTTATATAGTCTATGTTGTACATAACTTGAAAGAAACTTTTCAGCCTTTAGTCCATCATTAAAGACATACTTTTAGGATTTTTATTATTTTCTTCTTTCTTCAATCCCTTCTCTCTCACCGCCTCTCACTTCTTTCTCTCTAACCCACATACATCTCTCCTCCTCTCTTAACCTAGCCCCCACTATTTCCCCTCCTTTCCCCCCACGCAATTCTGCCATTAATGGCTCGAAGAAAGCTCGAAGAAAGATTTCGTCGTCCATTGTGGCAAGCAGAAGAACGAAGAAGATTTTTGAAAGAAACATGAAAACACACACATATCTGAAAATAAATACCTTTCAAACTTTGTTTGCACCAACAAACAACCAATAATTTTGGAGGATTTTGAAGTTTAAAGTTCTGGTAATTTTTGAAGATTCTGAAGTTTGAAGTTTGAAGTTCTAGAAAATCATAACTATGTAGCAGGTTGTATCGACACTGTATAATAGTGTATACTTGTATATATGGATATACAGACACCTCTTATACACTAGTATACATGTTTATACAAGTTATATAATATTGTATAAATGTGTATATTTATGTATAATGTTATATAAATTTATATATATATTTTCAGTTTATACGGATTTATATACATTGTTAGCGTGTAAGAGGTCTCTACAGAAGTTTGACACTTCATTCTCTTCTTTTTTTTCGTGTATGTGCTATATGAAACAGATTTGTACGCCGGAGGAATTCTACAGTTCATTTACCAATTTTTTATTTTTCTTTTATTCTATTAGGTTGCTTCAACAATTGCACATAAAGGTGTTTGAAATTTATTACCTTCAGATAATATGTATTATTCAGGTGCGTTGTGGCTTATTTGAATTTTTTTATCAGATGCTTAATAATCAAAGGAAATCAAGAGAATGAAGTTGTATAATGAGGGATCAATAACAGTAGTTGATTGTGTAAAATAAGCTATTTTTTCGGGAATTAGCCTATTTTTTTTGGGTTATAGATTTGCAGTATGATATGTAGGCTATTATGTTGCAAGTTAGGTGTGTGCGTTGTACTTATGTGAAATTATCCTTAATATTTTACCATAGTTAAGTCCATCTAATTTTTTTGTATAACTTTAAATATTTTCTAGCCATTTTCATTGTTCCACGACAAATATATCGAAAGGAAGATACAATCCTGAGAGAAGCAAATCAGGGTTGACAAATTTCCCATTAAGCACCGAATCTTCTTCTTTCTTCTTAAATAATAAATTTTTGCTGCAAGTATACCCTCATAGTTTTTAATAGAGAATATGCATAAGCTACCCATTAAACTTGTTCGGAGAAGTCATTTACACACCTTAACTTTACGGGTGTCCTAACACTCCACTATTCTTATCTAAACTAAATTTAATACCCCATTAAGTGATGGTCTGTCATGAAAAGTGTATTTCATTTCCTAGATGCGCGTGATGCAACAAAATCAACTTAAAATTAAGTTACTTGTCCATGTGTCACTCTCTTATTGGACACTCTAACTAATTAAACTTAATACTATTTATTTCTCTTTCCTTATTCATTTTTTTTATTTCTTTTTCTCTTTCTTCATTTTAACAGTACCCATTTCTTTTTCTTCATTTTAACTGAACCATTTTCTCTTTCTTTATTTCTTCATTTTTTTAAATAGTATTTGAAGAAGATAAAGAAAAATATTATATATCAGGGTTAATTTTATATAGATATAGAGATTGAAGGAGATAACCAAGGGATGACGGAAAAATTTTCTGGGAACGCCATACACGAAGAGCTTGAAATTCTATTTTTCGTACAGAGCTTAAGTTATGGATTTGAGTTGGAATAATTTTAATACTTGATTGGAAAGCTTGAAATACCATTTTTCGTACCAGAATTTTCTCTTATTTTCTCCTAGATCTGGGTGTGAGGGTATTCTTTTGTGAGATTGATGTGAAAGAAAAATGGTCAAATTAGAGGTGCTAAAGTGGACTAGTACATGAGGTGGTTCTGATTTTTCAGAGATAGAGTTTATGGGTTTAAGGGAGGTTATGATTGTGATTGTCTTTCATGGTGATTGGGTGCGAAGATAACGATGAAGGAAGCTGAAAAAGATGAAATGAAAAAAAGAGTGAAAAAGGAAAGAAAAAATAAAATAAAAAAGGAAACAATGCAGTATTTTGATATATGAGGCGTGTTAACACAACCTACTACAAGACTGGTTTGGTATTTTGAGGGAGGTATAAAATTTAGTTTAGATAACAATAATGGGGTGTTAGGATACTCGTAAAGTTAAGATGTGTAAATGACTTTTTCGAATAATTTTAATGGGGTATTTATGTATTTTCTCTTTTTAATATATTCTAATAAGTACAATACGAGAATATAAGTACAATACTATCTTTATTTTTTTTTCCAGGATTTTATAAATTTAAAATATACTAGCTTCCAGCTTTCATCACTAACTTATAGTAAATAAATCAACTCTTCCTTAGCATACAAACTAGCTATGAAATCACAAAACTAATCACTGTTAAAGGCATTCAACAAAGCAACCTACAAGATAACTATTCTACTTAGCTCTAACACAGGAATGAAGATAACTATAAGAAAACTTCGCTATCGAAGGAAGCATCCTATAAGGTTATTTAAGATGTCTAAGAGCTCTTTTATAAATACCATCATATTATACCACAGTCTCTCTAGATAAGTTTAATAAGCTTAACTAAAAACATAAAAATCTAAATTCGAAAAAACACAAAGAGTAATGACAACAATCAGTTGTATTAGAACTTTTTATTACCTTTCCTTAATTTCTTTATTAAAAAAAACTCTAGTAGATGTTAGTTTATTTGCTATGATTAACTTTACATGATTTGGTGTATACATCGAAGTGGGGGTAAGTTTTTTTCAAGTCCTAATAATTAAGGGTATATTTGATATGAAGGAAAAATATTTTTCGGGTGCAACTTCTCTCCATGTTCCCTTCGCATCGTCCAACCTCTTCTTTAGAGTTTGAATTATAGTTTTGGTTGTGGACTCGGCTTGTCCATTTCGTGTTGGGTGGTGTGGTGTCAATAAAATTCTCTTTATTTTATGTGCTTCGAAGAACTCCATCACCTTGATGTTGATGAATTGTTTTCGGTTATCCCGTACAATCTCGGCTGGTATCCCGAACTGGCATATGATATGGTCCCAGACGAAGTCAATAACTTCTTTTTCTCTGACCTTCTCGAAGGTCTGTGCTTCCATCCACTTAGAAAAATAATCAGTCATAAATAAAATAAATTTAGCTTTACCAGGGCCGTTGGTAGGGGAGCGACTATGTACATTCCCTATTTCATGAAAGGCCATGAGGATAGGACTGGATGGAGTTGTTCTCCGGGCTGATGGATCATCGGTGCAAATCATTGTCACTTATCATATTTTTTGACAAATTCCTTAGTATTTTTTCCATGTACGCAGTAATACCCTGCTCTAATAATTTTGCAAACCAAAGACTCGACGCTGGAGTGGTTTCCACAAGCACCTTCAAGGACCTCTCGTATAACATAATCTGTGTCCCCCGACCCTAAACATATCACCAATGGTCCATCAAACGACTCGTGTACAATGTTTTGCTTTCGTCTAATGCGAACCTAACAGTCTTGGTTTGTAAGGCCTTCGATTATTTATGGTCAGATGGGAGTTTCCTATTTTTTAAATAATCGATGTACTTATTCCTCCTGTCCCAAGTCAAACTTGTTGAATTTATCTCGGCATGACCCTCTTTAACCACATACCTCGATACTTGGACGACAGTCCTCAGGATGATATTATCTTCTTCAACCGAGGATCCCAAATTAGCAAGTGCATCAGAGTCACTATATTGCTCTTAAGGCACATGATCTAGGGTCCATTCGTTGAAGCGATGCAATGTTACTTATAGTTTATCTAAGTATGGTTGCATCCTATCCTCTCAAACTTCTAAACATTTCTTTACATGGTTTACTACCAACAGTGAATCATGCTTGGCTTCAATGACTTCTGCTCCCAAGCTTTTGGCTAGCGAGGGACCTATAATCAAAGCCTCATATTTGGCCTCATTATTAGTCAACCTAGATGTTTTGATAGATTGTCTAATAGTGTTACTCGCATGTGGCTTCAAGATAATGCCAAGCCCGAACCCTTTCGCGAGGCACCATCCATGAAAAGGATCCATTCCCCCGATGTTGTACCCAAACTAAGTAGGAGTTCTTATCCAATTCGGGTACGAGGGTTGGTGTAAAATCAGCCATGAAAGTCAGCTAGGATTTGAGACTTGATGGCTATGCGGGGTTGATATTTGATATCATACCCGCTAAGTTCGATCACCCATTTGGCCAGCCGACCCAATAACTCGGGCTTATGCAAAATATTTCGAAGGTGATAAGTGGTCAACACATATATGGGATGCTATTGAAAATATGCGTCAGTTCTCAGGCATGACTTATCCTATGTGATGTATTATGACTTATATAAATTGCTGGTTTTGGTTTTCAGGGTAATCGGAATAAATTTGGAATATCGATTCTCAGTTTGAAGCTTGAAATTTGAAATGGTTTGACCAAGTTTTGACATATTTGTATGTGATCGGATTGTAAATTTTTATGATTTGGTTAGCTTTGTTATGTGATTTGGGACTTAGGAGAGTGATCAAAATGCATTTTTAAAGTCTGTGGAAGGTTTAGGCTTGAATTGGCAATGTTTAGATTTCGGCATTTACCGGTTGATAGGTGAGATTTTGATATATGGGTCAGAATGGAATTTCGGAAGTTGCAGCAGTTCCGTTATGTCATTTGGGATGTTTGTGCAAAATTTCAGGTCATGAGGACGTGGTTTGGTTGGGTTTTTTTTTTATCAAAAGCGGAATGTAGAAGTTGTTGGAATTCTTAGGCTTGAATCCGATGCAAATTTAGTGTTTTGATGTTGTTTTGAACATTCCAAAGATGGGAACAAGTTTGATGATGTTTTGGGACATGTAGGAATGTTTGGTTGAGGTCGCAAGGGCCTCGGGTGAGTTTTAGGTGGTTAAACAGGTAATGTCCTTGTTTTGATAGTTGCAAATTTTCTGTGGTTTTTGTTGCAGACTTTTGGCCTTCGCGAAGGGATGCATAATGAGGCTGAGAATTTGGCCTTCACATTCATGATGTTGGTCCCGCATTTGCGAAGGGTGAGGTCCTGAGTGCTTCATGAACGTGATGAGGTTCCCGCATTCGTATAGAGTAAATGGAGCAGCTGGGGTCCCAGTCCTGTTGTGCTCCGCATTCACGATAAAAGGGTCGCGTTCGCGGTGGTATCAGAAGCGGAAGCTTTGTATTCACGAGAGCGTCTCGCGTTCGCACAGAAGGAAGTTTTGGTATGTGAAGCAGTGTGCTTCGCGAACGCGAAGGACATGCCGCATTCGCGATGAAGGAAAATCTGGGCAGACAATTTATATTTTAAAATCGAGGGTTTAAGTCCAATATCATAAAAACCATTGGAGAGCTCGAGAGAAGGTAAAATTTGAGGATATTTTCAGCGGAGCTATTGGGTTAAGTAATCTTCACTTATATTTGGTTTAATTCAATGATTTAGTCTTGAATTTCATCATTTAATTTGAGAAATCAGAGTGGAAATTGGGGAAGAATGGAAGAAAAAGTTGAGATTCTTTTGAGGATTTGAATGGGCATTCGATATCCGATGTTGATGTTCTTGGTATGTATAGACTCGTGTGAGGACGAGCATTATATTGATGTGACTTTTGTCAAATTCTAAGATGCGGGCCCGGGGGTCGAGTTTGAACAATTTCGGGATTTTTGATGTGAATTGGACATTTTCGAGTGAGCTTCGTTCCCTTAGCAAATTTTAATGATTATGTTCTGCTTGTGGCAAGATTTGGAGCGTCTGAAGGTCTATTCGTGCGGGCAAAGGTATCGCGGGCTGGAGTTTGGAATAGATCGAGGTGAGTAATGATTGTCTAAGGGTTTGAAACCCCAGATTGTACATTATAGTGCTATGTTGAGGTGAGGCACACACATGATGATGAGCGTGGGCTCATTCACTATTGGGGATTATGACTTGGTCCATCCTGACTGATGATTTTATCGTGTTTTTGACTGAAAACTATTTGATATCATCATTATTTGGGGTTGAATGCCATATTTGGGCATCGTACCAACTATTTGAACCCTTCAAGAATTTTTATTAATATTTCGTCACTGTTTTGACTTACTTGAACTCAGTCATGCTATTTCCACTGTTTTCAAACTCAGCCATGTTTATTTTGCTTTTGACACTTGAAATGATATTTCCAATAATATTTTGGGCTGAGCATCTTGCTTTACTGCTTCCCGAGTGGCTTATGTGATTTTTGACTAAGTAAGGCCGATGGCCTATGTTGTGAGGAAACATTGATACTTATTTGAGGTCAAAGGCCTGAGATATGTACGCCACGAGGTGGCTTGATTGATATGAGGCCGTGGGCCTAGTTTTGATGTCACGAGATGGCTTATTATTACACTTGGGCCATAAGGGGCCCCTCTAGGAGGCTGCATACCCCCAGTGAACGCGGGTACCCATTGTGATGTGAGATATAGCACGAGGGGCGGGTATTGTTCTATGTTATTGTGAGCACGTGATTTTTGCCCCAAGCAATTAACTCCAAAATAAAAATACAAAATATAATTTTTGATTGAAATTGGTTGATTATTGTGTAAAAAGTATTAGTGTGTGTTTAAATTGTTGAAAATAAAGTGAAAGAAATTGAATCAAAAATACAAAATGAAATTAAATACCAAAAAATGTAAGGTAATTACTAAGAAATTAGAAAATCAAAGAAAAAAAAATACAAAATTATAAAAAATAAAGGGGAAAATACATCAGGAATAAAATACTAAGGAAAACAAGTATAAAATACAAGAAAATACAGAAAATAATTAAATAAATACATGTTAAAAAATACAAAAAAATAAGATAAATACAAGACAATACAAATGCACAAGGTACTTGGGCCAATTACAAAAGGCTAGCCCAATTAATACACCTAACAGACCTGGCCCAATTCGAAATCTAACCAGCCAGCCTTTGTAAAGAATCAAACGACGACGTTTAACGCGAATAGATCTGGGCCGTTGATCATTCAATCAAACATACTAAGAAAAGCGGTTCTTAAATAAACAAAACGATGCCGTTAATACAAAAGATCACAACCGTCCGTTTAATTAATCAGGCGGATATAATCAATGTCACACTTACGGCAAACGATACAGTTTAGTCAAATAAATCATAGCCATCCAAGGGACTGATCTAACAGACGAGATGAAAGCTTCACTTAAAATACACGACGTCGTTTTAGTATCAAAGTGATCTGGACCATTTAATCAATCTAATCTAACGGTGGAAAATCAATAACACATATCTAATATATAAACCACACCTTTCGTTCATAACTTTCATTATACAAACACACCCTCACAAGACCAGAAACCCTAGCCACCCTATTCTACCATCTTCCTCTCCACAGACCACCGGAACCCTACCGATGGTCTGATCATCTTCTTCGACTCAGACATTAACCCCTGAACTCCCCCGTCCTCCTTTAACACCCCATCCCATTAAGCCTCACCCAAATATCCCACCATTTCTCCCATATATTGAAATTCTGTCACCGGAACCCTAGCCGCCGACCACCTAAACTATGAACCAACCTCCCATCTTTACACCCCAGAACCACCTGAAACTCCTCTTTCACCCTACCTAAGTCTCACCCCTCGAATCTCAGCCCTGCTTCTCAAATCTTCAAAAATGTTCTGCCGGAACCCAACTCCGGCGGACACCCAAATCCAAAACCCTTTCAAATCACAACCCTAGTTCCCAAATACCACCCTTTTACATCCAAACAAGACTCCTAGAGTCTGCCTGGAGGATCTAATGTCAAAAAGAGATTCAGAGTCTCTGAACCATCTGAGAACCAAGAAAAGGAAGAAAAACGAAGAATAAAGAAACAAAAGAATAGTGAAAGAAAGAAAGAAAAGAAAGAAAGAAAAGGAAAAAGAGACTCCAAAAAAAAAGCTAAGTATCCCTGAACTACTTCTGTTTTCTATGCTTCACTCTTCTGTGTTAGTATTCGATTAAACCTGAATCTTTGCATGATATCTCTGTGTTGATTAAGTACTCTGTTTGTTCTGGTTAAAGCTATTCCGTTAAATCGCATGCTGATTAGCTGTTTGATTGTTCTTGTGTAATAGATCCTGTTTCGATTAAGGGTTTGATTGATTAGGATTCAACCATTATCTATTTGTCTCTCTGAATTATGATTAGTTAAAATTAGTTGAAATTATGGTTATGTTTGCAAAATTACATGAAATTGGCTAGTTTTGCAATACGATTTATATGTGTGGCTTTTCTGAACTTTTGAACACTTAGTCATAGTAGGGCTATATGTGCAAATGATATGGGCTATTGTTGCGACACAATGTGAATTTTGACTATTAAAGCCATTTGTGGCTATTTCTGAAAGTGTTTAGCTCTGAAAAGCTTACGTAGTCTAAAAATTGGTTAAAAAATAAAGTTTAACTTAGTGGTTATATTTTAATAAGGCTGAACACCCCAGGTCTTAACAGACCTAAAGGGCAGGTCGGGTGAATACTTGCAAAGTATAAGGGGTAAAAGGGGAATAAGAATTGGTAATTCTGAGAATAATTTAGAAGTAGTGAGGGTAAAAAGACAATTGGGCTTGGTTTTAGTGTAATTAGGTGAATAATAAGGAGTAAATTAAGCATAGTTAAATGGTGAATAGGTAATAACCCTTAACAAGTGAGGGTAACAAAGGCATTAACACTTAATAGAATGGTATAGAATATCCTGGAACCTTCTAGCAGGGGTTCCAGTGCATTCTTACTAAAAATACTCTAGACTTAACAGAAATAAATGAAAAAGAGTAGGGGCGGGAATCTGAATAATTAATTCAAATTTCCCTCCCATTCTACTCTATAAATAGGCTTCTCCAAACCTAATTTAAGAAGTTCAGAAATTCGAGAGTTTGGAAAATTTTGAGAGATTAAGGGAGTTCAGAATTTTTAGAGGTTCGAAAATTTTCAGAAGTTAAATGAAATACATCACACTGAAATATTGTTGGTTGTCAATTGTTGTTAACTCGAGTGTTATTCTGGCATATCTGTTAGTCATTTGTTACTAATTTTGATTGACTTTGCTAGGTTTTAAATTTTCTTGGATTAATTTGCTGGGTTATATATATTCTGGAGTTTTGGTAGTTGTTGTTGTGTTGATTCATTTCTACTATTGTTGCAATATCATTATTGCCGTTGCTGATTTTCCTTCTTCTCCAACTCTAGAACTCATCGATTTGTCACTTGAATCAGGTACACTACTATGTCCTGGAGCTGTAATTGAGTTGCTATTGAAGAAATAAAATGTTAACTAGTTTTAGTTAACTAGTTATATACCTGTTCTTTCATTTTGTAATCATAAATGCCTAGATCTTTGTAATTCATTTAGGACCTGGTTGTAATAAGTATTGGACTGGATAAGTATACTTTTAAATTTAGTAGTAGTGATAGTAATATAAACGATAGGTTAAATAAGCTAGGTAAAAATGATCACCTAAATCTAAGATTAAAATTGGTCTAAACTTAGTTAAATTACCTGGATTTATAACTATTATAAAATTAGATGTGTAGTATTAATACTTGGACATTTTGTTAATCAAGTTTCGAATCTGGATCAGTTAATTTGAAAAGCATAAGTAGTTGAATTTCAAAGTGCACTACTATTTGTCATTACTTAAACTGACTTAGCTACAAATTTGCTTTAAGACTCTGCGATTTGGCAATCTGATAACAATAATTTGAGCATGCTTAGTTAAAAAAATTAGAATACTATTTTCTCCAGTTAAATAAAAGAGACAAAAATAATTCTGCAATTAGTATTTTAATAACGATATGAATATCGGATTCTGCTAGCTGAATAATAACACTGACATAAATTGTTGTGTTAAGGTTCTTAATTAATTGTCAAATGTTGAAATCATCAGGGTACAAATGCAATTGACGTTAATAGAAGCATGTTAATTATTAATACTGAGTGACATTTGTTCATAGCTCTGTTATAAAATGTTAGTTAGCCTTTGTCCTGCTTTAGATATAAATGATTTGGGCCTAATCGTAAATCCAGGCCCAGATCAAATTAAAATGGCATTTATACCTATGCACAGAAATGGAAGTGTTCATTGGGCTCCAGAGGTCAAGTTACACCCGGGTGTAAACTGCTAAGTTAGTTCAAAGTCCAGGCCCAATAATGAATAATGGCCTGGACTCTAATAATTAATAGTATGAAAATTGTTGCCAAAACAGTTATATTAGGACGAAAAAACCAAAAATAGAAAACATAGTGCACAAATAGGATTGACCTTTTAAAAATAAGGGATGAGCCTCATTACAAATTTGAAACACATGGGGCCCCTAAATAATAACTAAATTGTAGATTCGGAAGGATTGTTTAGATAATTTCACGATATTTCCCAGATATAACAATAGTAGACCTCATTAGGCATAATTTAATATACATTCTTAATACGGGTGCACATTTATGTGACCCAAATCCAAATCTCAACGAAGTTGAAATGTATTAAAAGTCAAAGGCGTACTGGTACGGTGTGGCCCGAAATGCATTTTCACGACGTTGCAATTCTTTTAAAAATAATAAAGTGGAACACTAATAAAGGCACATAAAAGCAAAACATATAAAGAAATCAGATAAAAACAAATACAACAGTTGAGCGACCGTGCTAGAACCACGGAATCCGGGAGTGCCTAACACCTTCTCCCGGGTTAACAGAATTCCTTATCCGGATTTCTGATTTCGTAGACTGTAAACAGAGTCATACTTTCCTCGGTTCGGGATTAAACCGGTGACTTGGGACACCATTATTTTCCCAAGTGGCGACTCTAAAAATTAATAAAATATCCGTTTCTCGGGGTGTAGTAAAACCAAAACAGGGCATTGTGCGAAAGCATATATGAGAATTGACGTAAAAAAGGAGATGTGACAGCTCTGGCGACTCTACCGGGGACAAGAAACCCAGAACTTCGGTTCATGGTTTAAGAATTCAAGCTCGGTTAAATTGTTGTTTTTGTTTATATTTGATTTCATTATATGCTTTGATCAACGCGCTATATGTTTACCGCTTTGATATTACGTGAATTTTATATAAAATTGTGCCGAAAAACCCTTCTCTTCTTACCTCCGGGGATGTGCTTACTGGATGAGACTCCCCTTTCTGTTAGTGTCAATACCCAAATAAGAAACAGAGGCCGGAAAAGTTACAAAGCCGGACGATCCCACCGGTCCCCGTTACGTATCCCCCTCCTCGATACAAGTCATCCGCTCAGGTACACAGTCTAGAACAAATAAAAACCAGGATATTGAGCCTAGAATTAGGACGATTATTTGCATCATATCTGACTTAGGGGACTCAACACATGGGTTGGGTCCGTCTAGGACAAGTGACCTGAATATGAAAATCGAGCATGATTATATGTTGCATTTATTTGTCTTGGGCTATTATGCTTACCGACTAAAAAATTGAAAATGAAAAGAAGAGAAAAGTAGCAATTTTTAGAAAAACTAATGTCTAAATACTGACGAACCGCTGTCGAAATTTTGAGGAAAATATGAAAAAATAGTTAGAATGAGTCAATTTTGTCAACATAGTTGGTCTAAAAACAATTTGAACGAACTACGCTGGTTTGATTCTCACCATTAGGCGAGATACGTACGCAACCCTTGACGGGTCCAACAACCCCTTTTCAAAAAATAACCAAAAAATGTTAATAAATCAAAGTGATGTTGTTTTTGAAAATAGCTGAATGTTCCGACAGGACGCCGGAAGGCTATTTGCGCACAAGTGGCCACTTTTGAGTCATTTTCCCTAAATAATAAATATAGACTTAAAATTTTCGGATGAAGTATTGAAAGGCCATATTTGCAAATAGGGACTTTTTGAAAAATGATGAAAAGAAATTTTCCTTTGAAAAAATATTTTTGTCTTTTGAGTCAAATAATATGTGTTTAAATCACCTTTAATAAATGTGCAGGATGAGCACAATGCAAAACAAACCTTTTTCACTAATGAATAAGATCCCTTTGGAGTTACGATTGTGGTGGAACGACTTGGGTCAAGATGGACAAGATGAGGTAAAAAAATATTTGAAAGGTCTTACCGGGATGCTTGATATCATACCTCGAGGAGACATTATTCGAGCCTTTGTCACCTGCTGGGATCCTGCACACAATGTGCTCCACTTTTCGGACTTTGAGCTCACTCCGACACTAGAAGAGATTGCTAATTACATCGGTAAGGATGAGGTCCCTTTGAAAGACAAATATCGGGTTGCTCCAAGAGCCATCACCGCACACAGATTTCTCGACTACTTGAAAATAGCCAGAAAGCGTTCACAATGAATATTAGGTCCATAGGTTTTGCACTATGAACTTTATATACCGTAGATATGGTCACGTTGGAGGATTTAACATTCCAACGAACAAACTTTGCAGCAAAGCAAACCGGGCTAAATGGGAGGAACATAGGCGTTTTGCCTTCATGGTAGCCTTTCTGGGTTTGATAATATTTCCAAGGAAAGACGCGAACATCGACATCAGAGTTGTCGGGATTGCCGGTACTCTCCTTACACAGGACAACAGTACTTTGGCGCCAATGATAGTGGCCGATATCTTTCGTGCTCTCAAAGCCTGCAAAGCGAGAGAAGATTTCTTCGATGGGTGTAATCTATTATTACAGATGTGGATGATCGAGCATTCATGCCATCACCCTCAGTTTCTGAGTTATGGATCATCAAAAAAGACTTGCATAGAAGAATTCTACACGAGGATAAAAGGGTCCAAGTTGCCGAAGGGGTCTAAAGGTTGGATCACATACTTTCGATCACTTACTGCTAGTCAGATCGAATGGGCATTCGGGTGGTTGCCCAACAATGAAGTCATATACATGCCAGCAGAAGGATCACACTTTCTTTTAATGGAACTCAAAGGTATCCAACCTTATATGCCGTATCGAGTATTGCGGCAACTCGAAAGATATCAAATAGTGCCAAAAGATGGGGATCTCAACATTCAAGTGATAGAGATTAGTCCCGATGGGCAATTTCCTGAGGCAAAAGTCCGACAAATATGGAATGAGTGCCAATGTTTGAAAGTGGACACTTGTGTAAGGGATCGGACCAGAGGTGAAGTGTCACCTGGGTATTTCGCATGGTACCAAAGAGATTTTGAGCATGAAAGACTGACGAAGAGACCTCACATTCAAGAATTTGCCGAGCTGTCAAAGGAGCAATAGGATTGGTTGGCCAAGGAGAATGAATACCGAGCCAAAATCAGTATGTTAGAAAAGCAAGTTCAAGACCTCAAGTTCGAAGGCAGCTTACAAGCGGCGGCCGATGAGGGTGAAAAGAAATAACTGATTAAGGAAAATGAGGCATTAAAAGCTGAGATTTTGGAAATGAGAGCAGCAACTGAAACCCCTATTCGACATGCTCGAGATGAAAAACCGATTGATAATTTACGGCGAAAGGTGAACGACTACAGTTTTGATCTAGACAAAGCCGAAAAAGAATTAATCGGGGTTCGGAAGCAATTGGCTAGAAATGCTGAAGAAAGGGCTCGGATGATCCAACAATTGAAAGATGAAAATAATATTGAAGTTGCCCGATTGAGAAAAAAGTTTGTCACTGCCGAGGTCAAAAGTAGCAAACAAGTAAAAGAGTTTGACATAGAAAGAGAACACTGCTATATGGCCATGGCTTGGTTAGAAATGGAATTGCAGCAGCTTCAAGAGAAAAGCCAACAAACTCTAGACGCTCGTGCCGAACAAATAGGGAGGTTGCTTCAAGAGAAAGGACTGATCAGAGAAAGAATTGTTAGCATTGCTCATTATATTACGCGGAAATGCTAGATATGCGAAGATATGACCCAGTCCACATTTGCCGCTTCAGCAATGATCTTTGTAAATCAAGTGATGAGAGATTTAGATAAACTCCAAAGGGGATTAGCATATAGGCCCGCGGTAAGACCGAACGATGTCTCGCAGGCACTAGGGTCTTTAATGTATTCTTAGGACATGCATTTTTCTTGTATTTTTATTTTCTACATTTAGAAGGTTGTTGTACAATTATCATTAGAATGTCATCTTTGTAATCAATGATTGGGTATTAATGAAGTTGAGAAATTCCAAATTTGTCGTTATTTTTCTTTTTTCGCAAATACTTGTGCGATAGGCAAACATGTAGGACCGAAAAATGAAACAATAAGAAAGAAATGAAAAAATGAAAAATGAGAAAAAAGAGAGAGAAAAGAACATCAGTGGAAATAAAGGAAAGTAAAAGAAAAAGCTCAAAAACAAAAGAATTGGCAAATCAAGAAAGACGACAATGCCGGGATGACGCATATTGCCAGGCAAAACTGTGATTTTAAACCTGTAATGTTGACCTATTATGGCCTAACCACTAACAAGTTTTGTCATTGTTGAGTAATAGATAAAGTGGTTAGTAACTGGCATTCTGGCAACTCACAATTACAACACTCGTTCCAAGAGTATGACAAAGGCAATTACTCGGGAAATTGAAGCAACAATTATGGATCCAGTGCAAGAGGATGAGGTAGTAGATGTGAATAGCATGAAAGAGGATATGTATAAGATCAAACAACAAATGGCTGAGATGTACCAGGCTTGGGCGAAGGGACAACCTTTACCCACCTACCCTGCCAACCCCACATACATCCTTCCACCAGTCCCATTACAAGATCCACCCACTATGAACTCATCCTCCACTTATCCTACATATCTACCCTACTACGCTACCACATCACAAGCACCACCTCTAATCCCTAAACAAGTTCCACCACCACCACCACATGTTTCTCCTGTATATGTGGCACCACCACCATCTACCTTGCACAAATCCTCCAGTGAACCACTATTCCACGTCCAAGACAACCATTATTACCCCCTGGAACCTACTTTCCGACAACATGATTCCTATACCCCTCCCAATGATATTGATGAAGAGGAGAAACCAACTAAAAATCCTGAGCAGGAAGAGAGGGCTAGGAAGATGAAGAGCCTCGAGCAATCATTCCGTAATATGCAGGGTTTGGGTGGTCAAGAAAGCGTAGCTTATAAGGATTTATGTATGTTCCATGAAGTGCAACTACCAACGAGATTTAAGCTACCAAAATTCAATTTGTATGTTGGCCACGGTGACCCGGTAGCACATTTAAGAGTTTTCTGCAGCAAGATGCATGGAGCCGGTGGGAAAGATGAATTACTCATAGCTTAATTTAGCCAAAGTCTCAGTGGTTCAGCTCTTGAATGGTATACCTGTCAAGATCATATCAGATGGTTTATTTGGGATGATCTAGCCCAGGCATTTGCAAACCATTTTTAGTATAACTTGGATATTATCCCGGATAGGTTGACACTGACAAAGATGGAGAAAAAGCCGGGAGAAAGTTTTCGAGAGTATGGATTTAGGTGAAGGGAGCAAGCGGTTTGGGTAGACCCACCGATGAAGGAAGGAGAGATGATAGATTGTTTTCTGCAAGCTTTGGAACCAACATACTATGGGCATTTGGTATCTGCAATTGGAAAAACCTTCAACGAGGTAGTTAAAATGGGAAGCTTTGTTGAGGAAGGATTGAAGTCAAATAAAATCATGAGCTATTTAGCCATCAAGGCTACGAACCAGGCAATCCAGACAGGTACAGGTGGAGCAATCGGGAAGAAAAAGAAAGAAGAAGTGGCAGTCATAGAAGGGAGGTCTTGGTCTAGGGGGTCCTAATTTATATTACCATCAGCCTCGCCCACATCAACCCTACTCACCAACACCATATAGCCCACCTCAATACTATTACCCTCCTCCTGGTCCACAGTTTTCTGTACATCATGCCCAAGTCTTCCCACCACCTTCTAATCCACGGCGAACTCCAGCACCCCAAAATATTTACCACACCCAAAACACATATCCACCACAAAAAATTTACAAAAATCCCAATGGAACCAGTTTTTGTCCTAACCCTGGAGTCAAGAACGACAGGATACAAAGAAAGAAAATATTTACTCCCTTGGGTGAGTCGTATACCAGTCTTTTCCATTGACTAAGACAACTCGGGATGTTAAACCCCATAGATCCTAAAATCCCTAATCCACCACCGAGAAATTTGGACCAATCTGTCCATTATGAATATTGTTCAGGGGCCCCAGGGCATGACACTGAAAAATGCTGGCACCTGAAGTCTGCAATACATGAACTTATCGACTCCAGAAGAATTGAGGTTCAAGCTCCCGAGGCTCCTAATATAACACAGAACCCTTTGCCTGTGCACCATGAGACCCACATGATAGAGGTGGTACAATGAGGAAGTTCCAAGAAGCCCTCTCAAGCTGTAATGATGATAAAAGCGAGCAGCAACAAGACAAATGAGAAAATAATAAGTGAGAAAATACCAGTCAAGCCACCTGTGAGGAAGCCAACAATGATAGTTGAACCTGAGCCTGTAAAGGTGATAGTACCGGGAGTGAGTACAAAGCCCGTATTGATTGTAAAGGGAGCACAGCTAGAGCCAGTTGTTATCAAGCCAGTCACTCAAATGCCCATAGTGAACACCAGAACCGTGACTTGGAATTACAACAAGGTAACTATCATGTATAAAGGAAAGGAAATCAAGAAGGAGATTTGTGAAACTCACGGTCTAACCCGGTCAGGGAGATGTTTTGCTCCCGATGAATTGAGAAAGGCAAAAGATGCAAAAGATAATCCGGCCAATGTAAAGAAAGCTGTCACTGAAGAAGAATCCGAGGAATTTCTCAAGAAAATGAAAGCTCAGGATTATTCCATAGTTGAGCAGCTGAGGAAAACACCAGCGCAAATATTTTTGTTGATTCATTCTTGATTCATTCTGATGAACACCGAAAGGCATTAATGAAGATCTTGAACGAGGCCCATGTACAAGAAAAATATCACAGTGAGTCATTTAGGGAAGATCACAAATAAAATCTTCGAGGCAAACATGATAACATTTTCAGATGATGAACTGCCGTTGGAGGGGACAGAGCATAACAGGGTATTATATCTTACGGTGAAATGCGAAGAATCAGTGGTGACCTGCATTTTGGTTAATAATGGGTCAAGTGTCAATATTTTCCCTTTATCTACTCCAGCAAAGCTAAAGATTGATCACGAAAGAATTCACAAGAATAACATATGTTTGAGAGGATTTGACGGGGGCGGGAAGAACACCGTCGGAGACATCATATTGGAACTCACCATCGGATCATAGAATTTACCATGGAATTTCAAGTGTTGGACATTTACGTGTCCTATAATCTCCTACTAGGGCGTCCATGGATTCATGCTGCAAAAGTTGTACCTTCTTCACTCCATCAAATGGTGAAATTTGAATTTGATCGGCAAGAAATAGTAGTGCATGGTAAAGATAATGCTTGCAATATCATCACACCGTTTGAAGAAATCAAGGGTGACAAAGGTCCTTGGGTGTACCAAGTGTTGGACACTGTATCCGTGGATAAAATATCTGAAGGCGAAGACATTCCGAGGCCCAAGATAGCTTCCACATCAGTCAGGGTTGCTATGGAGATGCTGAAAAATGGGTTTCTCTCGGGGAAAGGTTTAGGAGCTGCCCTGCAAGTAATAACACAATCAATATCTCTTCCGGGTATCACTGACACTTTTGGATTGGGTTTTAAGCCAACCATCGCCAACATACAAAGAGCCAAAAGACTGAAAAAGAAAGGATGGACCTCCCCAAACCTATCCCAAAACTTTCCTATTCCTTCGTCAAGCCTGGTATACAAGGACGTCCGGCAACGGTCATGCCTAGCCGTGCAGAGATAAGGCCAGATAAAGAGCTGTTAGAAAGACTGACAGGTTGTTCGAAGGTGTGAACATGGTAGACGCAGATGAGGGCACAAGTAAAATGGACGTCCAGTTTGTTGGATCCTAGATCAAGCAAAATAACTGGGAAGCTACTCCTCTTCCAACCAGAAGAGAGTTGTGGTAGTTAGCTTTAATATTCCATTCCTAAATCTGTCTTATTTCAAAAGTTGTAATACAAATCCTATGTTCTGTCCAGTCGGACGTGTCAAACCTTGTTATCTTTCGAAGTTTTAATGAAATGCAATTTATTTCTTCCTCTATTTTAATATCCTTATTTAATTTTCTTTTCTTTTCTTGTAGAGTCCATTTTTTGCTGATTTCAATGATGTGTCATGCATAAGGAATTCTCGGCCCAGTCTTGATAATCAGATAGTTATACACGAAATTGAACATGATAATGAAGTGGAGTATGAGGATGAGGAAGTTTTGGAAGAAATTAGTAAAGATTTGAGCCACTACGAGGAGAAACCCAAACCAAACTTAAATGAGACGGAGTCTGTTAATTTGGTAGATGAGGAAAACGTTTGAGAAAACAAAGATTAGTGTTCATTTGGAAACCTCACTCATAGAGGACTTGATAAACTTACTACATGAGTACAAAGACATATTTGCATGGTCCTATGACGATATGCCATGGCTAAGTACTGATTTGGTGGTACATAAGTTGCCCATTTATTCGGAATGCCAGCCCGTCAAGCAAAAGCTAAGAAAGTTCAAAACAGACATTAGCGTGAAAATAAAAGAGGAAGTCAACAAGCAATTTGAGGCAAAGGTCATACGGGTCACCAAATATCCCACCTGGTTAGCTAAAGTTGTACCTGTTCCGAAGAAAGACGAAAAAACCAGAGTGTGTGTTGACTATCGAGACCTCAACAAAGCAAGTCTGAATGATAATTTTCCATTGCCAAACATCCACATACTAATTGACAATTGTGCCAAACATGATATTGGGTCTTTTGTGGATTGTTATGCGGGTTATCATCAGATCCAGATGGACGAAGAAGATGCAGAGAAGACATCCTTTATCACACTATGGGGAACATATTGTACAGAGTAATGCCGCTCGGATTGAAAAATGCTGGAGCTACATATATGAGAGCAATGACCACCATGTTTCATAATATGATACATCAAGAGATTGAAGTCTATGTGGATGATGTCATTATTAAATCCAAGAAGTAGTGTGACCATGTTAAAGACCTAAGGAAGTTTTTCCAGAGGCTTCGGAGATATAATCTCAAGCTCAATCCAGCAAAATGTGCTTTTGGAGTACCATCAGGAAAATTATTGGGGTTTGTGGTAAGCCGACGTGGTATTGAATTAAACCTGTCCAAGATAAAAGCTATTGAGGAGCTGCCTCCACCAAAAAGCAAGAAAAATGTGATGAGTTTGTTGGGCAGATTGAACTATATTAGCAGATTTATTGCCCAATTGACGTCAACTTATGAGCCTATTTTCAAATTATTGAAGAAAGATGCTGCAGTAAAATGGACTGAGGAATGTCAAGCTGCATTTGATAAAATCAAGGAATATCTGGCCAATCCGCCTGTATTGGTTCCTCTAGAACCCTGAAGGCCATTGATCCTTTATTTGACTGTATTGGATAATTCCTTCGGCTGTGTACTGGGGCAGTATGATGAAACGGGGAAAAAGGAGCAAGCAATTTACTACCTTAGTAAGAAATTTACATCTTACGAGGTAAAATATACTCAGTTGGAAAGAACATGTTGTGCCTTGACATGGGTTGCACAGAAGTTGAAACATTACCTGTCGGCTTACACCACTTATCTTATATCTCGTTTGGATCCACTGAAGTACATCTTCCAGAAGCCTATTCCCACAGGAAGGATCGCTAAATGGCAAATTCTGCTCACAGAGTTTGATATTGTTTATGTAACCCGCACTGCGATGAAAGCACAAGCAGTTGCAGATCACTTAGCAGAAAATCCAGTCGACGATAAATATGAACAACAATATTGAAGAATTAGAACAAGACAAAAAGCCGGGCTGGAAATTATACTTTGATGGGGCTGTTAATAGCAAAGCAGTTGGAATTGGAGCAGTGCTCATCTCAGAAACGGGTCAACATTATCCTGTTACCGCTCAACTCAGTTTTTTCTATAATAATAATATAACTGAATATGAAGCGTGTATATTGAGATTAAGAATGGCAATAGACATGGGTGTTCAAGAGATTTTGGTCATGGGTGACTCGGATCTCTTGATACATCAAATTCAAGGCGAATGGGAGACAAAGGATTTGAAGCTGATACCGTACGGACAATGTCTACACGAACTATGTCAGCGGTTTTAATCCATAGAATTTAAACATATCCCAAGAATGCATAATGAAGTTGCCGATGCTCTGGCTACTCTGTCATCTATGCTACACCATCCGGATAAAGCTTATGTGGATCCATTACAAATCCAAGTTCATGATTAGAATTCTTATTGTTATACAGTAGAAGATGAACTTGATGGTGAACCATAGTTCCATGATATCAAAGAGTATTTGAGAATGGGGGTGTACCCGGTGCAATCTACAGGGGATCAGAAAATAGCCATAAGACTTTGGTGAGTGTATTTTTCTTCGTTGGAGGGGTCCTATACAAAAGAACCCCGAATTTGGATTTGTTAAGATGTATAGATGCAAAGCAGGCTACTACAATCATGACCGAGGTACACGCAGGAGCCTGTGGACCCCACATGAGCGGATATCTTTTAGCAAAGAAAATACTCAGGGCTGGATATTATTGGCTCACTATGGAAAGAGATTGTATTAGAGACATACGAAAATGTCATCAATGCCAGATACATGGGGACTTGATTCATTCTCCACCATGAATTGCATACGATGTCAGCACCAGGGCCTTTCGTTGCTTGGGGAATGGATGTTATTGGGCCCATAGAACCAGTAGCATCTAATGGGCACATGTTTACTCTAGTTGCCATTGATTATTTTACCAAATGGGTAGAGCCGAAGACATTCAAAGAGGTAACAAAGAAGGCAGTGGTGGATTTCGTACATACAAACATCATTTGTCGTTTCGGAATTTCAAAGGTGATTATTACAAATAATGGAGCCAACCTTAACAATCATCTTATGGCGGAAACATGTCAAAGGTTTAAAATTATGCATCGCAATTCTACACATTATCGGCCCAAAGAAAATGGAGCAGTTGAAGTCGCGAATAAGAATATCAAGAAAATCCTTCGGAAAATGGTGGAAGGGTCGAGGCAATGCCATGAGAAATTACCTTTTGCTTTATTGGGTTATCGCACTACTGTGTGCACTTCGATTGGTGCAACCCCTTATTCATTGGTGTATGGCACGGAGGCAGTGATACATGCGGAAGTTGAAATACCTTCCTTTTGAATCATTGCGGAGGCTGAGATAGATGATGATGAATGGGTAAAAGCCCGGTTAGAACAATTGAGTTTAATTGACGAGAAAAGACTGGCAGCAGTATGTCATGGACAACTGTATTAACAGAGGATGGCCAGAGCATATAACAAGAAAGTACATCCATGAAAATTTGAGGTTGGACAATTGGTGTTGAGATGTATCTTACCACATTGGGCGGAAGCAAAAGGGAAGTTCGCTCCTAATTGGCAGGGACCATTTGTGGTATCTCGGGTGTTGTCCAATGGAGCATTATATTTGAGAGATGTAGAAGGGAAATGCGTAGAGATTGCCATTAACTCTGATGCAGTCAAAAGATACTACATATGATTGTTTTCATGTATCTAATTGTATTTGTCATATTTTTGAAATTGAAAAGATGAAGGCATTTTATTGCTCTATCTAAACACTTTACCCATTGCTATCCCTTTGAGCCTTATTGTATTATTCTTTCATACTCCTCATTGGGAATCAATAATGAAGTCAAAAATGAATGATGAAATGACAAAAAGGCAGAAGCAAAAGAAAAAAGAGAAGAAAAGAAAAGTTGAAAAAAAAATGTGTGAAAAATGACAAAAGAAAAAAAAAGAAAATAAATAAAAAAAGAGAGAGAATATATATATATATATATATATATATATATATATATATATATATATATAACAGAAGAAAATTGGGAGAAAGTCAAATCGCAACAATGAAGCGATCTTATGGTCCGAACTACGTTCTGACTTGATCCCGAAAGGGTACGTAGGCAGCCTCACTGAGGTTCAGTCATAGCAGAAAGGAAGCCCAAGGTTCCCCAAAAATCGAAACTGGGGCAGAAGTTATGATTATTATGAAAAATATGATTCCGAAAGTTGTAATTTTAAACCCAAGTTGGAAATTTGAGCCTTTATACCTTTCTTTCTAAACCCATCCAAAAGCCATATTACGGTCCAAAGAAAGACCTTCTGATTAATTTCAAGGAAATGACAGTACATGTGAGTGAAGAAAAACATATTATGGATAACACCTGGGAATTTGAAGATGGAGGATATGAAAAATAATAAAAATAAGAGAGTCTTATTGGTGAAAACCCTCACGGGCACCATAAGGCGATGTGAGTTGAGAGAAATAAAATGAGAGAGTCTTATTGGTGAAAACCTTAACGGGCACCATAAGGCGACGTGAGCTGAGAAAAAAATGAGAGAGTCTTAGTAGTGAAAACCCTCGCGGGCACCATAAGGCGAAAGTGAGAAATGATTTTGTGAAGGCAAAGCAGCAAGTCAAGTAAAGTTTGGGTTGTTGAAAAGAGAAATAAAGTCGGCAAGTGATTTGGTTGGACAGACTGGGTCGGTTAGCCGAATGCATGGCATGGTCAAAGGAATCAGCCTTCCCACCCATATAAGTCTTGTCTTTTACTTTGAAAAATATTCCTACCTTCAAAATTCACGGTCATTGCATTTCATTTTAATTTCTTAAAATTTGTCTACAAGACATTACCAGTGGAAAGCTAATTACTAGCTTCTCAGTTAAATGGCATAATGAGATTGGGTCCTTCAAAGGACGGGAGAAATAAAACATATGGCGGTCATATAGCCAAAGGGAATAAAAGAGAAGAAGAAACAACAAAAAGGAATTACAATGAAAAGTTGAGTTCAAAAAATTGTTGGGAAACAATCAGGAGCTACAGCAAGGCAGTACAAAAGCAAACTAAAGCAAAGGCAGAGTGGAAGCAAGGACAACAATAATGCCAGTTGCTAACCACCATTTTTGTACTAACAAGTTGCTCATTGATTAAAACAGGGACAAAAGATTCAAATTCATACTAATCACTTTAAAGAATGTGACCAATGGGGAACACACAAGGAAGCATGAGTTTGGCAAAATCACGCACCTGCCTCGAAAATAAGGGAAAGCAATCAAAAGGAAGCAACAATGGAGGAGGGAATCTACGATTAAAGAGTCAGTAATCAGGCATCCACCTGAATAATAAGGGAAGTTTTACCTTTTATTTCAAATTGAGAATATTACACCAGTTATCATACAGGGGAATTTTTTTTTTTTTCTTAATTTTTGCAATCAGGCGCCCACCTGGATAACAAGGGGATATTTTTCTTAATTTTTTGCAATCAGGCGCCCACCTAGATAACAATGGAATATTTTTCTTAATTTCTGCAACTAGGCGCCCACCTGGATAACAAGGGAATATTTTTCTTAATTTTTGCAATCAGGCGCTCACCTGGATAACAAGGGAATATTTTTTTTAATTGTTTGCAATAAGGCACCCACCTGGATAACAAGGAAATATTTTTCTTAATTTCTGCAATCAGGCGCCCACCTGGATAACAAGAGAATACTTTTTCTTAGTTTTTGCAATCAGGCGCCCACATGGATAACAAGGAAATATTTTTCTTAATTTTTGTAATGAGGCGCCCACCTGGATAACAAGAGAATATTTTTCTTAATTTTTTGCAATCAGGCGCCCACTGGATAACAAGGAAATATTTTCTTAATTTTGCAATCAGGCGCCCACCTGGATAACAATGGAATATTTTTCTTAATTTTTGCAATCAGGCGCCCATCTGGACAACCAGAGAATATTTTTCTTAAGTTTTGCAATCAGGTGCCCACCTGGATAACAAGGGAATATTTTTCTTAATTTTTGCAATCGGGCGCCCACCTGGATAACAAGGGAATATTTTTCTTAATTATTTGCAATCAGGCGCCCACCTGGATAACAAGGGAATATTTTTTTAAAATGAAATTCTTCTTTTTATCTAACAGTTAATAGCATGATAGATTTTAAGCCCCATGCTAGGACGCAAGCGCAAAGCGGGCTAGGACTTCTACCGGTTCGAGGTGAGTGGTGATAGTAAATAATGTAGTGAGGGTTTGAAACCCCGTACTAGCACTTCACAGGGCTATGTTGAGATGAGACACGCGTCCTGTGACGGGCGTGGTGACATTGTGATTGGGGAATTAGACTAGGTCCTTCCCGGCTAATAGTGTATTGTGTACTATGACTGATAATGAGATTATAACTGTGTAATTGGGCTACTAGCCATGTTTGGGGCCTTGTGCCGATCTGTAGAGCATTAGGGGACCTGTAGATCTAGGCAACCCCTATATCATATTGGAAACCTTCACTCATCCATAAAACTAGCCGAATAGCATATTAAGAGCCAGTACTAGATGTGTACGGTGAGAGATAGATTACTTAGGGTGGAAATTCCCTAGTTTAGCTGAGTGGGCCTGAAAGGCATATCCTATACTAATTGGGATAGGGTCGAGGACCCATTATGAGGTATCATATGTATATACATATATTGGATCGGGCTGCACGCCGCAACAGTATATATATTGGATCGGACTGCACGCCGCAGTAATATACATGTGGATCGGACTGCACGCCGCAGTATTATTGCGCTTGGGCTGTAGGAGCCCCTTCGGAGTCTGAGTCTGCACACATTCTCAGTAAGCGCTGGAGTATATTATGGGATCGGGCTGCACGCCGCACAAGTATAGTTATATATGTATATATATATATATATTGGATCGGACTGCACGCCGCAGTAATATATATGTGGATCGGGTTGCACGCCGCAGCATCATAGCGCTTGGGCCTAGGGAGCCCCTCCGAAGTCTGTATACACCCCTAGTGAGCGCCGTCGACGTTAAATGGAGCGGGTTGCGCGCCGCAGCGGTATATATATTGGAGCGGGCTGCACGCCGCATCATTATACTTATGCATAGCCATATACATACTTAAATACTTATACATTATAGACATATGTATATATTTACATATATTGAGTTGGTTGTACACCGTAGCGGTACGAGTGAGGATTTGGTCAGTGTGGGACCTTGTTGAGATAGATGTGGTCTAGAGATGAGAGTATTCATCGTAGTGATGACTTACATGTGAGGTTACCCTTAGAACTTTTTAGTGATAGTACAGGTGTTCTCACTTTCAGTTATTGTTTATTATTATTACTCACTGAGTTGAAATATACTCACCCCACTCCCCTGCACTTTTTGTGCAGATATACAGGTTCAGGAGAGCAGTTGAGCTATCACAACTGCTTTATTATCACCATTTCGTGGAGACTTCGAGGTAGCTGCCGACGTCCGCAGTACCTGACCTCTTCCTCTTTATCATTTTGTTGTTTCCATTCTGCCTAGACTTGATTGTGTAGTAGATTTAATTTGTAGAGGCTCAGACTTGTGACACCACGATTTGGTTGGGACTGTATTTGTGTATTTCGTTTCTACACTTCTTGATTTGTTATGAAAACAGGCTAATTATGCTGATTAATCAGTATTAATTTATAATTGGCTGGTTTAAATGGATAAGATGGTCAGGCTTACCTAGCATGTGTTGGGCGCCATCACGACCAGGGTTTGGGTCGTGACAACAACCTAGCCCCGCCAGGCTCAAACCAACCGACAGGGGACCTACACCGCCTCCCATATAATGCTTCATATGGTGCCATCTGAATGCTGGACTGATAGCTATTATTATAAGCAAACTCTGCAAGAGGCAAGTAATCAGCCCATGAACCACCGAAATCAATGACACAAGCATGCAACATGTCCTCCAATATCTGAATAGTACGCTCAGACTACCCATCCGTCTGTGGATGAAATGCTGTGCTCAGCTCTACCTGTGAATCCAACTCTCGCTGAAATGTCCTCCAGAACTGGGAAGTAAACTGGGTACCCTTGTCTGATATAATAGAAATGGGAACTCCATGCAATCTCACAATCTCACGGATGAATATCTCCGCCAACCGCTCTGAGGAGTATGTATTACACACTGGAATGAAGTGAGCTGACTTGGTCAGCCTATCCACAACCACCCAAACTGAATCAAACTTCCTCGTTGTCCGAGGGAGTCCACTAACAAAGTCCATAGTGATCCTTTCCCACTTCCACTTGGGAATATCAATACGCTGGAACACACCACCAGGTCTCTGATGCTCATACTTGACCTGCTGACAGTTTAGACACCGTGCCACATGATTCACAATATCTTTCTTCATCTTCCTCCACCATTAATGTTGTCTCAACTCCTGATACATCTTCGTGGCTCCTGGGTGAATAGAATACCGCAAGCTGTGGGCCTCCTCTAATATCATCTCACGAAGGCCATCAATATTGGGCACGCATATCCGGCCGTGCATCCGCAACACACCATCACTATCAATAGTGACATCTCTAGCATCATCATACTGAACTCTGTCCTTAAGGACAAGTAAGTGTGGATCATCATACTGGCGCTCTCGAATACGATCATATAAAGAAGAACGAGCTACTACACAAGCCATCACCCGACCGGGCTCAGAAATATCCAGCCTCACCATCTGATTAGCTAACGCCTGAACATCAACTGTAAGGGGTCTCTCCCCAACCGGAATATATGTCAAGCTGCCCATACTAATAGCCTTCTGGCTCAATGCATCAGCCACTACATTGGCTTTCCCGGGATGGTACAAAATAGTAATATCATAGTCTTTAAGAAATTCAAGCCATCTCCGCTGCCTCAAATTGAGATCTTTCTGCTTAAAAAATGTTGAAGGCTGTGGTGGTCTGTATATACACCACAAGATACACCATACAGGTAATGCCTCCAAATTTTCAAGGCATGAACAATAGCAACTAACTCTAAATCATGAACAGGGTAGTTCTTCTCATGGGGCTTTAGCTGCCGAGAAGCATATGCAATAACTCTAACCTCCTGCATTAATACACAATCGATCCCAACTCTAGAAGCATCACAATACACCATATAAGACCCTGAAGCTGATGGCAACACAAGTACTGGAGCCGTGGTCAAAGCCTCCTTGAGCTTCCGAAAGCTCTCTTCACATTCATCAGACCACACAAATGGAGCATTCTTCTGTGTCAACTTAGTCAACGGTGAAGCAATAGATGAGAAATCCTGAACAAACCGACGATAATAGCCTGCCAAGCCGAGAAAACTCCGAATCTCTGTAGCTGAGGAAGGTCTGGGCCAATTCTGCACCGCCTCGACCTTCTGTGGATCAACTCGAATGCCATCACTGGACACTACATGTCCTAGAAAAGTCACAGTATCAAGCCAGAACTCACACTTAGTGAATTTAGCATAAAGCTTTTCTTCACTCAACCTCCGTAATACCACCCTCAAGTGTTGTGCATGCTCCTCCTGGCTGTGTGAATACACCAGAATATCATCAATAAACACAATCACAAAAGAATCAAGATATGATCGAAATACACTATTCATCAAGTGCATGAATGCGGCTGGGGCATTAGTCAGCCCGAAAGACATCACCACGAACTCATAGTGCCCATATCTCGTTCTGAATGTTGTCTTCATAATATCTGAGTCCCTGATCTTCAACTGATGATAGCCCGATCGAAGATCAATCTTAGAAAATACACTAGCTCCCTGGAGCTGATCAAATAAGTCCTCAATATGAGGCAATGGGTATTTATTCTTCACTGTTACCTTGTTCATCTGCCTGTAATCAATGAACATCCTCATTGTGCCATCTTTCTTCTTCACGAACAATAGCGGTGCACCCCAAGCGAATGAAACCCTTATCTAAGAGTTCCTGAAGCTACTCTTTCAATTCTTTTAACTCAGCTGGTGCCATGCGATAGGGAGGAATAGAAATGGGCTGAGTGCCCGGCACCAAGTCAATACCAAAGTCAATATCCCTGTCAGGCGGCATGCCCGGCAGGTCTGCTGGAAATACATCCAAAAACTCCCTCACAACGGGGACCGAATCAAGACTGGGTGTCTCGGCCTCAACATCTCTAATGAAGGCCAAATAAGATAAACAACCCTTCCCAA
The DNA here is from genome assembly GCA_032618575.1 of Nicotiana noctiflora. NCBI lineage: Eukaryota > Viridiplantae > Streptophyta > Magnoliopsida > Solanales > Solanaceae > Nicotiana > Nicotiana noctiflora. Next base: position 30,733 of record JASVEL010007069.1, on the reverse strand, counting down.
TCATTCGTTGGGCCTTTATATAAGAAATCACCCTATTGGACACATAATCAGTCAAGCCATGCCACTCGATCCTCGGTTTACCTGGAATAGCTAGTGTGGCTGTCTTGGCATGACAGTCCAGAATCGCATGGTAAGGAGATAGCCAATCCATGCCTAGAATCACATCGAAATCTACCATGCCCAATAGCAACAAATCAACTCGGGTCTCTAGACCCCCAATAGTAATAAGACAGGATCGATATACCTGATCCACAACAACAGTATCCCCCACCGGGGTAGACACATGTACGGGCAAAGCAAAAATACCATGGGTCATACCCAAATGATGTGAAAAATAAGAAGAAACATAGGAATAGGTGGATCCGGGATCAAATAATACAGAAGCAACCCTGTGGCAGACTGAGATAATACCTGAAATGACAGCATCTGAGGCACTAGCGTCCTTCCTATCCGGAAGAGCATAGAAATGAGCCTGGCCTCCGCCAGTACGATCCTCGCCCCTAGGGCGACCTCTGGCTACCTGGCCACTAGTCCTAGCTGACTGTGCTGGCGCTGAAGAAACAGGAGTAGAAGACGAGGGCTGATCCCTCTGCTGAGACCGCCTACGAAGCCACTGAGGACACTCTCTCTTGATATGGCCCAAGTCGCCGCACTCAAAACAATGGCCCGAAGATGGAAGAAGGGGCTGTTAAGACCCCTCGCTGCAGATGAATCCTGTGCTGAGGAAGCAGGAGCAGAGCTCTGCACTGGAAGAGCACTCAATGCAGGCTGACTCTACTGACGGCCTTGCTAACCCTGATGACCCTGATGACCCTGACGACCACGATATGATGAAACTGCACTGGACTCTGCACATCCTCACTGATGGGATATGAATGAACGACCCCTGCTATGCTGAGGCTGGCCCCTAGAGTGAGCACCACTATAACTACCAGTACCATGAGGCCTCTTAGCCTCTCTCTCCTCACGCTCTCTATGGCGATCTGTCTCAATATGACGGGCGGCATCAACCACCTCCTCAAAGGTAACTGCCGAAGCTCTCTCTCTGGTCATCAATATACGGATGGGATAGATAAGACCATCTATAAATATCCTGATCCTCTCTCTGTCCGTCGGAATCATCCATATGGCATGACGGGCTAGCTGTGTGAATCTCATCTCATACTGAGTAACTGTCATATCCCGCTGCTTCAGCCACTCAAACTGATGACGCATCTCCTCTCTCTGGGACTAAGGCACATACTTCTCCAAAAATACCATGGAGAACTGCTGCCAAGTGAGGGGCGCTGCCCCAGCGGGCCTACGCCTCTCAAAATCCTCCCACCACTGAAATGATGCACCTATGAACTGAAAAGTGGTGAAAGCAACACCGCTGGACTCCAGAATACCCGCGGTGCAAAGCATACGTTGACATTTATCAAGAAAACCCTGGGCGTCCTCGCCCTCAGCACCACCGAATGTCGGAGGCTGTAGCCTCTCAAACCTCTCCGAACGACGCTGCTCATCGTCGGGCATAACTGAAACCACATAAGCAGGAGCTGGTGCAATAGGCGCAACTGGCTGAACTGGAGCTGCCCCAGGTGCCTGACTACCCTGTATCACCGGCTCGGGTGTGCGAGCCACGGGGGTCTGATTCCCTCCCCCTGCCTGTGAAGAAGCCGCTGCATTAGAGGCTGCAACTACCTAAGCCAAGCCACTGCATACTGATAGAATCTGAGCCAAAGTCTCTTGAAGACCCGGTATCACAATAGGAACTGTCGGTGCCTGGACCTGAGCTGCCGGAGCGTCTGCAGCTGGGACCTGATCCTGAACCTGGGCCACCGGTGCTGGAATCTGACCCTGAGTCTTGTCAGCAGGTGGGTCAGCAGGTGCTGGTACTGCTGCCCTACCTCTACCACGACCACGGCCTCTGGGTGCCAATGGTGGTCGTCCGCCACGTCCGCTAGCACGTGTTCTCGCCATATGCGAGAGAATAGAATATGGAAAAATTTAGTTTCACGATAACACAAACCGCACGATATGAATCCAAGAAAAATGAGGTTTTTCCTAAAGTTCTGTAGCCTTCCGAGGATAGATACGGACGTCTACGTACCGATCCGCGAAAGCCTACTAAACCGGCTCATGACTCACGAGTCCTAGTAACCTAGGCTCTAACACCAACTTGTCACAACCCAAATTCGGTCGTGATGGCGCCCATTTAAGCTAGGCCAGCCAGACCAACAATTGTTTATCGATATGAATATCAGTCCCAAATGGACATCCCAAGAAGAATATATGGGTCAAAGAACTCCAATAATAATAATACGAACAAAAGTACTAAGAAGTGCAAAAAAACGACTAACACTCCCAAAGATCTGGAGTCACAAGTCTAGAGCCTCAAAACAAAACCGAACAAAATAGAGAATACTGTATAGAAGTACTCAAATCTGAATATAAATAACAACTGAAAAAGAGATGAGAAGCTAGGTTCTGCGAACGTCGGCAGCTACCTCAACAACTCGGTATGACTCTGCAAAAGGTAATGCTCGCCTACTTCTCCTGAGTACCTGAGTCTGCACACAAAAGGTGCAGGGAGTAGGGGTGAGTACTAAGTACTCAGTGAGTAATAAATATATATAAATAGCTGGAGGTAAGAAATCCACAAAATACCACAATATGAAGCTAAACTACAGTCCAATCCTCCGTACAAGACAAGTATCAAACATAAATCAATAGATAAAGATGCAATACAATGCACATAACCGCTACGGTGTGTAGCCCGATCCATTTAACGTCAACGGCGCTTACTGGGGGTTTGTACAGACTCCGGAGGGGCTCCTACATCCCAAACGCAATACCGCTGCGGCGTGCAGCCCGATCCTCATATCATATCAACCGCTGCGGTGTGCAGCCCGATCCATCCTTAGTCCACAATAATCAGATAGGTCACAAAACAGCTCAAATTACTTATTTCCATGTTCCAGTTCATAAATTATGAAAATACTTTAACTTTTATTTAATTTTTGCAAAACAGGTGACTTAGCATTTCAATACTGTAATTTCAAAACCCGGACTGAGATCAGTGATTAAGCAAGTATAGCTATCACATATATACTATCCTCTAGGGATACTACAGGTCGACACAATGCCCCAAACAAGGCTTACAGCCTACAAATATGTCAAACATAGTGTTTTTCCATCACTAATAGCATATTATTCATATCCGGGATGGACCAAGTCTCAATCCCCAATCACAATCAATCCCGCACTTGCCACGGGGTGCGAGCCATGCCCTACTAGCGTCACAATGTGCTAAGCCGGGGTTTCGAACCCTCAGGCTACCATATATACAAACTACTCACCTCTAGCCGGTCGTAGACTCGTCCGTAATACCTTTTCCTTTAGAATTCGCTGCATCGCGCGTAGAATCTATTCAAACCACAATAATCATGTCATTTACGGGTCAAAGAAACATAACCCAATTCAATTTACATGAAAATCGCATAAATACACTAAGTTGGTAAAACCCGACCCCGAGCCCGCTGTCCGAAAAATTTAGATACTTATACCAACGCTATCCTCGTCTCGCCACGAGTCCGTGCATATAAAATTTATCGAAATCGAAGTTCGAATGGCCTTTTAAAACTCAAAAATTCGTTTTCAATACCTAGACCATAATTCTTCACAGTTTCTACCCAATTTCATCAAGATTGATGTTAAATCTACCATAAAGTTACGTTTTTGAGTCAAGAATCTTACCTCCGATGATTACCCGATGAAATCCCAGCGTTTTCCCGTGAATTCTTCTCTCTAGGGTTCAATATTTGTGTTTTTGGTGTGTAAACTCGCGACTACACTGCTTCTGCAATTTAATTTCACTGACAGCATATTTGTTCTAAGCGTTCGCGATGGGTCTCACGCGAACGCGATGCCCTGCTCTAATAACTCATCGCGAACGCGACGCACAGTCACGTGTCCGCAAAGTTCAATTCCCCAGCCGCCGAATTTTCTTCTACGCGAACGTGTAGGTCGTCACGTGAACGCGAAGCTTCGCCTATTTCTCCTTCACGAACGCGGCCCTCTCTCGTGCGAACACGATGCATCAGTCCGCCTAGACTTCGCGAACGCGACCGCCTTCACGCCAACGCGAAGGCTTATTTTCTGCTGCACTAACCTGCAATTTTCTGTAGGTTTTTCCAAGTCTAAAATGCCCGGATGATGGTCCGAATTCATCCCGAGGCCCCCGGGACCCCAATGAAAACCACCGACCTACTCCAAAAAATAATACGGACTTGTTCCAATCACAAAAACACCATCATAAACATCAAAATCACAATTTTCACACGGATTCAAGCCTAAGTTTCTTCAAAACTTCTGAATCTAACATTCAATCCAAAACCCGATCAAACGACGTCCGAATGACCTAAAGTTTTGCAGACATATCCAAAATCACATAACGAAGCTACAGGACTTGTCGGAATTCCATTCCGACCCTCGGATCAAAATCTCACCTACCGTCCGGTTTTCGCCAAAATTCAACCTTAGCCAATTCAAGCCTAAATCTACATCGGACCTCTGAATTCGATTCCGATTGTACCCCTAAGTCATAAATGATCCCCCGATACTAGTCGAATCATTAGAATCTGATTCGAACCACTCTAACTAAATAGTCAACTCCAGGTTGACTTTCCCTATTCAAGCTTCCTTCAAGAAGGCTATATGCCTCATTTTCAACCCGAATCACTCCTAATTCACCCGATAGCCTCTAACACAGATATAAAAGCATAAAATATATAAATGCAAGGTAACGAGGTGGTAATTCCCATAACGACGGGCCGGGTAGTTACAAAAATACTAAGGAAAACAAGTATAAAATAAAAGAAAATACAGAAAATAATTAAATAAATACAAGTTACAAAATACAAAAACAAAAATATAAATACAAGACAATACAAATGCACAAGGTATTTGGGCCAATTACAAAAGGCTAGCCCATTTAATACACCTAACAGACCTGGCCCAATTCGGAATCTAAGCCGCCAGCCTTTGTAAAGAATCAAACGACGACATTTAACGCGAATAGATCTGGGCCATTGATGATTCAATCAAACGGACTAAGAAAGGCGGTTCTTAAATAAACAAAGTGATGTCGTTAATACAAAAGATCACAACCGTCTGTTTAATTAATCAGACGGATATAATCAGTGTCACACTTAAGTCAAATAACACAGTTTAGTCAAATAAATCACAGTCGTCCAAGGGACTGATCTAACGGACGACATGAAAGCTTCACTTAAAATACACGACGTCGTTTTAGTATCAAATTGATCTGGACCGTTTAATCAATCTAATCTAACGGTGGAAAATCAATAACACATATCTAATATATAAACCACACCCTTCGTTCATAACTTTCATTATACAAACACACCCTCACAAGACCAAAATCCATAGCTGCCCTATTCTCCCATCTTCCTCTCCATAGACCACCGGAACCCTACCGGTGGTCTGCCTCTGATCATCTTCTCCGACTCAGGCTTTAACCCCTGAGCTCCCCCTTCCTCTTTAACACCCCATCCCATTAAGCCTCACCCAAATATCCCATCATTCCCCCTAGTTCTTCAAATTTCGTCGCTGGAACCCTAGCAGGAGACCACTCAAACTATGAACCAGTATCCCATCTTTACACCCCAGAACCACCTGAAACTCCTCTTTCACCCTACCTAAGTCTCACCCCTCGAATCTCAGCCCTTCTTCTCGAATCTTCAAAAATGTTCCATCGGAACCCTACTCCGGCGAATACCCAAATCCAAAACCCTTTCAAATCACAACCCTAGTTCCCCAATACCACCCTTTTACATCCAAACAAGACTCCTAGAGTCTGCCTGGAGGATCTACTGTCAAAAAGAGATTCAGAGTCTCTGAACCATCGGAGAACCAAGAAAAGGAAGAAAAATAAAGAATAAAGAAAGAAAAGAATAATGAAAGAAAAGAAAGAAACAAAAGGAAAAAGAGACTCCCAAAAAAGGTAAGTATCCCTCAACTACTTCTATTTTCTATGATTCACTCTTCTGTGTTAGTATTCGATTAAAACCTGAATCTTTGCATGATATCTCTGTGTTGATTAAGTACTCTGTTTGTTCTGGTTAAAGCTATTATGTTAAATCGCATGCTGATTAGCTGTTTGATTGTTCTTATGTAATAGATCATGTTTCGATTAAGGGTTTGATTGATTAGAATTCTACCATTATCTATTTATCTCTCTGAATTCTGATTAGTTAAAATTAGTTGAAATTAGGGTTATGTTTGCAAAATTACATGAAATTGGCTAGTTTTGCAATACGATTTATATGTGTGGCTTTTCTGAACTTTTGAACACTTAGTCACAGTAGGGCTATATGTGCAAATGATATGGGCTATTGTTGTGACACAATATGAATTTTGACAGTTAAAGCCATTTGTGGCTATTTCAGAAAGTGTTTAGCTCTGAAAATCATACTTAGTCTAAAAATTGGTTAAAAAATAAAGTTTAATTTAGTGGTTATATTTTTAATAAGGCTGAACATCCCAGGTCTTAACAGACCTAAGGGCAGGTCGGGTGAATACCTGTAAAGTATAAGGGGTAAAAGGGGAATAGAAATTGTAATTCTGAGAATAATATAGAAGTAGTGAGGGTATAAAAGATAATTGGGTTTGGTTTTAGTGTAATTAGGTGAATAATAAGGAGTAAATCAGGCATAGTTAAATGGTGAATAGGTAATAACTCTTAGCAAGTGAGGGCAATAAGGACATTAACACATAATAGAATGGTATAGAATATCCTGGAACCTTCTAGTAGGGGTTCAAGTGTATTCTTACCAAAAATACTCTAGCCTTAACTGAAATAAATGAAAGAGAGTAGGGGTGGAAAATCTGAATAATTAATTCATATTTCCCTCCCATTCTACTCTATAAATAGGCTTCTCAAGACCTAATTTAAGAGGTTCAGAAATCTGAGAGTTTGGAAAATTTTGAGAGATTAAGGGACTTCAGAATTTTTAGAGGTTCGAAAGTTTAGAAATATATACACTGAAATACATCACACTGAAATATTGTTGGTTGTCAATTGTTGTTAACTCGAGTGTTATTCTGGCATCTCTGTTGGTCATTTGTCACTGGTTTTGATCGACTTTGCTGGGTTTTTCAGTTTGCTTGGGTTAATTTGATGGGTTATATATTCTGGAGTTTGGTAGTTGTTGCTGTGTTGATTCATTTCTACTGTTGTTGCTATATCATTGTATCTAGAGTATTGGTAGCATTTGTTGTGTTGAATCATTTCGACTGTTGTTGCTATATCATTATTGCTGTTGGTGATTTTCCTTCTTCTCCTACTCTAGAACTCATCGATTTGTCACTTGAATCAACCACTATTATGTCCTGGAGCTGTAATTGAGTTGCTGTTAAAGAAATAAAATTTTTAACTTGTTTTAGTTAACAAGTTATATACATGTTCTTTCATTTGTAATCATAATGCCTAGATCTTTGTAATTCATTTAGGACCTGGTTGTAATAAGTATTGGACTGGATAAGTATACTTTTCAATTTAGTAGTAGTGATAGTGATATAAACGATAGGTTAAATAAGCTACGTAAAACGATCACTTAAACCTAAGATTAAAACTGGTCTAAACTTAGTTAAATCACATGGATTTATAACTATTATAAAATTAGATGTGTAGTATTAATACTTGGACGTTTTGTTGATCAAGTTTCGAATCTGGATCAGTTAATTTGAAAAGCATAAGCAGTTGAATTTCAAATTGTATTACTATTTGTCATTACTTAAACTGACATAGCTACAAATTTGCTTTAAGACTCTCCGATTTGGCAATCTGATAACAGTAATTTGAGCATGCTTAGTTAAAAAAATTAGAATACTGTTTTCTCCAGTTAAATAAAAGCGACAAAAATTATTCTGCAATTAGTGTTTTAATAACGATATGAATATCAGATTCTGCTAGCTGAATAATAACACCGACATAAACTATTGTGTTAGGGTTCTTAATTAATTGTTAAATGTTGAAATCATCAGGGTACAAACGCAAACCAGTGTTAACAGAAACAGATAATTGTTGATACTGATTGATATTGTTCATAAGTGTTGCTAAAATGTTAACTAGACTTTGTCCTGCTTTAGATATAAATGATTCGGGTGAATCCAGGCCCTGATCGAATTGAAATGGAATTCGTGCCTTTGATTAGAAATGGAAATATATTCTGGGCTCCCGAGGTCCATTACACCTATGCAATCTTCTGAGCCAGTTCGAGGTCCAGGCCCAGTACTAAAATATAGCCTGGACTCTAATAATCAATAATATGAAATTAATACAAAAACAATTATACTAGGAAGAAAAAACAGAAATAGAAAATATAGTGCACAAATAGAATTGACCTTTAAAAATAAGGTATGAGTCTCGTTACAAATATGAGACGCACGAGGACCCCAAATAATAACTTAAACTTTAGACTTAGAGGGATCGTTTAGACAATTTCACGATCTTTCCCAAATATAACAAGAGTAGACCTCATTAGGCATAATTTAATATACATTCCTAATATGGGTGCACATTTATGTGACCCAAATCCAAATCTCAACGAAGTTGAAATGTATTAAAAGCCACATGCGTACTGGTATGGTGTGGCCCGAAATGCATTTTCACGACGTTGCAATTCTTTAAAAAAATGATAAAGCGGAACACTAATAAAGGCACATAAAAGCAAAAAATATAAAGAAATCAGATAAAAACAAATACAACAGTTGAGCGACCGTGCTAGAACCACGGAATCTGGGAGTGCCTAACACCTTCTCCAGGGTTAACAAAATTCCTTATCCGGGTTCAAAATTTCCTCGGTTCGGGATTCAACCGGTGACTTGAGACACAATTAATCTCTCAAGTGGCGACTCTGAATCTTAATAAATAAATCCTGTTCCGACTGTCCTTTAAGTGGAAAAACTCCTTCCCCTTTTTATTATATCCCTTCCCAGGGGTGTAGTAAGATAAAGCGGGGTGTAAAGAAAAAGGAGGTGTGACAGTTATTGCCCGAGGGTTTGGTATTATTCTATGTTATTGCCCGAGGGGCTAGTATTGTTCTAAGATTTTGCCCGAGGGGTGGAGTTGTTAACATTGTGCCCGAGGGGCAAACCTTTATATGTTAATCTTTCATATTTACCTGTAATTTACCTATTTAATTATGTATTGTTCCCGAGGGGTGGATTTTATGTGCCTATCTGCACTAATTCCTTTGCATTCATTTGGATAATAGTTGAAAAAGACATTTTTAAAGGAGTATGAACCGAGATAAGATGTTTTTAGGAGATTTCAGAGCTTCATTATTTTTTTTAAATGGTTTTATACTGGTTTATACCACATGTTGATATGCTTTATGTGATTTCTTACTGCTCAGATTTCATTTACCTTTATTACTCACTGAGTTGGAGTACTCACTTTACTCCCTATACCTTATGTGCAGATTCAGGTATTCTTGCACCCAGTAGTGGGTATTGGTTGAGAAGAGGCAGAGTTAGTGGATTTTAGCGATGTGGCTGGCGACGTTCACAGCTTAGATTATCTCCCTCTTGATTTCCTTGGACTGAATATAGCCTATTTCAGAACTTAGTTGTATTTTTAGACCTTAGTAGATGCTCATGACTTGTGACACACCGGTTAGGACTGTGTTGGGTTGTACTTCCCCATTTTATTAATATTATCTGCTACTTAATATTTTTAAATCATGTTTTAGACACCTTTATGTTTTTTAACTATTTTAAAAAGTGAATCGGGTTTAATTGGATTTCCTTGTCTTCGCGAGTGGCGACATAATAATCGGGTTCGGGTTTAGGGTCGTGACAAGTTGGTATTAGAGCCTAGGTTACATAAGTCTCACGAATCATGAGTAGGTTTAGTAGAGTCTTGCGGATAAGTATGGAGACAACTGTATTTATCCTCGAGAGTCTACAGAACCATTAGGAAAACTTCATATTCTTGAATTCTTATCGTGTGTCCTTTAATTAAACTTGAAATGTAACCTACTGAATTTCTACCACGCGTTCGTATGCGCGCATGAGCGCTCAGTCATATGTGCATCGATGGCTTGTGATTCCCTAATCCAGGCACAAAATGTGATCTCTGTGAGTTGATATTGGGCTAGTCTGGAGGACTTGAGACCGGATTGTTGCCTATAGCTTGAGCACCAAGGTGCTTATTGTGTGAGCAAGTATTTTTGAACTTGTATGTTCGGTAGTGTCCCTATTAGTGGAAGTGACGGCTGAATGGCTATGTGATGAGTATGTTAGTACTTCGAGATGTATCCATGTGATTTGGAAGCGAGGAGAAGGGTCTTCTGGAGGATAGAAGAACTATTGGGTGCTTGAATTTTAAATTGATTCGAGGTATAACCCCGAGTTATGGGCTTGTAAAGTATCTTTTCATGTTCCCTAGTTGGGAGTGAAGTAAATTTTATGTTGAGGTATGAGTTAGACTCAGGAAGACTAAGAGACTACGTAATGTTTGTGACGGTGGAAGGTATATAGAAATATTAGTTGGAGGCAAAGCATGTGGGTTATCTCCTGCGAAGTGTTCTGACGTTATGTGATCCTTAGGTGTCTGTTAGAAGTAAATATAAGTGTTGAAATTTGAATTTAGGTCGTTTAAGAGAGTGGGCTTGACTGTTGCTAGAATGAATGTGAGATTTGCAGAAAATTCAAGGTACTAGATGGTCTGTGTTTCACGAGCTTATGAAGGATCAAGTTTAATCTCACTATGGTATTATGGAAGCAATAGATTATATGCGTTATAATTTATTAGATATGTTTTGATCTATGGCTTCGATCCAAGTGGAAGAATCTGCTATTGATTATTTGATTGCATGATTATCTGCTGTGTTGGTCCCAGTTCGAGGCATTCAGGCGAATCAGCTACGGAGATTGAGACTGAGGATGGCTCGAGTAAAGGAAAATTCTTAACAAAGGATATAGTATGCTTCATAGGCGTGTGAGAATCACGGAATGTCTTGATTCGTTATTGGTAAAGGATGCTCGGTGCATTGAGTAGGATGTTGCTTAGTTGTAATGGAATAATGTCATATTCTGTGGTGTGAGTGCTAATGAGGCACGAATTGTTCAGTTTGTTTGATAAGGCTATTTGCAGTTTGAGTAGAGTGGATAACTCTCGAGAATGGTTCTAATGAGCTCAAGATTTTACATGTATCAATTGGGTATCTTCAAGTTGTATATGTGGCTAGAAAATGAGTTTTCATAGGAAGTTGTCAAGACTTGTGGTATTTCTATATTAATTATAGGATCCTATGTATGTGACGACCGGGCCCGTCGTCACGGAAATTACCACCCCGTTATGTTGTAATTACATGTTTTATGATTTTATATCAGTGTTAGAGCCTATCGGGTGAGTTAGGAGTGAATTGGGTTGAAAATGAGGCATTTAGCCTTTTTGAAGGAAACTTGAATAAGGAAAGTCAACCCGGAGTTGAATATTTAGATAGAGGGCTCGGAATCGGATTCTAATGATTCGATTAGTTCCGGGAGGTGATTTGTGACTTAGGGGAGCAATCGGAATTGAATTTGGAGGTCCGGTGTAAAAATAGGCTTGAATTGGCTAAGGTTGAATTTTGGCGAAATCCGAACGGTAGGTGATATTTTGATCCGGGGGTCTAAATGGAATTCCGACAGTTGCACTAGCTATGTTATGTGATTTTGGATATGTCCGCAAATTTTCAGATCATTCGGACGTTGTTTAGTCGGGTTTTTGATTGATTGTGTAGTTCGGAATGTTTTAAGAAATTTAGGCTTGAATTCGATGTGAATTATGGGTTTTGATGTTGTTAGACGTGTTTTGAGGATTGGAGCAAGTTCGACTAAGGTATTAGGATGTGTTGGTGTGTTTGGATGAGGTCCTGGGGGCCTCGGGGTGTTTTCGGATGGCTAAACGGGAGAAAATGTGGAAAATTGCAGGTTTCTGATTCTGTTCTGTTGTTTTCGCTTCTGTGGAAATGGGAGCGCAGGAGCGCGTCCGCAGGAGCGGACAAGAAGGCGTAGAAGCGGAGGCGACCGCTGAAGCGGAGCCTGGCCCGCAGGGGCGGCTTCGCTGGTGCGAGAGGGCGATCGCAGAAGCGGTCGGGGGGCGTGATGTAGGAGTCCGCAGAAGCGGATAGTTGATCGCATAGGCGAGTCCGCGGGAGCGGACTCTTGTCCGCAGAAGCGGGAAGGACTGCAGGGGCGGAGGGGAATGCGCAGGAGCGGACCCGCAAGAGCTGTCAATGGGATCGTAGGTGCGGAAATGGCCAAGTAGGCCTGGGTTCGCAGAAGCGACCATTTGGTCGCAGAAGCGGTTCCGCAGGGGCGGAAAATGGTCCGCAGAAGCGAAAATCGCAGTGAGTTAAGTGTATTAGAAGTTAGAAAATTTCAGAAACATATCACACATTTGGGTCTCGGCTTTAGAGGCGATTTGGGCGATTTTGAAAAGAAACTGTCACGACCCCAATTCCGGTCGTGATGGCGCCCAGCACATTGCTAGGCCAGCCTGACCAATTAACAACAATCACGGAGCCACAAGCTCACTTTATCCAATTTAAGCATAACAGAATAATTTAACAGTGATAGATATATTAAAAACAAGGAACCAAGTCCCAACACGTGCCAACTCCCATAGACCGAAGGGTCAAGAGTCATGAGCCTCTACAGAGTATACCAAGTGTAAATAGCGAATATAACTGTACACAAGTGTGGGGTGGTCGGAACAAAAATATAGACAAACTGGAGAATTAGGTCCTGCGAACGCTGGCAGCTACCTCGACTGTCCAAAAGCACTCCCGAGCCGCAATAGAATCAGCCCTGCTGTGATGTACCTGAATCTGCACACAAGGTGCAGGGAGTCGGGTGTGAGTACTTCCAACTCAGCAGTAATAAAAGTAAATAATGCTGAAGGGAAGAAAACCACGCAAGGCACTATCTCATGCTACACAATACAGAACAATCTTTATTCCTTTCCAGCATATGTGAGTAGATTATTTAGAAATCTCAATTTTTAGCTTCTTTCTTTCATGATAATATACCAATACCTGGATACGATCTCAAGCAGTGCAAGTCCGCACTCAAATCAGCCCCTCGGGCTCAACACTCCTTATCAATTTACACTAGGAGATCTGGTCAATAAGGCAACTAATGCATGCGTACCAGTAATGTATGAGTGATGAATGTTATGCCACGTAGTACACGTAAACCAATGTATGTATGCCATGCAATGCATATGACCGCTACAGCGTGTAGCCCGATCCAATTTGGGTACCCGTGCTCACTGTGGGGGTTCAGACTCCGGAGGGGCTCCTACAGCCCAAGCACAATATTAATATCACACCTGCTGCGGCGCGCAGCCCGATCCGTATACCACTGCGGCGTGCAGTCCGATCCATGCATGTGTATGCATATGCTCACATAAATTGTCATGGCCTAACATATGGCCCTCGGCCCAAATCAGTCTAACAAATAATCAAGAAAGCCCTACGGGCAACAATATCATATTAGCTCACAGCTAAAAAATGTTATTAAGACCTGGTTCAAGTTTTTCATAACCTTATAAAAATGTTAAATAGCAAAATACCATTTTAAACCTTAAATTTAGAATAAAATATGCATAGTGTTATCAAGACAATGATACCAATCCCTGAAGGATTCAAATAATCGGCACGAAGCCCAAACATGATAATTAGTCCAATTCATTTCAACAATTAGGTGTTATTATTTATTACGCGGGACGGACCAAGTCACGATCCCCAATGGTGCTGTACCCCACGCCCGTTATCCGGCGTGCAAGTCACCTCAACACAGCACTAAGATGTGCAAGTCCGGGGTTTAATAACCCTCAGGACATCATTTACAAGTATTACCCACCTCGAACCGGCGAAAACTCATGCCCGCGACGTCTTAGCTCCTCGAACCGGCATCCACGCACGTCAAAACTAACCAAAATCAGTACAAATATATCAAAATAGGCTAATGGAACATAACCCAATCGAAAGAACTCGAAAAATATCAAAAATCACGAAATTTGCAAAACCCGAGCCCCGGGCCCACATCTCAAAAAATCTCGAAACTCATATTTCCAGAATCCTCGTCTCGCCACGAGTCCGTACATATAAAATTTACCAAAATCGGAGTTCGATTGGCCTTTCAAAACCCAAATTTTCGTTTTCTATATCTAGGCCACAATCCTTCACAATTTCTACCCAAATTCATGAAGATTGATGTAAATTCTACCATAAAATGATGTTTTTGAGTCAAGAAACTTACCTCCGATGAATACCCTATGATTTTCCAGCGTTTTCCCGTAATTTCTTCTCTCTAGGGCTCAAAAATGGTGTTTTGGGTATATGAACCTGTAAGCCCTCTGTTCTGCAATTAAACTCACTGCCTGGCCAATTCCTTCATCGCGTTCGCGATGCCTCTCATGCGAACGCGATGCCTTAACCCTCTTCTTCATCGCGAACGCGACACTCTTTCACGCATCCGCGAAGGTCAACTTCCCAGCCTCCGGACTTTTCCTCTACGCGAACGCGTAGTCCCTCACGCGAACGCGTGGCTTCGCCTAATCCTTCTTCGCGATCACGGCTTGACTCCACGCGAACGCGATGTGTTCCAATTCTCTTATACACGAATGCGTTACCATCCCCCGCGAACGCGATGGTCACCCGGCCCCAGCCTACGCGAATGCGGCATAGCCCTCGCAAACGCGAAGGCTTAAATTTCGCCCAGTGGTCTGCAATTTACAGCAGACCATTTCTTGCTTCCAAGTGCCAGATGATGGTCCGGATTCACCCCGAGGCCCCCGGGACCCCAACGAAAACCACCAACATACTCCAAAACATGACACGAACTTGTTCCAATCATAAAAACACCATCCTAAACATCAAAATCACCAATTACACATGGATTCAAGCCTAAGTTTCTTCAAAATTTCCGAATTGCTCATTCAATCAAAAACCCGAACAAACGACGTCCGAATGACCTGAAAATTTGCAGGCATATCCAAAATCACCTAGCGGACCTACTGCAACTGTCGAAATTCCATTCCGACTCCCGAATCAAAATCTCACCTACCGTTCGGATTTCACCAAAATTCAACTTTAGCCAATTCAAGCCTAAAACTACACCGGGCCTCCAAATTCAATTTCGATTGCTCTCCTAAGTCATAAATGATCCCCGAAACTAGTCGAATCATCAGAATCCGATTCCGAGCACTCTAACTCTATAGTCAACTCCTGGTTGACTTTTCATATTCAAACTTCCTTCAAACATGCTATTTGCTTCATTTTCAATTCAATTCACTCCTAACTCACCCGATAGGCTCTAACACCGATATAAAAGCATAAAACATGTAATTGCAACATGACGGGGTGGTAAATTCCCGTAACGACGGGCCGGGTCATTACATTCTCCCCAACTTAAACAATCGCTCGTCCTCGAGCGTACCCAGAGTTGTACTAGAAGCAACCCAATAGCTGAATGACCTTACCAAGCATATATTCGGGCAATCATACGTCACCCTATCTCACATAAGTTCGAAAACACCATATAGTCAAAATTTCACAGACCATCCGAATCATAAATCACATTGCACTTTCTGAAATCATATGCCAAATGCAAATCCCATGCCTATACTCAGGATACACTCGAATCCACTGCAATAACCCATATTTTCTACTCCGGGTGAGATCATATGATGTATCGACAACCCAATCACTCGAGACGATAGTCTCTAATCACAACATCTGGCCACAATAACCAAATACTAGCTGATAACCTCTTTCATTAGATAGAGTCTGATTCCAACATCTCCATATCCTGCCCACGGCAGCTGAAGCACACGATATACCGAACCCATCTCTCAGGTTAACCATTCGTGAATCTATTTCCCTTTTTAAAACTGATACCACAATAGGTTTCGGAGCCAAGCCTCGATTTTACCTTTCTGACCAACTGAAATCACATATGCTCGCTCTCAATAATGACTCCAACGATCATTTCGATCATAACACACCGCACTGGTGACATGACACCTCAAACACCGGCCTAAGCCGCGACGAGCACAACATAGGCTCCAATAGAAACATCTGAACACACTCGAATCATGACAGCTCAAATCATGACAACTGTCTCCAGCAAAAGAGCTGCAATTCAATTCCTCTGTGTCATCATAACATAGAACTAAGATCGCGTCTCGCATTATAGAAATAGAGTACCCGAATCCTCCTCGAGAGGTCATAACATCACGTGGCCTTGCCACGATTCGTGATTCTATCCCAACATTATTACTCATGAAGCACCTCAAGCCACTAAGCTCAAAACGGTTAGCCACGCACGGATCTAGGTCTTGAACCCATGCAATCAACCTCACCCACGGTGAAACAATTAACGTATGCTATCAAATCCTGAAAGGAAACAACCGACGTGCCATTTGCCAAGCGATACTCAAAACGGACTTTTCCTCAGAAGTGGGGAAGTATTGTATACCCAGTAGCATATAACTAACTATATTTTCACAATATTCAGTTGCGGCGTGCAACCCGCTCCAACGACATACCCGTGGCGGCGTGCCACCCGATCCGGATACCATACCTGTGGCGGCGTGCCACCCGATCCACGCATAAACCTCGCAAAAGGAAATGCATATCGAGTCGAATTTTCTCATTATAGCAAACATATATATATATAGCCTCAAGCTCGGCCACATGAAACGCATCTGGCAACGTTTCTCAATACTGGAACTGAATCAATGGTAGATACCTCTACACTGACATCCGCCACTAAGGTCCAACTGACAAAGCAATGCCTACCAGCCGTCCGCTGGTCCTGTGTACAACTACTCTGTTGGAGCATACTCTGATGTTCTCTGCTACGCAATTTGTGCCATTTTCCGACATAGTCCATATCTCATTTGTCTAGACGACCTGACTTATGTCAACCAGTCTGAAATAAGGTATCATAACCCAAATTCATCATATCAAGCTAAGAGAGAGCCACTAGGGCTTGCGATTTCCAATAATCACAAAACGGTGCCGATACACGTGATATACAACCACTGCATAGGCGGATTACGAGAACTTCTAGTCTCCAACACATATATAACACATGAATCTCTATACCTGGTTCCACACTCCACCGTACGAATACATAACGCACATCAAGCGCCCATTCGTTCTACGAAAGCCATCCAAGAATTTCACTATGCCATCAACGACTTAATTATTACAGTCGATCCAACAAGAGAATACCATCATGCCATTAGATATTATCAGTTTACATTACCTTGTCCTTTTTGGACCATATTCCCTGCCAAGTTAATAGAATAGTAGTACCATTTTCTTAAATCATCAGAAAGATCGATTCTTAATTCACCTGCAGCTGTCCGCGCTGCTCAATAACTTTTATTGACTTCCCATATATTATGAGCTGATCTCAAAACCTAGAATATACCATTATCAACTTTCCATAACACATCGTGTATACCATATCACACTAAGACAACATGGAAATTCATATCCCTTTCCTTCGCCTCAACATCGGCGCACTCAACTAGTCAAGGACTTTCGTGATCCCATATAGAAGAAAACTCATTACACATTCCACGCTTCGCATACTGACAGGAATATACTCATCTTCAAACCATGATAGAACACATCACAAACTATTTCTTCCCATTCGCTGCATAAGTTTAACTGCCAGGACTGAGTCCTTATACCCATATCAAGTTACACAACTGCCGGCACTCAAGAGCTTTGCTGCAATGTCTGCAAGACTCATTAATTCAACCACATACCAGGAATCAATCGTATTCCTTTTTATACCATTCTGGTTTATTAACAAGTTGTTCCATTTACCAAGTTTCCTTTCTGATTCATCTCTAATTTCATATCAGTCTTTACTGTAGTACGACAATGCCTCAACCCTTTTTACCACACAAGACTCGTACGCAAGACCACACGGTCTAAGACCCATAGGCCACTGAATACTCTCTCAATGTTTCCCAAAAGTACCACATTCTACCACACTTTATTTTGATGAACTTCCCGCGATTTTTAAATTGTTATCACTACTTCCCAATACGGATACCTAGAATCCCATCATTCACATGATATAACACAAGCCTTGATCTTCTCTAACGAAACCGCCATCTTTAGCCACATACACAAATCTTAAGGCACATGACTGTTACAAGCAAAATCTTGAACACTGCAAAACCATTCTCGGGCATCATTCACCCTTATTCAGCTGTAATTCAACTGTCCTATTGAGTAGAACCACTCGTGTTTTGTTAGAACTCTGACATCGCAGAACATGATTACTTACAGATACAATCAGCTATGTTTCTTTTCTATACGGTGAATATTCTTTACCAACAGCAGTTCAAAACACCCTAGTACTTCATCGGATCTACGAAGCACCATAACCTTTACCAGAATTTCCCAACATACTTAGAGACAGAATCAACATAGCACACAATAGTGCAATCAATTAATCAATAGCAACCTCCCCAACTTAGCTCGAAGCCATTCATCAAAGCTCTTTCAACCACTCATATCATTATTACTCAAGTGATGCCGAAATGTTACAATGAGATTAAACTCAAGTCATATACAAGCCTTGACAGAGACTCGAATCATCAGAGACCTTAGCTCTTCTGCAATTCTTGCAGATATACACGTACCACCAATAAGCCCACTCTCTTTAGGTGACAAAAATCTTTCTAAGTCCCAAATCTTTTTAGAAATTTCGGCAGAGTTTCCTTTGTAATTTGGCCTATCCACCTGCCAGAGAATCACCAAACCATTCTAACAATACATCCATAACTCAACATGACATCGCAATGTATATCAACAAAATTAATCTCAACACTATACAAGTTATATTATCAAAATTGATACATGGACATGCGTTGCACCTGCTCGAATCATAACATATGTCAAATACCTTTCACCGCAATACTCATAGCACAACCAATTCAACTTTTCTTGAGTCTAAACTCATACTACCACACATAGTGCACTTTACATTTCCGCTAAGAGGCATTGAACATATTTCTCACGCCCATAACTAGGGCTACATATCAAATCACAACAAGAACTGAATACCTTACAGCTCTCCCATTATCAAACTGCCATTTGCACAATAAAGATCAATACCGATCGTATGAACTTCATAATACCGGCTTGCGAAATTAGTACCCTGGGTGCTCAAGCCATAGACAAGGATCTGGCCTCAAGTCCTCCCGACTTGCCCAACATGAACTAACGGAGATTATATCTCGCCCCTCGATCGGGGAATTGCAAGCCATAAAGCAATTATATTACTGAGCACTCGATGCGTACACAGACGTGCGGAAGGAATTTCAAAATTATATCTCAAGCTGAATCAAGTGCGCATGATAAGAATTCCAAGAAATGTGAAGTGTTTCCTAAAGGTTCGCAGCCTCCCGAGGATAAGTACGGGCGTCCCCGTACCGATCCACAAGACTCTACTAACCGGCTCAAGACTCATGAGGCCTAGTAAACCTAGGCTCTGATACCAACTTGTCACGACCCCAAATCCGGTCGTGATGGCGCCCAGCACACTGCTAGACCAGCCCGACCAATTAACAACAATCACGGAGCCACAAGCTCACTTTATCCAATTTAAGCATAACAGTGATAGATATACTAAAAACAGGGAACCAAGTCCCAACACGTGCCAACTCCCATAGACCGAAGGGTCAAGAGTCATGAGCCTCTACAGAGTATACAAAGTGTAAATAGCGAATATAACTGTACACAAGTGTGGGGTGGTCAGAACAAAAATATAGACAAACTGGAGAATCAGGTCCTGCGAACGCTGGCAGCTACCTCGACTGTCCAAAAGCACTCCCGAGCCGCAATGGAATCAGCTCTGCTGTAATGTACCTGGATCTGCACACAAGGTGCGAGGAGTCGGGTGTGAGTACTTCCAACTCAGCGGTAATAAAAGTAAATAATGCTGAAGGGAAGAAAACCACGCAACCCAAATTCATGAAGATTGATGTAAATTCTACCATAAAATGATGTTTTTGAGTCAAGAAACTTACCTCCGATGAATACCCGATGATTTCCCAGCGTTTTCCCGTGATTTCTTCTCTCTAGGGCTCAAAAATGGTGTTTTGGGTATATGAACCCGTAAGCCCTCTGTTCTGCAATTAAACTCACTGCCTGGCCAATTCCTTCATCGCGTTCGCGACGCCTCTCACGCGAACGCGATGCCTTAACCCTCTTCTTCATCGCGAACGCGACACTCTTTCACGCGTCCGCGAAGGTCAACTTCCCAGCCTCCGGACTTTTCCTCTACGCGAACGTGTAGTCCCTCACGCGAACGCGTGGCTTCGCCTAATCCTTCTTCGCGATCGCGGCCTAACTCCACGCGAACGCGATGCGTTCCAATTCTCTTGTACGCGAACGTGTTACCATCCCTCGCGAACGCAATGGTCACCCGGCCCAGCCTATGCAAACGCGGCATAGCCCTCGCGAACGCGAAGGCTTAAATTTCGCCCAGTGGTCTGCAATTTACAGCAGACCATTTCTTGCTTCCAAGTGCTAGATGATGGTCCGGATTCACCCCGAGGCCCCCGGGACCCCAACGAAAACCACCAACATACTCCAAAACACGACAGGAACTTGTTCCAATCATAAAACCACCATCCTAAACATCAAATCACCAATTACACACGGATTCAAGCCTAAGTTTCTTCAAAATTTCCGAATTGCTCATTCAATCAAAAACCCGACCAAACGACGTCCGAATGACCTGAAAATTTGCAAGCATATCCAAAATCACCTAGCGGAGCTACTGCAGCTGTCGAAATTCCATTCCGACTCCCGGATCAAAATCTCACCTATCGTTCGGATTTCACCAAAATTCAACTTTAGCCAATTCAAGCCTAAAACTACACCGGGCCTCCAAATTCAATTTCGATTGCTCTCCTAAGTCATAAATGATCCCCCGAAACTAGTCAAATCATCAGAATCAGATTCCGAGCACTCTAACTCGATAGTCAACTCTAGGTTGACTTTCCATATTCAAACTTCCTTCAAACATGCTATTTGCTTCATTTTCAATTCAATTCACTCCTAACTCACCTGATAGGCTCTAACACCGATATAAAAGCATAAAACATGTAATTGCAACATGACGGGGTGGTAAATTCCTGTAACGACGGGCCGGGTCATTACAGAAACTCAAGGGAAATCATCAAGTAATCAACTATGGACTTAAACTATGATTAGTATTGATGATAATATGCAATAATATCATGAAAATGGAGGAATTTGGGGTGATTCATGGAAGATTTAACCCTAGGCTTGAACTTTAGAAAATCAAGGTTTTGAATGGGCAAATGGAGTCCGAATTTGGTAAAATTGATATGCTTAGACTCGTATTGAGATGAGGGTTCCGAATATGTGACTTTCGTGATTTTTCGAGAAGCGTACCGAAAGACGGGTTATGACAACTTTGGGAATTTTGATGTAAATTGAGTTGTTTTGATTGGGTGTCGTCCCATTGGTCTAATTTGTTGTATTTCTACTGTATTTGATCAGATTCTACGCGTGCAGAGCTTGATTCTCGTGGCAAGGGCATCGCGGAGTAGTCGTCGCACTGTATTGAGGTGAGTAATAGATGTGGGTTATGACCAGCGGGTTCGAAACCCTGGTATACCACTTTGTGACGCTGTATAGCAGCGAGACACGTACTCTCATATGAGTGCGGGGTCAATTGTGATTGGGGACTATGGCTTAGTCCGACTTGTTGGTACTTTGTTATGAGATTAGGCTATTCTTGAGCCGGCGAACCTCCTTCTCGGATGGTTGCACACTATATTTGTGATATTGGCTACTCTTGTGCCGTTGACCCTCCTTCTCGGACGGTTGAGTATAATTGTGGGCTGTAAGCCAGTTATTGGATCCCGCGAGGATCGTTATCATTGTCTGGTGATATTGACATGCTAGTTTACTACCAGTCCGCAGCTATTTCTGTTATCATGCTATTTCCAATCTCTGGAACTTGGTATTACTGTTTTCCAACTGAAAAATGATAAAAAGGTTTTCAAAACTACTTTTGAGCCTGCGAGGCTGTATTTGCATATTAGCTGACTGGTAGTGGATCGGGCTGCGCGCCGTAGCAGTATATATGTTGGATCGGACTGCACGCCGCAGTGATATTGTGCTTGGGCTGTAGGAGCCCCTCCGGAGTCTGAACCCCCACAGTGAGCACGGGTACCCAAAATTGGATCGGGCTACGCGCCGTAGCGGTCATATCATGCATTGCATTGCATTTAGCTACATCTGCTAGCTGTTATACTGTTTTGCTGGTACTTGTTGGTACAGGTACAGTTGATATTGATTCTGTGACAGGGTATTTGATTACAGCTTTACATAGTGCTTTATTGCGGATTTCTTATCTGCACTGTCTTACCCTTGTTTATTACCACTGAGTCTGGCAGTACTCATTTTACTCCCTGCACATTGTGTGCAGATCCAGGTACCTCTCAGCAGTGATCCGGTAGCTGTGCGAGGCGACATCGATTGGATATTCGAGGTAGCTGCAGAGTCCATAGGACCCGATATTCCTTCTTACTCTCTTTTGAATTCAGTACTAATATTTCTTTCCGCACTTGGTATCTTGTAAACCATTTTTTACACTATGTTCGTTAGAGGCTCATGACTCTTGACTCTTCGGTCTATGGGAGTTGGTATATTTTGGGACTTGGTTCCTCGTTTTCGATATATGTATCACTGTTGCTTCATGTTTTGATATGTTCATATGGGATGAAGCGAGCTTCTAGCTCCGTCGTTGTTATTGATTGGTCAGGCTGGCCTAGCAGTGTGCTGGGCGCCGTCACGACCGGATTTGGGGTCGTGACAAGTTGGTATCCGAGCCTAGGTTTACTAGGCCTTATGAGTCTTGAGCCGGTTGGTAGAGTCTTGTGGATCGGTACGGGGACGCCTATACTTATCCTCGGGAGGCTGCGAACCTTTTGGAAACACTTTACATTTCATGAAATTCTCGTGCGATCTTGTTGTTCTGAGAACTAAACTTCTATATTCTATTCTCTCGCAGATGGTGAGAACGCGAGCATCGGGACGAGGTGGATGACCTCCATTGCCACATGTTAGAGGCCGTGGGCGCGGTCGTGCTAGAGGTAGAGGTAGGGCAGCTGAGGCAGTGCCAGCTGACCCACCCGTTGTACCAGTTCAGAAGCAGCCCCCAGTGGTTGATGCTCAAGCAGCCCCAGTTCAGGGCCAGACCGTATCTATTGTTATTCCTGGTCTTTAGGAGACACTTGCTCAGATATTATCAGTGTGTTCCGGTTTGGCTCAGGTAGTTTCTGCCACTGTAGCGACATCTCAGACAGGGGGTGGTCAGCAGAACCCTGCAGCTCGCACACCTGAGCAGGTTGTTCAGGGACTTCAGATGCCAGAGGCAGTCCCCGCTCAGGTGGTTGCACCGGTTATTCCTCCAACTGCACCAGCTCCAGAGCATATGGTTCAGGCTATGCCTGACGACGAGCAGCGTCGTCTTGAGAGATTTGGTAGACTTCAGCCACCCCATTTCAGTGGTGTTGAGGGCGTGGATGCCCAGGGTTTCTTGGATAAGTGTCAGCGGATGTTGCGGACGGCTGGAATTCTTGAGTCCAGCGGAGTTTCATTTACGACCTTTCAGTTCACTGGACCCGCATTTGATTGGTGGAAAGAGTTTGAGAGGCGTAGGCCTGCAGGAGCAGCACCTCTCACATGGCAGCAGTTCTATACTCTCTTTCTAGAGAAATATGTACTTCAGTCTTGTCGCGAGGAGCTACGTCGCCGGTTCGAGTGGTTGGTTCGGGGCGACATGTCTGTGACCCAGTATGAGCTCAGATTCACACAGTTGGCTAGGCATGCCACATAGATGATCCCTACTGATAGGGAGAGGATCAGGAGGTTCATTGATGGCCTCAACTACTTTATCCGCATTCTTATGACCAGAGAGAGTTTTGTCATCATCATTTGAGCAGGTTGTGGAAATGGCACGCTCTATTGAGGCGGATTGTCGCTGAGAGAGAGAGGAGCGGGAGGCCTAGAGGCCTCGTGGTTCTGGCAGTTTCAGTGGTGCTCCATCTAGAGGGCATTCCCATCAGAGCAGAGGTCGCTCATCTGGACCTTCTCATTCAGGCCGCCCAGAGCAGAGCGGAGGTTCTTATGGTCGTGGTCGACAGCGGTTTCAGCAGGGTCAGTCATCACTTAGTGCCCTTCCAGCCTAGAGTGCAGCACCTACTTCATCAGCCCAGGGTTCTTCTGCGGCGAGGGGTTCCCTTCAGTCCCCTTCTCTAGCACCAGGTGCATGTTATGAGTGTGGTGAGTTTGGCCACATGAGGAGACGGTGCCCTCGACTCCGTAGGGACAGGACTCAGCAGAGGGATCAGCCCTCATCTTCAGCACCATCTCAGACTAGTAGAGGTGGAGGTCAGTCTTCTCGTGGTCGCCCCAGGGGCGAGGAGAGATCTGGTGGAGGCCAGGCACGGTTCTATGCACTTCCTGACAGGCGTGATGCAGTTGCCTCCGATGCAGTGATTACAGGTATCATTTCTGTCTGTCACAGAGATGCCTCTGTTCTATTTGATCCAGGGTCCACATATTCTTACGTGTCCTCTTATTTTGCACATCATTTAGGTGCGACTCGTGGTAGTCTTGATTTACTTATTCATATATCCACCCCCGTGGGTGATACGATTATTGTGGATCACGTCTATAGATCCTGTGTTATTTCTATTAGGGGTTTGGAGACCCAGGCAGATTTGTTATTGTTGGGGATGGTGGACTTTGATGTTATATTGGGTATGGATTGGTTGTCTCTGTACCACGCTATATTGGACTGTCATGCTAAGACAGTTACGTTGGCCATTCCAGGTATTTCTCAGAACGAGTGGCGGGGTTCGACCGATTTCGTCCCTAGCCGTGTCATTTCGTTCTTAAAAGCTCAGAAGATGGTTGAAAAAGGGTGTTTATCGTACTTAGCTTTTGTGAGAGATGTAGGATCTGAGTCTCCTAGCATTGATTTTGTACCTGTTGTGAGGGATTTTCCAAATGTATTCCCCTCAGACCTGTCGGGCATGCCGCCGGACAGGGATATTGATTTTGGCATTGACTTGGTGCCGGGCACTCAGCCCATATCCATTCCTCCTTACCGGATGGCACCAGCTGAGTTGAAAGAACTGAAAGAGCAGCTTCAAGAGCTTCTGGATAAGGGTTTCATGCGTCCAAGTGTGTCCCCGTGGGGTGCGCCGGTGTTATTTGTTAAAAAGAAAGATGGTTCCATGCGAATGTGTATTGATTATAGGCATTTAAACAAGGTGACAATGAAGAACAAGTACCCTCTACCGCGCATAGATGATTTGTTTGATCAGTTACAGGGTGCGAGAGTGTTTTCTAAGATCGATCTTCGTTCAGGCTATCATCAGCTGAAGATCGGGGACTCGGATATTATGAAGACTGCATTCAGGACCCGATATGGTCATTATGAGTTTCTTGTGATGTCTTTTGGGCTGACCAACGCCCCAGCAGCATTTATGCATCTGATGAACAGTGTGTTCGGGCCCTATTTGGATTCATTTGTGATTGTGTTTATTGATGACATTCTAGTCTACTCCCGTAGTCAGGAGGAGCATGCTCAACATTTGAGTATTGTGTTACAGAGATAGAGGGAGGAGAAGCTATATGCTAAATTCTCCAAGTGCGAGTTTTGGCTCGAGTCAGTAGCATTTCTGGGACATGTGGTGTCTCGTGATGGTATTCAGGTTGATCCAAAGAAGATAGAGGCGGTGCAGAGTTGGCCTATACCGTCCTTAGCTACAGAGATCGGGAGCTTTCTTGGCTTGGCGGGATATTATCGTCGATTTGTTCAGGGATTTTCATCCATTGCTTCTTCATTGACTAAATTGACCCAGAAAGGTGCACCATTCGTGTGGTTGGATGAGTGCGAGGAGAGCTTTCAGAAGCTCAAGACAGTTTTGACCACAACTCCAGTGTTAGTATGCCATCAGCTTCGGGTTCATATACTGTTAATTGTGATGCCTCGAGAGTAGGGATAGGTTGTGTGTTGATGCAGGAAGGTAAGGTAATTGCTTATGCTTCTCGGCAGTTGAAGCCACATGAGAAGAACTATCATGTTCATGATTTGGAGCTAGCTGCCATTGTTCATGCATTGAAAATTTGGAGGCACTATTTGTATGGTGTGTCTTGCGAGGTGTATACCGATCATCGTAGTCTCCTGCACTTGTTCAAGCAGAAAGATCTTAATTTGAGACAACGGAGATAGCTTGAGTTGCTTAAGGATTATGACATTACTATTCTATATCATCTGGGGAAGGCCAATGTGGTGGCCGATGCTTTGAGCCGGAAGGCGGTCAGTATGGGGAGCTTGGCATATATCCCAGCTGAGGAGAGGCCATTTGCTTATGATGTTCAGGTGCTAGCCAATCGGCTAGTGAGGTTAGATATTTCGGAGCCCAGCAGGGTATTGGCTTGTGTTGTATCTCGGTCATCTCTATATGATCGTATTCGTGAGCGCCAGTATGATGATCCACATTTGGCTGTCCTTAGGGACAGAGTTCAGTATGATGATGCTAGAGATGTCACCATTGATAGTGATGGCGTATTGAGGATGCGGGGCCGGATATGTGTGCCCAATGTTGATGGCCTTCGTGAGTTGATTCTGGAGGAGGCCCATAGCTCGCGGTATTCTATCCATCCGGGAGCCGCGAAGATGTATCAAGATTTGAAATAGCACTATTGGTGGAGAAAGTTGAAAATGGACATTGTCAGACATGTAGCACGGTGCCTCAACTGTCAGCAGGTCAAATATGAGCATCAGAGGCCCGGTGGCATGTTTCAGCAAATTGATATTCACGAGTGGAAATGGGAGAGGATCACTATGGACTTTATTAGTGGACTCCCTCGGACAACGAGGAAGTTTGATTCAGTTTGGGTGATTGTGGATAGGCTGACCAAGTCAGCACACTTCATTCCTGTGTGTACTACATACTCCTCGGAGCGGTTAGCAGAGATATTCACTTGTGAGATTGTGAGATTGCATGGAGTCCCAGTGTCTATCATATCCGACAGGGGTACTCAGTTCACTTCTCAGTTTTGGAGAGCATTTCAGCGAGAGATGGGTACGCGGGTTGAGTTGAGTACGGCATTTCACCCCCAGACAGATGGGCAGTCTGAGCGCACTATTCAGATCTTGGAGGATATGTTGCGAGCTTGTGTGATTGATTTTGGTGGTTCGTGGGATGAGTTCCTACCACTTGTTGAGTTTGCCTACAACAACAGTTATCAGTCGAGTATTCAGATGGCCCCGTATGAGGCATTGTATGTCAGGCGATGTAGATCCCCCGTGGGATGGTTTGAGCCTGGTGAGGTTAGATTGATAGGGACTGAGTTAGTCCAGGATGCTCTGGATAGAGCAAAGTTGATCCAGGAGAGGCTTCGCACAGCACAGTCTCGCCGGAAGAGTTATGCGGACCGTAGAGTTCGAGAGTTGTCTTTCATGGTTGGTGACAGAGTATTGTTGAAGGTTTCACCTATGAAGGGTGTCATGAGGTTTGGGAAGAAAGGGAAGCTGAGTCCCAGGTATATTGGTCCTTTTGAGATACTCAGGAGAGTTGGAGAGGTGGCATATGAGTTAGCCTTGCCACCCAGTTTATCCGGCGTTCATCCGGTATTCCATGTGTCTATGCTCCGGAAGTACATTGGAGATCCGTCTCATGTATTAGACTTCAGTACCATTCAGCTTGATGATGATCTATCCTATGATGTGGAGCCTATTGCTATTTTGGGTCGTCGGGTGAGAAAATTGAGGTCTAAGGAGATTGCATCAGTTAAGGTTCAGTGGAGAGGTCGACCCGTGGAGGAGGCCACTTGGGAGATCGAGCGGGAGATGCGGAGCAGATACCCTCAGCTATTTGAGACTTCAGGTATGTTTCTTGACCCGCTCGAGGACGAGCGTTTGCTTAAGAGGGGAGAATGTGACGACCCGGCCCGTCGTCACGGGAATTACCACCCCGTTATGTTGTAATTACATATTTTATGATTTTATATCAGTGTTAGAGCCTATCGGGTGAGTTAGGAGTGAATTGGGTTGAAAATGAGGCATTTAGCCTTTTTGAAGGAAACTTGAATAAGGAAAGTCAACATGGAGTTGACTATTTAGCTAGAGGGCTCGGAATCGGATTCTGATAATTCGGTTAGTTCCGGGAGATGATTTGTGACTTAGGGGAGCACTCGGAATTGAATTTGGAGGTCCGGTGTAGAAATAGGCTTGAATTGGCTAAGGTTGAATTTTGGCGAAATCCGAACGGTAGGTGATATTTTGATCCGGGGTCGAAATGGAATTCCGACAGTTGCAGTAGCTTCGTTATGTGATTTTGGATATGTCCGCAAATTTTTAGATCATTCGGACGTTGTTTAGTCGGGTTTTTGATTGATTGTGTAGTTCGGAATGTTTTAAGGAATTTAGGCTTGAATTCGATGTGAATTATGGGTTTTGATGTTGTTAGACATGTTTTGAGGATTGGAGCAAGTTCGAATAAGGTATTAGGATGTGTTGGTGTGTTTGGATGAGGTCCCGGGGGCCTCGGGGTGTTTTCGGATGGCTAAACGGGAGAAAATGTGGAAAATTGCAGGTTGTGATTCTGTGCTGTTGTTTTCGCTCCTGCGGAAATGGGAGCGCAGGAGCGAGTCCGCAGGAGCGGACAAGAAGGCGCAGAAGCGGAGGCGACCGCTGAAGCGGAGCCTGGCCCGCATGGGCGGCTTCGCTGGTGCGAGAGGGCGATCGCAGAAGCGGTCGGGAGGCGTGATGGAGGAGTCCGCAGAAGCGGATAGTTGATCGCATAGGCAAGTCCGCAGGAGCGGACTCTTGTCCGCAGAAGCGGGAAAGACTGCAGGGGCGGAGGGGATTCCGCAGGAGCGGTCCTTGGATCGCAGGTGCGGAAATGGCCAAATAGGCCTGGGTTCCAGAAGCGACCAATTGGTCGCAGAAGCGGTTCCGCAGGGGCAGAAAATGGTCCGCATAAGCGAAAATCGCAGTGAGTTAAGTGTATCACAAGTTAGAAAATTTCAGAAACATATCACACATTTGGGTCTCGGCTTTAGAGACGATTTTGGCGATTTTGAAGAGAATCTCAAGGGAAATCATCAAGTAATCAACTATGGACTTAAACTATGATTAGTATTGATGATAATATGCAATTATATCATGAAAATGGAGGAATTTGGGGTGATTCATGGAAGATTTAACCCTAGGCTTGAACTTTAGAATATCAAGGTTTTGAATGGGCAAATGGAGTCCGAATTTGGTAAAATTGATATGCTTAGACTCGTATTGAGATGAGAGTTCCGAATATGTGACTTTCGTGATTTGTCGACAAGCGTACCGAAAGTCGGGTTTTGACAACTTTGGGAATTTTGATGTAAATTGAGTTGTTTTGATTGGGTGTTGTCCCATTGGCCTAATTTGTTGTATTTCTACTGTATTTGATCAGATTCTACGCGTGCGGAGCTTGATTCTCGTGGCAAGGGCATTGCGGAGTAGTCGTCGCGCTGTATTGAGGTGAGTAATAGATGTGGGTGATGACCAGCGGGTTCGAAACCCCGGTATACCACTTTGTGACGTTGTATAGCGACGAGACACGTACTCTCTTGTGAGTGCGGGGTCGATTGTGATTGGGGACTATGGCTTAGTCCGACTTGTTGATATTGTGTTAGGAGATTAGGCTATTCTTGAGCCGGCGAACCTCCTTCTCGGATGGTTGCACACTATATTTGTGATATTGGCTACTCTTGAGCCGTTGAACCTCCTTCTCGGACGGTTGAGTATAATTGTGGGCTGTGAGCCAGTTATTGGATCCCGCGAGGATCGTTATCATTGTCTGGTGATATTGACATGCTAGTTTACTACCGGTCCGTAGCTATTTCTGTTGTTATGCTATTTCCAAACTCTGGAACTTGATATTACTGTTTTCCTGAAAAATAATAAAAGGGTTTTCAAAACTACTTTTGATCCTGCGAGGCTGTATTTGCATATTAGCTGACTGGTAGTGGATCGGGCTGCGCGTCGCAGCGGTATATATGTTGGATCGGACTGCACGCCGCAGTGAGATGTGCTTGGGCTGTAGGAGCCCCTCCGGAGTCTGAACCCCTACGGTGAGCACGGGTACCCAAAATTGGATCGGGCTACGCGTCGTAGCGGTCATATCGATGCATTGCGTTGCATTTAGCTATATCTGCTTTTCTGTTATATTGTTTTTGTTGGTACTTGTTGGTACGAGTACGGTTGATATTGATTCTATGACGGGGTATTTGATTAGAACTTTACATAGTGCTTTATTGCGGATTTCTTATCTGTGTCTGTCTTACCACTTGTTTATTACCAGCGAGTACGGCGGTACTCGTTTTACTCCTCGCACCTTGTGTGCAGATCCGGGTACCTCTCGGCGGTGATCCGGTAGCTGTGCGGGCGACATCGATAGGATATTCGAGGTAGCTGCGAAGTCCGGAGGACCCGATATTCCTTCTTCTTGTCTTTTGAATTTCTGTACT
The DNA here is from genome assembly GCA_032618575.1 of Nicotiana noctiflora. Lineage (NCBI taxonomy): Eukaryota > Viridiplantae > Streptophyta > Magnoliopsida > Solanales > Solanaceae > Nicotiana > Nicotiana noctiflora. Next base: position 71 of record JASVEL010007069.1, on the reverse strand, counting down.
AATATTTGTTTCCGCAATTGGTATCTTGTAAACCATTTTTTACACTATGTTCGTTAGAGGCTCATGACTCT
>JASVEL010007068.1:0-136564 GCA_032618575.1 Nicotiana noctiflora | reverse complement strand
GGCCGTTATTTGAGTGCGGTGATTTGGGAAATATCAGGAGAGAGTGTCCTCAGTGGATTCGTAAGCGGTCTCGGCAAAGGGATCAGCCCTCGTCTTCTACTCATGTTTCTTCAGCGCCAGCACAGTCGGCTAGGACTGGTGGCCAAGTATCCAGAGGTCGCCCTAGGGGCGAGGATCAGACTGGTGGAGGCCAGGCTCGTTTCTATGCTCTTCCGGATAGGAAGGATGCTAGTGCTTCAGATGCAGTCATTTCAGGTATTATCTCAGTCTTCCACAGGGATGCTTCTGTCTTATTTGATCTCGGATCCACCTATTCTTATGTTTCTACTTATTTTGCATATCACTTGGGTATGACCCGTGGTATTCTTGCTTTGCCCGTACATGTGTCTACCCCAGTGGGGGATACTGTTGTTGTGGATCAGGTATATCAATCTTGTATTATTACTATTGGGAGTCTGGAGACCCGAGTTGATCTATTACTACTGGGCATGGTAGATTTGGATGTGATTCTAGGCATGGATTGGCTATCTCCTTACCATGCGATTTTGGATTGTCATGCCAAAACAGTCACACTAGCTATTCTAGGTAATCGGAGGATCGAGTGGCGTGGCTTGACTGATTATGTGTCCGACAGGGTGATTTCTTATATAAAGGCCCAACGAATGATTGGCAAGGGTTGTTTATCTTATTTGGCCTTCATTAGAAATGTTGAGGCCGAAGCACCCAGTCTTGATTCGGTCCCCATTGTGAGGGAGTTTCCGGATGTATTTCCAGCAGACCTGCCGGGCATGCCGCCTGACAGAGATATCGATTTTGGTATTGACTTGGTGCCGGGCACTCAGCCCATCTCTATTCCTCCCTATCGCATGGCACCGACGGAGTTAAAAGAATTGAAGGAACAACTTCAGGAACTCTTAGATAAAGGTTTCATTCGTCCGAGTGTGTCACCCTGGGGTGCACCGGTATTGTTCGTGAAGAAGAAAGATGGCACAATGAGAATGTACATTGATTACAGGTAGCTGAACAAGGTAACGGTGAAGAATAAGTACCCATTGCCTCGTATTAAGGACCTATTTGATTAGCTCCAGGGAGCTAGTGTATTTTCTAAGATTGATCTTCGATCGGGCTATCATCAGTTGAAGATCAGGGACTCAGATATTATGAAGATAGCGTTCAGGACGCGATATGGGCACTACGAGTTCCTGGTGATGTCTTTCGGGTTGACTAATGCCCCAGCTGCATTCATGCACTTGATGAATAGCATATTTCGGCCGTACCTTGATTCTTTTGTGATTGTGTTTATTGATGATATTCTGGTGTATTCACGCAGCCAGGAGGAGCATGCACAACACCTGAGGGTGGTACTGCAGAGGTTGAGAGAAGAGAAGCTTTATGCAAAATTCACTAAGTGTGAGTTCTGGCTTGACACTGTGACTTTTCTGGGACATGTAGTGTCCAGTGATGGTATTCGGGTTGATCCACAGAAGGTCGAGGCAGTGCAGAATTGGCCCGGACCTTCCTCAACTACTGAGATTCGGATTTTTTTCGGTTTGGCAGGCTATTATCGCCGGTTTGTTCAGGGTTTCTCATCTATTGCTTCACCGTTGACTAAGTTGACACGGAAGAATGCTCCATTTGTGTGGTCTGATGAATGTGAGGAGAGCTTCCAGAAGCTCAAGGAGGCTTTGACCACCGCTCCAGTACTTGTGTTACCATCAGCCTCAAGGTCATATACGGTGTATTATGATGCTTCTAGAGTTGGACTCGGTTGTGTGTTGATGCAGGAGGGTAGAGTTATTGCATATGCTTCTCGTCAGCTAAAGCCCCACGAGAAGAACTACCATGTTCATGATTTGGAGTTAGCTGCTATTGTTCATTGCCTTGAAGATTTGGAGGCATTACCTATATGGTGTATCTTGTGATGTATATACCGACCACCGCAGCCTTCAACATTTGTTTAAGCAGAAAGATCTAAATTTGAGGCAGCGGAGATGGCTTGAATTGCTTAAAGACTATGATATTACTATCTTGTACCATCCCGGGAAAGCCAATGTAGTGGCTGATGCATTGAGTCGGAAGGCTATTAGTATGGGCAGTTTGGCGTATATTCCAGTTGGGGAGAGACCCCTAGCAGTTGATGTTCAGGCGTTAGCTAATCAGATGGTGAGGCTGGATATTTCTGAGCCCAGCCGGGTGATGGCTTGTGTAGTAGCTCGTTCTTCTTTATATGATCGTATTCGAGAGCGCCAGTATGATGATCCACACTTACTTGTCCTTAAGGACAGAGTTCAGCATGATGATGCCAGAGATGTCACTATTGATAATGATGGAGTATTGCGGATGCAGGGCCGGGTATGCGTGCCCAATATTGATGGCCTTCGTGAGTTGATATTGGAGGAGGCCCACAGTTCGCGGTATTCTATTCATCCAGGAGCCGCGAAGATGTATCGGGATTTGAAGCAGCATTACTGGTGGAGAAATATGAAGAAAGATATTGTAAGCCATGTGGCTCGATGTCTAAACTGTCAGCAGGTCAAGTATGAGCATCAGAAACCTGGTGGTGTATTCCAGCGTATTGATATTCCTGAATGGAAGTGGGAAAGGATTACTATGGACCTTGTTAGTAGACTCCCTCGGACAGCGAGGAAGTTCGATTCAGTTTGGGTGGTGGTGGATAGGTTGACCAAGTCAGCTCACTTCATCCCAATGTGTACTACTTATTCCTCAGAGCGGTTGGCAGAGATATTCATCCGTGAGATAGTGAGATTCATGGAGTCCCCATTTCTATTACATCAGACAGAGGTACCCAGTTCACTTCCCAGTTCTGGAGGACATTTCAGCGAGAGTTGGGTTCACAGATAGAGCTGAGCACAGCATTTCATCCACAGACGGATGGGTAGTCTGAGCGTACTATTCATATATTAGAGGACATGTTGCGCGCTTGTGTCATTGATTTCGGTGGTTCGTGGGCTGATTATTTGCCTCTTGCGGAGTTTACTTATAATAATATCTATCAGTCCAGCATTCAGATGGCACCATATGAAGCTTTATATGGGAGGCGGTGTAGGTCTCCAGTCGGTTGGTTCGAGCCCGGCGAGGCTAGGTTATTGGGGACAGAGTTAGTCCAAGATGCTTTAGACACGGTGAAGGTGATTCAGGAGAGACTTCGCACAGCTCAGTCGCGTCAGAAGAGTTATGCGGACCGAAAGGTCCAAGATGTGTCCTATTCAGTGGGTGAGAAGGTGTTGCTGAAGGTTTCGCCTATGAAGGGTGTTATGAGGTTTGGAAAGAAAGGGAAGTTGAGCCCCAGGTTTATTGGACCTTTTGAGGTGCTTAGGAAAGTGGGGGAGGTGGCCTATATGCTTGCTTTGCCACCCAGTTTGTCGGGAGTTCACCCGGTGTTCCATGTATCCATGCTCCGAAAGTATGTCGAAGACCCGTCTCATGTCTTAGACTTCAGCACGATACAGCTAGATGAGGATTTGACTTATGATGTGGAACCAGTAGCCATTTTGGGTCGACAGGTTCGTAAGCTGAGATCCAAGGACATAGCTTCAGTGAAAGTGCAGTGGAGAGGTCGTCCCGTGGAGGAAGCAACTTGGGAGACCGAGCAGGAGATACGGAGCAGATATCCTCATTTGTTTGATGCTCCAGGTATGTTTCTTAACCCGCTCGTGGACGAGCGTTTGTTTAAGTTGGGGAGAATGTAACGACCCGGCCCGTCGTTACGGGAATTACCACCCCGTTACCTTGAATTTATATATCTTATGCTTTTAAATCAGTATTAGAATATATCGGGTGAGTTAGGAGTGATTCGGGTTGAAAATGAAGCAAATGGTATGATTTAAGGAAGCTTGAATATGGGAAGTCAACCTAGAGTTGACTATTGAGTTAGAGTTCTCGGAACTGGATTCCGATGATTCGACTAGTTTCGGGGGATCATTTATGACTTAAGATAGCAATCGGAATTGAATTCGGAGGTCCGGTGTAGTTTTAGGCTTGAATTGGCGAAGATTGAATTTTGGCGGAAACCGGATGGTAGGTGAGATTTTGATCCGGGGGTCGGAATGGAGTTCTGACAATTTCTATAGCTTCGTTATGTGATTTTGGATATATCTGCAAATTTTCAGGTCATTCGGACATCGTTTGATCGGGTTTTGGATTAAATGTTAGTTTTGAAAGTTTTGAAGAAACTTAGTCTTGAATTCGTGTGTAAATGGTGATTTTGATGTTTAGGATGGTGTTTTTGTGATTGGAACAAGTCCGTATCATGTTTTGGAGTATGTTGGTGGTTTTCGTTGGGGTCCCGGGGGCCTCGGGATGATTTCGGACCATCAACCGGGCATATGGGACTTGGCAAAATCTGCAGAAAAACTGCAGGTTTCTGCCCAGTCAATTAGACCTTTGCGTGACATGGGTCGCGTTTGCGAAGGCCAGACAGATCAAGCATCGCGTTCGCGAGAAGGGGCGTCGCGTTCGTGTAGGCCAGGGGTCTTGTGCTTCGCGATCGCATTCCTGGGGTCGCGTTCGCGTAGGTGTGTGAGGGTGAGGCTTCGCGTTCGCGGGAGGAGGATCGCGAACGCGTAGAAGGAAATCTGGGCGGCTGGGAGTTTGAGCATCGCGAACGCGTGGTTGGTGTCGCGTTCGCGTAGAGTAACTGGAAGCCGAGCATCGCGAACGCGTTAGGACTCACGCGAACGCGTAGAACAAAATGTTCTGGCAGTGAATTAAATCACAGAACAGAGGGCTCGCAGGTTCATTCACCCTAAGCCCAATTTTGAGCCCTAAAGAGAAGAAAACTCGAGGAAATCACTGAGAAATCATTGGGTATCCATCGGAGGTAAGATTCTTGACTCAAAAACATAATTTTATGGTAGGATTAACATCAATCTTCATGAATTTGGGTAGAATTTTGAAGAAATGTGGCCTAGGTATTGAAAACGGGATTTTAAGTTTTGGAAGGCCATTTGAACTCCGATTTCAATAAATTTTATATGCACGGACTCGCGGAGAGATGAGGATCGTGTTGGTACTAATTTTGGAATTTTCCGAGCAGTGGGCTCGGGGTCGGGTTTTACCAACTTAGTGTATTTATGCGAATTTCATGTAAATTGAAATGGGTTACGATTCTTTGACCCGTATTTGATATAATTATTGTGGTTTGACTAGATTCTACGCACGAGGGAGCTAAATTCAAAGGAAAAGGCATCGCGGACGAGTCTTCGGCCGGCTAGAGGTGAGTAGTTTGTGTATATGGTTGCTTGAGGGTTCGAAACCCCGGCTTAGCACATTGTGACGCTAGTAGGGCGTGGCTCGCACACCGTGGCAGGTGCGGGATTGATTGTGACTAGGGATTGAGACTTGGTCCATCCCGGATGTAAATAATATGATATTACTGTTGGAAATGCACTGTATTTGATATATTTGTGGGCGATAAGCCTTGTTTGGGGCCTTGTGCCGACCTGTAGTGTCCTTAGAGGACAATATTTATATGATAGCTATATTTGCTTAAATCACTGATCTCAGTCCTGGAAATTGAAATCACCTTATTGATATGCTAAGTCACCGCTTTTGCAAATTTAATAAAGTTAAAGTATTTTCATAAATTATAAACTGAAACTGAAATTATGAAGAATGAACTATTTTTGTGACTTATTTGATTTATGTGGACTGAGAATGGATCGGGCTGCACGCCGCAGTAGTTGATATGAGTATCGGGCTGCACGCTGCAGCAGTATTGCGCTTGGGCTGTAGGAGCTCCTCCGGAGTCTGTACACACCCCTAGTGAGCTCCGTCGACGTTAAAATGGATCGGGCTACACGCCGTAGCGGTTATGTGTTTTGCATTGCATCTTTATTTGTTGAATTACTCTGTGGTAGCTGTATTGTACTGTTGATGCTAGTTCGTAGGAGATTCGAACTGTAGTGTAGCTTCATATTGTGGTATTTTGTGGATTTCCTACTTTCAGCTGCTTATATATATTTATTACTCACTGAGTACTTAGTACTCACCCCTATTCCCTGCATCTTTTGTGTGCAGACTCAGGTACTCAGGAGCAGTAGACAGGCATTTCTAGCGTTTGCAGTGACATATCGAGTTGCTGAGGTAGCTGCCTATGTTCGCAGAACCTAGCTTCTCCTCTCCTTTCCGGTTGTTATTTGCATTTTGTATTAGGACTTGAGTATTTCTATACAGTACACTCTATTCTTGTTGGGTTTTGTTAGAGGCTCTAGACTTGTGATTCCGAATCTTTGGGAGTGTCAGTATTTTGTTCATTATTATTATTATTGGAGTTCTTTGACTTATATATTCTTCTTGGAATGTCCATTTGGGACTGATAGTCGTTGTGATAAGTAATAGTTGGTCTGGCTGGCCTAGCTTAATTGTTGGGCGCCATCACGACCGGATTGGGTCGTGACAGAGGCTGTATCGTAGGCAGTGGTAGGGGCAGAGCTCAGCCCCCGTCAGCTATTCCAGAAGTGGAGCCTCATATTGAGACTGGCGAGGAGGTTCCAATCCCAGCAGCTCCAGTGGGCCTAGCTCAGGTCCCATGAGAGGCTTTATTTACCCCGGATATTCGGGAGGCTCTGGTTAGGATAGCGGGATTTATGGACAGCATTGCCAGAGCGAGCTTATTACCAGCTGCACCAGCCACTTCTCAGGCTAGAGGAGGGGCCCAGACTCCTGTTGCTCGTACTCCGGAGCCAGTAGCTCCTCAGCCTAAGGCACCAGTGGTTCAGCCAGCTGTGGTCACTCAGTCAGGTACCACAGCTCAGGCTGGAGATAGAGCGGCCATGACTTCTGATTCTTTATGGAGACTTGATCGGTTCTCCAAGCTATTTACCACTATATTCAACGGTGCCACATCAGAGGATCCTCAGGACTTCTTATTCAGTTGCCATGAGATTCTCAAGACTATGGGAACCATGGAGTCAAATGGAGTTGACTTCTGTACATTCAGGCTTGCAGGATCCGCCAAGACTTCGTGGAGAGATTATTGCTTGACTCGACCAGTAGGGTCCCCAGCTTTATCATGGGATCAGTTTGCAGAGTTATTTCTGGAGAAGTTTCTCCCTGTTACTCGGCGGGATGCACTTCGGAGGCAGTTTGAGCGCCTCCAGCAGGGCACTATGACTGTCACTCAGCATGAGACAAGATTTGTTGATTTGGCACGTCATGCGGTTGTGATACTCCCCTCAGATCGGGAGAGGGTCCGCAGGTTTATAGATGGGCTAAATCAGCCGATCTGACTTTAGATGGCTGTGGGAGTTGGGAGTGACATATCTTTTCAGGAGGCGGCTAATGCAGCTCGTAGGGTTGAGATGGCTCTTGCTCGGGGAGGTAGTTATGCTTGAGACAAGAGGCCTCGTTATTTTGGAAGGTTTAGTGGTTCTTCTTCTTGAGGCAGGGAATCTTTTGATAGGGTCCAGTCTTCCAAACCTTTTCAGTCAGCCCTCCAGGCTTCACAGGGTGGACCAGGTGATCGTGGGTTTCGTGAGTAGTATTCGGATCAGCCTCCCATCAGTGCTCAGCCTCTTCAGAGTGTTCATGGGGGCCATTCAGGTCATCAGGGCCAGCAGCCCTATCAGCCTAAATATTGCTACGGTTGTTGTGACCCAGGTCATCTTGTCAGGTTTTGCCCTCGAGCGACGGGCAACACTCAGCAACGGGGTCCTCGTCCCATGATTCAGGCCCTAGCTGACCCTCAGCCGGCCCAGCCAGCCAGAGGCAGGGGTAGAGATCGTAGAGGTGAAGGTCGAGACCGTAGAGGTGGAGACCATCCAGCCAGAGGTAGAGGTCAGCCAGTGGATGACCGTCCCAGAGATGTAGCTCATAGGGGAGGTGTTGATCCCCGATTTTATGCCTTACCAGCCAGGCCAGAGGCAGAGGCATCAGATGCCGTGATTATAGGTACCATTCTTATTTGTGACAAAGGTGCTTCAGTATTATTTGACCCTGGGTCTACATATTCATATGTGTCTTCCTACTTTGCATCGTATCTGGCCGTTCCTAGCTATGCTCTGGATATTCCAGTTTATATGTCTACACCAGTGGGTGACTCTACCACGATCGAATCTATGGAAGCATTGGTTTATACATTCCTCTTAGTCTCGACTCTAGGGATAATTTTTTTCGCTATCTTTTTTCGATGCAGCAGCTAGTTCTGGGCTCCATTTGGAAGCCTCGTGAATAATTTGTAGTCAACCGGGTGCATCGTTCGTGCGTAGTTATTTTTGGGGGTCTTGAGACCCGTGTTGATCTGTTGCTATTAGACATGGTGGATTTCGATGTCATATTGGGGATGGACTGGTTGTCCCCATACCATGCTATCCTAGATTGTCATGCCAAGACTGTGACCTTGGCCTTGCCAGAATCACCCCGACTAGAGTGGAAGGGTACCTCAAGCCACTCCGTTCGCACTGTTATTTCCTATGTTAAGGCTCGACGCATGGTCGAGAAGGGGTGTCTAGCTTATCTGGCTTATGTTCGTGATTCCAGCGCAGAGGTTCCTTCTATTTATTCAGTTCCTATTGTACGGAAGTTTCCCGAGGTTTTCTTTTCAGACCTGCCGCGCATGCCACCCGACAGGGACATTGATTTCTGTATTGATCTGGCACCGGGCACTCAGCCCATCTCTATCCCACCCTATCGTATGGCCCCGCCGGAGTTAAAGGAGTTAAAAGATCAGTTGCAAGACCTTCTAGAAAAGGGCTTTATCAGGCCTAGTGTTTCCCCCTAGGGAGCACCTGTGTTGTTTGTGAAGAAGAAAGATGGCTCGATGTGGATGTGTATTGATTACCGGCTGTGAGCACGTGATTTTTGCTTCACACGAATTACTCCTAAAAAATTCAAAAAAAAAAAAATACTTCTGTGTTGTTTGCAATTTTTTTGGATTTTATGTTAATTTTCTCTTATTGTTGGCGTTTGTGTGTCCGTGTTTAAATAAATAAAAAAAACACAAAATATACTGCATTTGTATATGAAATTCAAGTTTGCGATTAAGAGTAATTAAGTTTGTTTTACGAAAATGAAAATAACAAAAAATAATGTATTTTTCGCATTTTTCCATTTATCGTCCAATTGTGTGATTTTATTTTACCATTGATATTTAAATATGTTTGCTTAATCATTATTAGAGGATAATTAACATTGTTGATGAGTTAATTTTTGTTCTACAAGTTAATTTAGGAGTTTAAAATTTAGTTTGAAGTGGCTTATGGAAATAAAATAAAAGATAAAGGAAGAGAAAATGGAAGAAAATCGGAACTGGGCCACACAATTAAACCCAAGACCAAGCCCAAATATCCTTTACCCATTATCAGACCCAACCCTCTTCCCAAACCAGCCCAATGCAACCGTTACCCCCTTTTTGATCTAAACCGTTGGATCTCTTAAATCCAACGGTCAGAATTAAACCTGTCATTTAATCTAACCAAACCCCCCCAAAGACCCCTGCCCCATTTTCAGTCCCAAAGACCCGCCCCCATCTCTTTCTCCCAAATCACCAAAGCCCAAGCCCTAGCCGCCGTCAAGCCACCGTCCGCCGCCTGCCGGAAATCACCTCACGGCGGTTCCGGTAGGCCAATCGCCCCCAAATTAACACCATAGCTTCCCCTTCTCCCCCTCTACACGAATCTGGCCATCATTAGTCTCGAATCATTCCCAAACGCTTCGAATGTTAGATCGAAGCTTGCCGGAATTCGAAGTTTTATCCCAAACCACCCCAAATTAATACCATATCTTCACCGCACCTCCCTCACACGCTAACCGTTGTTATTTTCGCTCAAATCTGGCTAGAAATTGTTGAACCCCAAAATCGAAATCCAAGAACCCTAAAAAAAACCGAATGGAAATTTTCGTCGCTAGATTTCATCGAATTGAGGTCTAATAGACCTTAATTGATGTGTTTTCACTTGGAACACATTTCAATAAGGTCCTTTCGACCTCGAATGACCGAAGCCCAAACCGCCGAGTCTCCATTTTTTTTTATTTCAAGGTATTTCTTTTCCTTCTCGATTCTTGTTTAATTGTATTCGATGGTTTAGTTTAGTTATTTTTGTAGTTTTTCGTTCGTTGTTATTTCTCTTCGGACATCTTCGATTTTTCTGTTTTTCCTCATCTCTTTGGGACCTTTTTATTTGGTCGATCTGTTTATTTGTTGTTCTTTGTTGTTAGCGTGTAGTTGTAAGTTGAATTCACTTCGATTTTAATATCGTCGATTGGTTAATGTTGGATTCCAAAAATAAATAGTGATGTCCGAGATTTTTTTTCTTGTATCACTGATTTGTCGGCTATTGGTTATCGATTGTACATATCGTAATCGTTTAATTGAATGTTTGTCGATTAGTTTCGTATGTCTGTTGTATCACTGTTGGATAGAAATTGATCCCTATTTGTGCCCATAATCACTGTTGGACAGAATTTGGGTTGCCTGTGATGTTTGGTCAGCTGTTAATCCATTTAAGTGTTCAGAAACTAAGCCTTAGAGTGCATTGCACATGGAATGAGTTGTTGAAACTGCTGGACAGCAGTATATTCCGGTTGGTTCTTGCCTTTAGGAGTTGTTTAATTGTTAAAACCCATACTTAGACAAAACAGGGTGGAATAATCAGAGAAAATCAGTATGATAATGAGTATTTCTAACTTTGTTAAGTATTGGTCAGTTGTATAATCAGAGAACACATGGGAAAAACTGATAAAGGGTTAAAAGTAATGCACATGGGAGGAATTAAACAGGCTGGAAAGGTTGAACCATGTTTCTGAAAAGGATAACTGTTTGGCTATAAAAACAGAACATTGAGACTCACTGAAGGAGGATATACATATACAGATTGAGAATCTTAACAAACACACACATACACTCACCCAGATATTCACTGGTAACACACACATACAGAGAGATAGAATCTGGGAGAAAGTTTCAACAGATAGAAGGACAGATTAAGAGCTTAAGTGTGAAATAGAGGTCAGTATTGAATGCAAAACAGAGGCTGAAACTTACACTGAGGTTTCACAGTTAGGAAGCAAATATAGCCTCTCTTCTGCTTTGTCTGTGATTGTCATTTGGTGGTGAAACTTGCTGCTGGGCTTTCTTTTGGGTTTTGAACACTGTTTCAGTTGAGTTGTCTTGGTTTTCTATTGGTTTGAAAGTTCCTAGGCTTTCCTGTTTGGAGTTAAATCATCCCCTGGAATTTTTCTACTGTTTTGCTACTGTTTCTGCTGGGCTTTTATTGGGATGTTTTGCTGCTGGTGTTGCTGTTCCGTAGCTGTTACTGTTGGGTTTTTGCCACTAATTTCCTCTTTTGCTCTTGAATTCCAGGTACACAATCGAACTCATGTAGATGTTATATTGGTGAAACGAAAAATCAATGGAAATTTGAAGATCTGCTGAACTCCCATTTTTCTGCTATTTATTTCCTAAGATCAAAATAATGTTGTTATTCTAAATAAACTCATGTCAACTCATGTGTAGTAGGCTATAAATTATAAATGTATAACTTGACTGTTGGATCATGTCTTGATTATATTTTGATTTGTGATTATAGTTATAGTTTGGTATAGGGTGGTATTGTTTACAACTGTTAGTATTGAATCGTTTATAGCTATAGTATTGAAGTGTTTATAGTTAATGCTGAAGTGTTTATAGCTATAGTTTGTGATCAAATACAGTCAGCTAGTATAATTCTAAAACAAACTCAGTGTTAGAGTTTTAATTAAGTATGATAGGCTTTCACATTAAAATGATATAATATGTCTAGTTTGAATGGATTGAATTGATTCATTTCTAAAGTTTGAACTCGTTTTTTTAGTGATGAAATCGTTGCATTATCATTAGTATTTCAATAAACTACAAGTTTTCTCTAAAAGAACGACATTTGTAGTTTAACCCATTTATTAAGAGATATATGCCGGAATCGGGTTAATAGAAGTAAAATTTAGAGATTAAAGTGTTCATTTTATATAGGGTACTAAATGGAATAAAAGAAGACGAAAATTCTGATTTTACTTGGAGCAAATAATTTTTTTTTCTTTTTTTTGTATTTATTATTCACTTATTGATAGTTTAAATACTGTTCAAGTCAGATACTTTTCTTCAAAATTAATAGAGTAATATAAAGTTAATCAGAGCACATAATTTATAAACATGTATAAAATCAAGAATTTTTAGCCATTTATAATAGTTGAAGCGACCGTGCTAGAACCACGGGATCCGGGGGTGCCTAACACCTTTCCTCGGGTCAACAGAATTCCTTACTTAGAATTTCTGGTTCGCAGACTTCATTTGGAAAGTCGAAAATTTCCTCGATTTGGGATTCAAATAAATCGGTGACTTGGGACACCATAATTTATTCCAAGTGGCGACTCTGAAATAAATAGAATAATCCCGTTTCGAATATTGTCACTTAAATTGGAAAAACTCCCTCGCGCATCTACCCTCCGGGGTAGGGGGCGCGCCAAAAGGAGGTGTGACAGCTCTGGCGACTCTGCTAGGGATACAGACCCAGAACCACTGGTTCAGGTTTTAAGAATTCGAGCTTTGAATAATTATTTTATTTGGCTTATTTATTACCTGATTTTATTATATGTTTGTATTTAGTGTGCTAAATGTTGCTTTTACCGCTTTGATATTTTGTGAATTGTATATAAATTGTGCCGATACCCATTTTCTCTTCTGAGTCTCTTTAAAATATAATATCGGGCATTTGCTGGACATAGCCCGTTTTCTCAAGATAGCTGTGGTGCTTAGCACCCGGTAAAGGATTTTTTTAGTCACACATATTTAGGCGGGGAGTATTGTCAATTAAGCCGGAAAGCCATGCTACCGGTGCACTGACACTCCCCGGCTCGAGTTGTCCGCTCGAGTAAAGCCAGTCTAGACACCTTTTCCAACATGATGATGACTTAGAATAACAAAACCTTATGTCGGATCCCCGATAGGAACGTCTATTTGCATCATGTGCATATTTGACTTAGGATGCTCAACACAGGGGTTGGGCCTGTCTAGGACAGGTGTACCTGAAACAAAAGACCAACTTGTTGCATTTTTCTCTGTGCATTTATTTGTTTCGATCTTACATGCCGACCGGTTTTTATTAAAAAAAGGGAGGGTAAGAAGTGGAAGATGTCAAGGTGAAAAATCAAATTAATTTTATGGAAAATGATATGTTTTTCTTAGAAAATAATTTTTGAAAAAATGAAAAAGAAAACAAAATGAAAAAAAAGAATCTCCGAATAAATTTTGTTAATTTTAAATAGTTAGTTTCTTTGAAATTTATTTTTTGAAAGAAAAATTCCAAATAAATTTTCTTAATTTTACAAAAAATAGTTTAGCTTCTTTGAAAATAATTTTTGAAAAATGCAAAAAAAAAAAGATTCCAAATAAATTTTCTTCGTTCCTTTGAAATTTGAAAAAATGCAAAAACAATTTCCGATAAATTTTGTTGATTTTATTAAAGATAGGTTAGTTTCTCTCAAAATAATTTGTTTTAGAAATGATGTTTAAAAAAATAGTTTGTTTTCTTTTTTTAAAATGATTTAGTTCTTTTATATTCAAACTACGCGGGTCTGATTCTCACCGGATGTGAGATACGTAGGAAAACCTCACCGGTTCCGACCCCAATTAAAATAGAATCCAAAAAAAAAAATATTGTTCGTTTAGTTCCTTCTTTAAAATATTTCCTTAGAAAATTCAAAAGAAAAAAAAAGTAAAAGTAGTTTAACTAAAAAAAATGGTTTCGTTCTTCCTACTGTATTCTTTTTTATGAATAAAAAAAAGAAAAATCATTAAAAATAAAAAAAAATATAGGTTTCTTTCATTTTGAAGTACTTTACTAAAAAAAAGGGAAACAAAAATTAAAAAAAAATTATTTTTTTTAGAAAAAGAGACAATAAGTAAAAAATTAAAAAAAAAAATATTTTTTTATCCCAAAGCAAATAAAATTTTTTTTTAGAAGTCTTTCTTTCAAAAAAGCAAAACAAAAATAAGCAAAATATAAATATGTTATTTCTTTTAAAGTGTTTCTTTCAAGAATTAAACAAAAAAAAATATTAGTTTATTCACTCCATTCCTTATTATCCGAACTACGCCCGGTCTGATTCATGCGGGGACATGATACGTAGGCAATCCACATAAGATTCGACCATCACTAAAAGAAAAAAAAAAAGAAAAACGAAAAAAAAAGAGTGTAAAAAAAATTGATAAAGAAAGGAAGAAGATGAAAGCAAAGGAAAGTATAAGCCGGAATAACGCATTACAATCGATTACAAGTAGCAACACGATCAAATGTACAAGTGCATCACACCCAATGTGAGATTACTTATCTGTTATGTTGTCTCAGACTAACCGTTTGTTTGCCAAACTCCAGGTTTTAGAAAAGGGTGGTTGATTTTGTGGTACTCTGGCTTCACATTCATACTTCACGAGGTCCAAAGGAAAAGTTCAGCAACCCGTTGCTAAATCAAAAGAAAATACCCATCCTTATTTCACAAGGTCGAAAAGAAGTGCCAACATGTCTTCAGAAATCCCTCTACCAACCGTTCCCGTTTTGGAAGAGAGCTCCGTGTCAGCCATTCCGGCTACTGAGTCGGCGGCTGCAGAAGAAAATAGAATTTTGTGCTGTCGCATGCTGGAGATGTTAGATGACTGGAATAACAGAGAAAGAGCCCCCAAGTCTGATCCCTGGGTTCCCCGAACTATTCCTCAGGTCAAGTGGGATTTCTAATACCCCCACCAATTACCAACCTACTCTGTTTGGATATTCTAATGTTACAACCCTCTCCAAATCACCCTCCACTTCCTATCCTCGGGTGACAGCATTAGATACATCTACAAGAACATCCGTTGGTTTGCTCGTTCCAATCACGGCGCGTCCCGGCACACATACTCCTTTCTTTGATTCCTCTTCTTTTACATTCCCGGCACCACCCCTTCCACAGGATCCTACCCAGTTTGCCGCCAATGTCTATCCTCAGCTCATGCCAAGCCAAAATCCAAAAGCTCCCGAACGGGATGAAATGGCAAAAAGAATGAGCAGCTTGGAACAGAGTTTGAAAAACATGCAAGGTCTAGGCGGACAGAAGAGTGTTTCTTACGCAGATTTGTGCATGTTCCCACATGTCCATTTGCCCTCAGGCTTTAAGACGCCGAAGTTCGAAAAGTATGACGGGCATGGCGACCCTATTGCTCATCTAAAGAAATACTGCAATCAATTGCGAGGTGCCGGCGGCATGGAAGAATTGTTGATGGCATATTTCGGAGAAAGCTTGATCGGGATAGCATCAGAATGGTACATGGATCAAGACATATCTCGATGGCACATCCGGGACGATTTGGCCAGAGATTTTGTGAAACAGTTCCAGTACAACATTGACATCGCGCCAGACAGGAATTCTTTATCGAACTTAAAGAATAAGCCCTCAGAAAGCCTCAAAGAATATGCTATCAAATGGCAAGAGCAAGCATCCAGGGTGAAACCCCTATGGACGAAATAGAAATGGTCACTACTTTCCTCCAGTCTCAGGAACCAGACTATTTCCAGAACATGCTGTCAACGATGGGAAAACCTTTCGCAGAGGCGATCAAGATTGGGGAAATGGTAGAAAATGGTTTAAAGACGGGAAGAATTTTGAGTCAAGCGGCCATTCGAGCGACCTCCCAAGCAATCCAAGGAGGGTCCAGAGGAATAGCAAAGGGTAGGATGAAAGATGAAACATCTATGGCAACTTTGGGTGATAGAAGACACCACGCTCCTGGACCCTTCTTTTCAGAAAGAACCCCCCAGCATTATTACTCTCCTCTGGAAATGTCCTATATCCCTCAACCATACGCGATCATGAATGCTCAACCTTTTGCACAACCGCAACAGCATGTCAGTAGAAACCAAGCTCTATTTCCAAGAAATCAGCCTCCCCACCAGAACCACTATAATCCTCGACCTCCGCAAAATAACTTCCGTCCTTGGGAACATCCAAAGAAATCAAACTTTACCCCAATTGGTGAATCTTACTCTAATCTATTCCCGAAACTTGTCCAAATGGGTCTACTGCAGCCGGTTCCTCAGAATAGACAAAACCCGGCATCGCCTTCCTACAAAGCTGGTGTCAGATGTGCATATCATTCAGAGGCGGAGGGCCACCATACTAATGACTGTTGGACTTTGAAACAAGCGGTGGAGAATTTAATAGAGCAAGGGAAGATTGTGTTGAAGGATGAGGATGTCCCAAATGTGACCAATAATCCGCTGCCTACTCACAATAACGGGTCGATAGTTGGGGTGATTTGTAAAGACGATGAATTCGATCCAGCGCTCAAGGCCATAATTGCTATTGCTGACGTGGAAAGGAAGCCCAAGGCGGCCCTGAAACAAGAGAAAGGGGAAAAGAAGAGTAAAATCACTGAGTTAGAGCCAGAAAGGGAAATTGGTGCACCTAAGCAAGCCTATGTGGAATGGGGGGCAATTAAGACACCACGACTGAATGAACCGGTGTTTGTTGGACGCATACCGCAAAAGCTTAAGGACCGTCAAGAGGAAGATAATGAGGATTTCATGACTGAAGTGAGTGAAGGAAAACATGAGGCAAAGCTCTACGATACCCACATGGTCAAGCCAGGATCACCGTTGAGATGGGACCAGACACTAAACTCCCAAACTGAAAGGCTAGGCCATTCCTGATCAGGCGGAAGCCCAGTAAACTTGTCCTGCCGCATTTTTCTACATCCGGAATTATTTCAGGGTGTAAATTGGATGTTTCTTTTAGTTTTTGTCTTTAAATTTCCGAATGTGAACCCTGTTTTATCCTTTCGATTCCAAGAAATGAAATTAATATTTCATCGTCCATTTCCTTTTCTTTTGTTATTTTTTTTATTTTTCTTTCAGATTTGTTTTAGTTTTCTTTTTCTCTTCTCTTTAGTTCAAATCATGCAGCTTTAAATAACATGACATGCTTGCGGACTTCATGCCTAGATCCCAAAATGTTGTCAGACTTCAGAATAATGAATCGAGAGTTGAAATGCACAAAAGTTTATTTTGAGGAAATGAAACAATGAATTGGAATAACTTAAGAAAAATTGGTTCGCATACGAAAGGGTCGTGTTGTACTCAGAGAATACCCGAGTAGTTATCCCAACAAAGAATGGCCCATACTTGCAACAAGAAAGTGCGGCCCAGGAATCTCGAAATAGAACAACCGATGTTAAGGCGCATTCCTTCTCATTACCAAGAAACAAAAGGAAAATTTCGCTCCTAATTGGAAGGATCCATACATCATCCGGAAAATATCACGGGGAAGGACACTGTATCTGGGAGACATTGAAGGAAATAATCTTGAAACGACAGTCAATACAGATACATTATAAAGGTACCATGTCAGGACCTCCTGCGACATTGGCTTTTGTATAATTGAGATGACGAAGGCTTTCTTTCTTACTACCCCAAACACTATAAATCCTTTGTAAAACGCTTTGAGCCGGTTATGTTTCTTTTTGTTCACCCTCTTTTGAACCCGAAATAAATAAAACAAAATTAAAAATTGAAAAGAAAAAAAAATACATATATATATATATGAAAGAAAAATAAAACAAAAAAAATAAAAAGACAAAAACAAAAATTATCATTTACTTGAACTACGTTCTGACTTGATTCCGAAAGGATACGTAGGCAACCTCTCCCTGAGGTTCAGTCACACCAAAACAAAAATCCCAATTTCCCCAAAAATTGAAACTCGGGCAGATGATATGACGGTTTAGTTTAGATCCGGCAAGATGGTTCCAGAGTTGTAATTCCATTCAATTTTCTTTTTACCAAAAGACCTTGTTCAAGTCCTTCAGATCAATTGGCAAAGGCAAGGAAGTGAAGAATGTCATTGACGGAAATCTGACACAGCCTGAATTGAGAAAAACAAAATGAGAGAGTCTTATCGGTGAAAACCTTCGGGCACCATAAGGCGATGGCAATTGGAGAAGCTAAAAATGAGAGAGTCCATTTAGTGAAAACTTGCAAGGAGCACTATCAGGCGACAGTGAGAAGAGAAATAAGAGGGATCGATTGGCGGAAACCCGCAAAGGGCGCCACCGACCAAAAAGAAGACGTCCCTTTACTAAAGGAATTTTGGCAAGGTTCCCTGGTTTTAAAATTGCGAATCAATGGGTTCATAAAAGTTGGAAAGTTTATGTGGGTCAGGCGTCCAATCCAAGAAGCATGTCTTGTTTATTTGGAGTCAGCATGCATCCCAGATAAGTCCTTCTTTTCCCCGAAAGGGACGCTTCTCTTTAAACTCATTTTTCTTGCTTTTTGTATAGTTATTCTTTGAATCCCTTTCGGTTTAATTTTAATTCTGAAACTATTACAAAGAAAGGCGGCAAGACCGGTTTTACAGGACTCCGTTTGGTAAAAAAAAAGTTGAAGAAAGGTACCCAGCCTCAGTGGTGTATTGATCCAATCCCAATTGATCATGATGGTCGATCACTTCCAAAGGAACGGATGTTAGGAAGAAAATGGAAATCAAACGCTAAGGTCTTAGAAGAAACGGAATGAGGCAGAAGGACAGAACCCACACAGAAAATCCTCGTGGAATCCCGAGGATGAACCCGGTCAATTTGAAAAGAAGTCACCCCCAAAGACAACTGGTAGCAAAGTTCTCAATGGAAATGGGGCAAGGATCAAGCAATGAAGATAATCAAGGCCACAAAGTCAACCACTTTTTCAACTAATAAAATGTTCTTTGTTGAAAGCAGGTCTATTATGCAAGAAGAAGGTACAACCCAAAGAAGTGACGTACGCAAGCATTAAAATGCCTTTGGAACAAAGGAAACGCATAAAAGGGAAGTTTCTTTTCGAAAGCTTTATCTTATGCATTTGTTGACGGGTAAAAAAAAAATACCTAAAAAAAAAGGGCCCAAAAGGAAGAATAAAAGAAAAGAAAATGAAAACTCCAAAAAAAGAGAATCAAATCATGTTAGTCCAGTATCCGTTTGGACCCCGGTCAGAAAACCGAGGGTCTCTCCGGCCAAAAAAACCGTGAGACATTGTTTTTGAACTCCGGCCAAAAAGCCGTGAAACTCTTTTTCCCGATCAGAAAACCGAGGATCTCCCAATCAGAAAACAGCGGAGCCATTTATTTTAACCCCGGCCAAAAAACCGAGGGTCCGGCGGCCAAAAAACCATTAGACATTGTTTGAATTCCGGCCAGAAAGCCGTGAAACTTTTATCCCCGGTCAAAAAACCGAGGATCTCCCAGTCAGAAAGCTGCGGAGCCATTTATTTTAACCCCGACCAAAAAATCGAGGGTCTGGCGGCCAAAAAACCGTTAGACATTGTTTGAATTCCGGCCAAAAAGCCGTGAAACTTTTATCCCCGGTCAGAAAACCGAGGATCTCCCAGTCAGAAAACTGCGGAGCCATTTATTTGGACCCCGGTCAGAAAACCGAGGGTCTCTCCGGCCAAAAAAATCGTGAGACATTATTTTTGAATTCCGGCCAAAAAGCCGTGAAACTCTTCTTCCCGGTCAAAAAACCGAGGATCTCCCAGTCAGAAAACTGCGGAGCCATTTATTTTAACCCCGGCCAAAAAACCGAGGGTCCAGCGGCCAAAAAACCGTTAGACATTGTTTGAATTCCGGCCAGAAAGCCGTGAAACTTTTATCCCCGGTCAGAAAACCGAGGATCTCCCAGTCAGAAAACTGCGGAGCCATTTACTTTTACCCCGGCCAAAAAACCGAGGATCTGACGGCCAAAAAACTGTTAGATATTGTTTGAATTCCGGCCAGAAAGCCGTGAAACTTTTATCCCCGGTCGGAAAACCAAGGATCTCCCAGTCAGAAAACTGCGGAGCCATTTACTTTAACCCCGGCCAAAAAACTGAGGATCTTGCGGCCAAAAAACCATTAGACATTGTTTGAATTCCGGCCAGAAAGCCGTGAAACTCTTCTTCCCAGACAGAAAACCGAGGATCTCCCGATCAGAAAACTGCAGAGCCATTTATTTTAACCCCGACCAAAAAACCGAGGGTCTTGCGGCTAAAAAACCCAAAAAACAAAAAACCGTTAGGCATTGTTTGAATTCCGGCCAGAAAGTCGTGAAACTTTTATCCCCGGTCATAAAACCAAGGATCTCCCTGTCAGAAAACTGCGGGGCCATTTACTTTAACCCCGGCCAAAAAACCGTTAGACATTGTTTGAATTCCGGCCAGAGAACCGTGAAACTTTTATCCCCGATTAGCAAACCGAGGATCTCCCAGCCAAAAACTGCGGAGCCATTAACCCCGGCCAAAAAACCGAGGGTCTGGCGGCCAAAAAACCGTTAGGCATTGTTTGAATTCCGGCCAGAAAGCCGTGAAACTTTATCCCCGGTCAGAAAACCGAGGATCTCCCAGTCAGAAAACTGCAGAGCCATTTATTTTAACCCCGGCCAAAAAATCGAGGGTCTGGCGGCCAAAAAACCGTTAGACATTGTTTGAATTCCGGCCAGAAAGCCGTGAAACTTTTATCCCCGGTCAGAAAACCGAGGATCTCCCAGTCAGAAAACTGCGGAGCCATTTATTTTAACCCCGACCAAAAAACCGAGGGTCTGACAGCCAAAAACCCGTTAGACGTTGTTTGAATTCCGGCCAGAAAGCCGTGAAACTTTTATCCCCGGTCAGAAAACCGAGGATCTCCCAGTCAGAAAATTGCGGAGCCATTTGTTTTAACCCCGACCAAAAAATCGAGGGTCTAGCAGCCAAAAACCGTTAGACATTGTTTGAATTCCGGCCAGAAAGCCGTGAAACTCTTCTACAAAATCCCGGCCAGAAAGTCGTGGAACGTTTATTTGTGAAACCATGATTTTCTTACCCAATACCAAAGAGTCTTTTTAATCACTTTCTGTGTCACAACTAACTCACGATATTTTCCTAGCAAAACTAGGGCAGAAAAATTTCGTTCGTTTGTTTGTTTTGTTGTCTAAATAGGTTTTACCTCAAGACGCAAGGATCGAGATAACCTACAAATGGAACATCAATCCAGAGTGAAGAAAAGAAGAAAAGAACCAATAGAAAAGAGTTCAAACGTTGGAGTAAACAAAGGCACGGATTGCTCAGAAGCTGATTGAAGTAACAAGCTCCGCCGACTCCGTTTTACTAAATGTTACAGAAATAAACAAGCACGTACAGCTTGTTGAGCATCAAGATTCAGATCAAGGTCTACAGCAAATCAGCTAAGATTCAAGATCAAATTTTCAAGAGAATCATAGATAGGAATCTTGTAACTCGTAGTTTGATAGCATAGCTAGTTCAGCTTTAATTTCTTTTGGTGTAATAAGGAGGTCAGTAAGCAGTAAGCAACAACGGCAGCAACGATAGCAACAGTAACAACAAAGTGTTAGTCCACGGTAGTCCCAGCTACCAAAACTTCCCGAACTACATTGACCTGATTCCTTTTTAGCCAGGGATATGTAGGAAACCTTCGGAAGCAAAGGTTCGGTCAAACTTTACTAAAAAAATGCTTCATACGGGGTGCTCAGATGGGCAAAAAATCGCTCGTATCCGCTCACTTGTCTTTGCACAAAAACTCTCCATGTTTCTGCGCAAAGAGGGGCAGTTGTGAGCACATGATTTTTGCTTCACACGAATTACTCCTAAAAAATTCAAAAAAAAAAAAACTTCTGTGTTGTTTGCAACTTTTGTGGATTTTATGTTAATTTTCTCTTATTGTTGGCGTTTGTGTGTCCGTGTTTAAATAAATAAAAAAACACAAAAATATAGTGCATTTGTATATGAAATTCAAGTTTGCGATTAAGAGTAATTAAGTTTGTTTTACGAAAATGAAAATAACAAAAAGTAATGTGTTTTTTGCATTTTTCCATTTATCGTCCAATTGTGTGATTTTATTTTACCATTGATATTTAAATATGCATGCTTAATCATTATTAGAGGTTAATTAACATTGTTGATGAGTTAATTTTTGTTCTACAAGTTAATTTAGGAGTTTAAAATTTAGTTTGAAGTGGCTTATGGAAATAAAATAAAAGATAAAGGAAGAGAAAATGGAAGAAAATCGGAACTGGGCTACACAATTAAACCCAAGACCAAGCCCAAATCTCCCTTACCCATTATCAGACCCAAACCTCTTCCCAAACCAGCCCAATGCAACCGTTACCCCTTTTTTGATCTGAACCGTTGGATCTCTTAAATCCAACGGTCAGAATTAAACCTGTCATTTAATCTAACCAAACCCCCCAAAGACCCTTGCCCCCGTTTCAGTCCCAAAGACCCGCCCCCATCTCTTTCTCCCAAATCACCAAAGCCCAAGCCCTAGCCACCGTCCGCCGCCTGCCGGAAATCGCCTCACGGCGGTTCCGGTAGGCCAATCGCCCCCAAATTAACACCATAGCTTCCCCCTCTCCCCCTCTACACGAATCCGGCCATCATTAGTCTCGAATCATTCCCAAACGCTTCGAATGTTAGATCGAAGCTCGCCGGAATTCGAAGTTTTATCCCAAACCACCCCAAATTGATACCATACCTTCACCGCACCTCCCTCACACGCTAACCGTTGTTATTTTCGCTCAAATCTGGCTAGAAATTGTTGAACCCCAAAATCGAAGTCCAAGAACCCTAAAAAAACCGAATGGAAATTTCTGACGCCGGATTTCATCGAATTGAGGTCTAATAGACCTTAATTGATGTGTTTTCACTTGGAAAACATTTCAATTAAGGTCCTTTCGACCTCGAATGACCGAAGCCCAAACCGCCGAGTCTCCATTTTTTTTTCTATTTCAAGGTATTTCTTTTCCTTCTCGATTCTTGTTTAATTGTATTCGATGGTTTAGTTTAGTTATTTTTGTAGTTTTTCATTCGTTGTTATATCTCTTCGGACATCTTCGATTTTTCTGTTTTTCCTCATCTCTTTGGGACCTTTTTATTTGGTCGATCTGTTTATTTCTTGTTCTTTGTTGTTAACGTGTAGTTGTAAGTTGAATTCACTTCGATTTTAATATCGTCGATTGGTTGATATTGGATTCCAAAAAAAAAAACAGTGCTGTCCGAGATTTTTTTTCTTGTATCACTGATTTGTCAGCTATTGGTTATCGATTGTACATATCATAATCGTTTAATTGAATGTTTGTCGATTAGTTTCGTATGTATGTTGTATCACTGTTGGATAAAAATTGATCCCTATTTGTGCCCATAATCGCTGTTGGACAGAATTTGGGTTGCTTGTGATGTTTGGTTAGCTGTTAATCCATTTAAGTGTTCAGAAACTAAGCCTTAGAGTGCATTGCACATGGAATGAGTTGTTGAAACTGCTGGACAGCAGTATATTCCAGTTGGTTCTTGCCTTTAGGAGTTGTTTAATTGTTAAAACCCATACTTAGACAAAATAGGGTGGAATAATCAGAGAATATCAGTATGATAATGAGTATTTCTAACTTTGTTAAGTATTGGTCAGTTGTATAATCAGAGAACACATGGGAAAAACTGATAAAGGGTTAAAAGTAATGCACATGGGAGGAATTAAACAGGCTGGAAAGGTTGAACCATGTTTCTGAAAAGGATAACTGTTTGGCTATAAAAACAGAACATTGAGACTCACTGAAGAAGGATATACATACACAGATTGAGAATCTGAACAAACACACACATACACTCACCCAGATATTCACTGGAAACACACACATACAGAGAGATAGAATTTGGGAGAAAGTTTCAATAGATAGAAGGACAGATTGAGAGCTTAAGAATGAAATAGAGGTCAGTATTGAATGCAAAATAGAGGCTGAAACTTACACTGAGGTTTCAGAGTTAGGAAGCAAATATAGCCTCTCTTCTGCTTTGTCTGTGATTATCATTTGGTGGTGAAACTTGCTGTTGGGCTTTCTTTTGGGTTTTGAACACTGTTTCAGTTGAGTTGTCTTGGTTTTCTATTGGTTTGAAAGTTCCTGGGCTTTCCTGTTTGGAGTTAAATCATCCCCTGGAATTTTTCTACTGTTTTGCTACTGTTTCTGCTGGGCTTTTATTGGGATTTTTGCTGCTGGTGTTGCTGTTCCGTAGCTGTTACTGTTGGGTTTCTGCCACTAATTTCCTCTTTTGCTCTTGAATTCTAGGTACACAATCGAACTCATGTAGATGTTATATTGGTGAAACGAAAAATCAATGGAAATTTGAAGATCTGTTGAACTCCCATTTTTCTGCTATTTATTTCCTAAGATCAAAATAATGTTGTTATTCTAAATAAACTCATGTCAACTCATGTGTAGTAGGCTATAAATTATAAATGTATAACTTGACTGTTGGATCATGTCTTGATTGTATTTTGATTTGTGATTATAGTTATAGTTTGGTATAGGGTGGTATTGTTTACAACTGTTAGTATTGAATCGTTTATAGCTATAGTATTGAAGTGTTTATAGTTAATGCTGAAGTGTTTTTAGCTATAGTTTGTGATCAAATACAGTCAGCTAGTATAATTCTAAAACAAACTCAGTGTTAGAGTTTTAATTAAGTATGATAGGCTTTCACATTAAAATGATATAATATGTCTAGTTTGAATGGATTGAATTGATTCATTTCTAAAGTTTGAACTCGTTTTTTTAGTGATGAAATCGTTGCATTATCATTAGTATTTCAATAAACTGAACAAGTTTTCTCTAAAAGAATGACATTTGTAGTTTAACCCATTTATTAAGAGATATATGCCGGAATCGGGTTAATAGAAGTAAAATTTAGAGATTAAAGTGTTCATTTTATATAGGGTACTAAATGGACTAAAAGAAGACGAAAATTTTTATTTTAGTTGGAGCAAATAATTTTTTTTCTTTTTTTTTGTATTTATTATTCACTTATTGATAGTTTAAATACTGTTCAAGTCAGATACTTTTCTTCAAAATTAATAGAGCAATATAAAGTTAATCAGAGCACATAATTTATAAACATGTATAAAATCAAGAACTTTTAGCCATTTATAATAGTTGAAGCGACCGTGCTAGAACCACGGGATCCGGGGGTGCCTAACACCTTCCCTCGGGTCAACAGAATTCCTTACTTAGAATTTCTGGTTCGCAGACTTCATTTGGAAAGTCGAAAATTTCCTCGATTTGGGATTCAAATAAATCGGTGACTTGGGACACCATAATTTATTCGAAGTGGCGACTCTGAAAGAAATAGAATAATTCTGTTTCGAATATTGTCACTTAAATTGGAAAAACTCCCTCGCGCATCTACCCTCCGGGGTAGGGGGCGCGCCAAAAAGAGGTGTGACACCGGCAATTAAACAAAGTGACAATAAAGAACAAGTATCCACTGCCGAGGATTGATGATTTGTTTGACCAGCTCCAGGGAGCGAGGGTGTTCTCAAAAATAGACTTGAGGTCGGGCTACCATCAGCTGAAGATCAGGGCGGCTGACATTCCTAAGACAGCCTTTCGCACTAGATACAGGCATTATGAATTGTTGGTCATGTCCTTCGGGTTGACCAATCCCCCAACGGCGTTCATGGAGTTGATGAATTGGCTGTTCAGGCCTTATTTGGATCTGTTCATGAGAGTCTTTATAGATGACATCCTAGTATACTCCCGCAGCCAGGAAGAGCACGAGCAGCACCTCAGATTGGTTCTTCAGACTCTGAAGGATAATCAGCTATATGCCAAATTTTTGAAATATGAGTTTTGGTTGAGTTCGGTGGCATTTCTAGGTCACATTGTATCAGTGGAAGGTATTCAGGTAGACCCAAAGAATATTGAGGCAGTCCAGAATTGGCCTCGACCAGCTTCAGTGACTGAGATCCGGAGTTTCTTGGGATTAGGAGGTTACTACCGTCGATTTGTAGAGGGGTTTTCTTCTATTGCAGCCCCGATGACCAGGTTGACCCAGAAGGGTGTCCAGTTCCAGTGGTCAGAGGAGTGTGAGGCGAGCTTTCAGAAGCTCAAGACAGCCTTGACGATAGCACCAGTGTTGATACTACCGACGGGTGTAGGGCCTTGTACAATTTACTGTGATGCGTCCTGTATAGGGCTTGGAGCGCTATTGATGCGGGATGGTAAGATTATTTCTTATGTTTCGAGACAGTTGAAAATACATGAGAAGAATAATCCAGTTCATGATCTTGAATTGGCAGCAGTGGTTCACGCCTTGAAGATCTAGAGGCATTATCTATATGGTGTGACATGTGAGGTGTACACTAACCACAAAAGCCTACAGTACCTGTTCAAGCAAAAGGAGTTGAATTTACGACAGCGAAGATGGTTAGAGTTGCTGAAGGACTATGATGTTACTATCCTATATCATCCAGGTAAGGCCAATGTGGTGGCCGATGCATTGAGTAGAAAGTATGCCAGCATGGGTAGTCTCGCATTCATTCCGATCAGTCAGAGACCATTTTCTCTAGATGTCCAGGCCTTAGCCAATCAGTTTGTGAGATTAGACATCTCTGAGTCTAGCAGGGTGTTGGCCTGCACGGTCGCTCGTTCATCTCTATTAGAGCGGATCCGCGAGAGGCAATTTGATGATCCTCATTTGCGTGACTTGAGAGATACAGTACAGCGGGGAGGTGCCACGAAGGTAAATCTAGATGATGACGGAGTATTGAGATTGCAGGGTCGAGTTTGTGTGCCCAATGTTGAGGGGATTCGAGAGTTAATCTTAGCGGAGGCCCATAGTTCACGGTATTCTATTCACCCCAGTGCCGCGAAGATGTATCAGGATTTATGGAAGCACTATTGGTGGCGCAGGATGAAGAAAGACATCGTTGCGTATGTCGCTCGGTGTCTAAACTGTCAGCATGTGAAATATGAGCACCAGAGGCCTAGTGGCGTGTTCCAGAGAATCAAAATTCTTGAGTGGAAATGGGAGCGGATCACTATGGACTTCATTACTGGACTTCCCTTGACTCCGAGGAAATTTGATGCTATTTGGGTCATTGTTGATAGGCTGACCAAGTCAGCACACTTCATTCTAGTATCTGTCTCCTACTCATCGGAGAGGTTAGCAGAGATTTACATAAGGGAGATTGTTCATCTTCATGGGGTACCGGTGTCCATTATCTCAGATCGGGGTACGCAGTTTACCTTGCGGTTCTAGAGAGCGGTCCAGCAGGATTTAGGCATCCAGGTTCAGTTGAATACAGCTTTTCATCCTCAGATGGACGGTCAGTCCGAGATGACTATTCAGATTCTAGAGGAAATGCTCCAAGCATGTGCCATTGATTTTGGAGGCTCGTGGGACCAGTTTCTGCCATTAGCAGAGTTCGCCTACAACAATAGCTACCAGTCTAGCATTCAGATGGCCCCGTACGAGGCATTTTATGGTAGGCGATGTCGATCTCAAGTCAGATGGTTTGGGCAGGGAGAGGCTCGGTTGTTGGGTACAGATTTAGTCCAGGAGGCCTTAGATAAGGTCAAGACTATCCAGGAGAGATTGCATTCAGCTCAGTCCAGACAGAAGACTTATGCGGATCGTAAGGTTCGAGATGTAGATTTCATGGTTGGTGAGCGAGTATTGCTCCGAGTGTCGCCTATGAAGGGCGTGATGAGTTTCGGGAAGAAAGGCAAACTTAGCCCTAGGTATATTGGTCCATTTGAGATTCTGGACCGAGTGGGAGGGGTGGCTTACAAACTAGCTCTGACACCTAGCCTATCATCCGTGCATCCAGTCTTCCATGTATCTATGCTTCAAAGGTACCACGGCGATCCCACACATGTGTTAGACTACAGAACTGTCCAATTGGACAATAATTTATCCTATGAGGAGGAGCCGGTGGCCATTCTAGACCGGCAGGTTCGATAGTTGAGGTCGAAGAGTTTTCCTTCTGTGTGTGTTCAGTGGAGAGGTCAGCCTCCTGAGGCATCGACCTGGGAGACTGAGTCTGATATGCGCAGCCGCTACCCACATTTGTTCCCCGACTCAGGTACTTCCTTCTCTTGTCCATTCGAGGACGAACGGTTATTTTAGAGGTGGAGGATGTGATGACCCAAAGGGTCATCACTTGTTCCGCACTTTCGAGGCCTTGAAAACCTCATTCTATGTTGCATCGATTTACGTACATGACCCAGGCATGTAGCCAGAAATATTTTGTGATAGAATATGTGAATTATATGAGAAAACTGAAGAAAAATGATATTAATATTTATATAGTTGACTTCGGTCAACATTTTTAGTAAACGTACCCGGACCCGAGATCGGACGGTCCCGGAAGGTCCATAGGAAATTATGGGACTCGAGCATGTGTCCGGAGTCGAATTCTGAGGTCTAGAGCCTAAGATATGAATTTTTCTGTTAAATTGTTTTGCTGGATTTATTAAAGGAAAATGAATTAAATGACGTTGGTATCGGGCTCGTATTTTGGTTTGATGCCCGGTACAAGTCTAAAGTATTATATATGTGCTTTCTGAAAAGATTGGTGACATTTGGATGTCGTTTGATGTGTTTTGAACCTTGAGTTCCAAATTTGAAAGTTATGAAACTAAAAAGGATGATAATCATGAACTTGAGGCTTGATTTGATGAAAACGATGTTATATTGGCGATGTGAACGCACGAGCAAGTTTGTAATATGTTTTTGATGTTGTGTACATGTTTGGTTTGGAGCCCGAGGGCTCGAGTAAAGATTTGATAGGCCGTTGGAGCAAATTCTGAAAATTAACACGGCTGGTTTTTCACCCGGCTGGTGTCTTCGCAGATGCGAAGAAATTGTCGCAATTGCGAAGGGGACAGACCAAGGTTGTGTTCGCAAATGCAAAGCCTTGATCGCAATTGCGAAGAAGGTCCAGGAATGCTTGGGTTTGCAAATGCGAACTAAACCTCGCAAATGCGAGGCCTTTAGTAATTTGCCTAGGTTCACAAATGCGAACATATTGTCGCAAATGCGAAGCCCCCAATGTCCCAGCCTAGTTCGCAAATGCGAACTCTTTCTCGCAATTGCGAGAGCCTCAGACCCAAAACCTGTAGTGTTCGCAATTGCGAACAAATGTTCACAATTGCAATATCCGCAGCTGTGCAATTTTATTCTTAAACGGATTTTCAAGC
The DNA here is from genome assembly GCA_032618575.1 of Nicotiana noctiflora. Classification (NCBI taxonomy): domain Eukaryota; kingdom Viridiplantae; phylum Streptophyta; class Magnoliopsida; order Solanales; family Solanaceae; genus Nicotiana; species Nicotiana noctiflora. The sequence continues at coordinate 107,574 of JASVEL010007068.1, read as the reverse complement.
TCTTTTCTTCATTCTTTCAAAACCCAACACACCATACACGAACCCTCAAGAGCAAATTCACTCCAAAGCACTTGTAAGTCACTTTTTACTTAATTCTTTCAATTCCTAACAACATTAAACATGTTTTTCAATAGAAATCAAAGGATTTCATGGTAGAAATTCTTGTTTTTGGGTAGAACATAGGGTTTTCATGAATTGGGGAATTGGACCTCGAATTGAGGTCCGATTTTGAAACAAATCATATATTTGAACTCGTGGGGAAAGGGGTTACCGGATTTTGGTCCGAACCCCGAGTTCTGACCACGTGGGGCCAGGGCATTTTGGGAAATTTTGGGGTAAACTTTGAGGAAACCATTTTTAAGCATTCAAACTAAGTTATATAGTATTTATTAATGTAATGGAATCAATTGTGATTTGATTCGAGCAAGTTGAAAGCGGAAATTCGGGGTAAAGCTATAGTTGAAGGATAATTTGGACTTCAAGGCTAGAGGTAAGTGTCTGTTCTATCCTAGCTTGAGGGAATATGATTGTGTGCTATGTGCTATATGATCGAGTGCGGTGTATGGGCTGTGGTGACGAGCATCCATACACTGGCGTCAAGCATGACCGTGAGTCATTGTTGATATTCACTGTGAGATGTTTTAAAGATGAATTATTGAACCCTTGCCGGGTTGTGGAATTGTACACTGTTTTCCCTTGCCGGGATTTATTGTAAAGTGAATTATTATTTTCCCTTGCCGGGACTTGTTGTAAAGTGGATTATTTCTTTCCCTTGCTGGGACCTTGTTGTGATGATTGTTTTGTCCCTTGCCGGGACGGTTCATGATTATTATTTTGCATTCTCTGCCCTTAACTGTGATTGTTACTTGGGTGAGGAAGAGTGATAATGCACGAAGGGTGATGTCGTGCCTTGTTTTACTGTTACTGCTCGAAAGGTGATGCCGTGCACTTTTATTTGCTTATTTGGTAAGGATGAGAGTAAAAGCATGAAGGGTGATGCCGTGCAACTATTTGCTACTCCTTGTTTGATATTAATTGTTTCCATTATACTCTGTTTTCCATTGTTGACTTAATAATTGTTATTAACTGTTGAGCTTCCCTCTTATGATACTTCTCGCTAATTTGTTACTTGATTAGTTCTCGTACTCTTGTGGTGTACATATATACATAGAACTGCACAGGTTTATGTGGGTATCCGGTCCTAGGCTTGTCACTACTTCGCTGGGATAGGCCAGGCACCAGCACATGGGGTCGGATTGTGCTGAAACTGCACTTCTGTGCATTTTTACACAGGTCCAGGTTTTGATTAGGAGCAGCAGCAGCAGTAGTAGAGTATATTCGTGGGAGTTGAGTATTCCGAGACCGAGGTAGCTTGGAGGCATCCGAAGGCCCGGCGTCTCTTCCACTTATTTATATTATTTGCTGTAGTCTCATTGTTCCGAGACAAACAGATTTATGTTATTTTTCTTCAGACCTTTATGTGTAGTATTCAGTAGTAGTTCATGATTTGGTGACTCCACATCTTGGGTAGAGGATTTCAGTAGTGTTTACCTTGGTATTACTTATCTCTATGTTGAAAGTCTTCTGCACTTATTTAATTAATGTTATTATTCTTGTTGATAAAAAAATGAGTATGAAATAATGATAAAAACATGATAATGTTGAATGTAGTGGTTTTCCTAGCTACCACGAGTAGGCTCCATCACGATCCCGATGTTGGGGGGAAAATTCGGGTCGTGACATGAGGATAATATCCGGGAAACAAAGATCAGTGTACATTTAGAGGCTTCCCTCAGAGAAGATATAATCAAGTTGTTACATGAATACAAGGACATATTTGCTTGGTCCTATGATGACATGCCCGGGCTCAGCACTGATCTAGTGGTACATAAATTGCCTATTTATCCGGAATACCGGCCGGTAAAACAGAAGTTAAGAAAGTTTAAAACGAACATCAGTGTGAAAATTAAAAAAGAAGTTAACAAGCAATTTGAGGAAAAGGTCATACGGGTCACTAAATATCCCACCTGGTTAGCTAATATTGTGCCAATTCCGAAGAAGAATGGAAAATTCAGGGTGTGTGTTGATTACAGAGACCTCAACAAGGCCAGTCCAAAAGATGATTTTCCATTGTCAAATATCCATATACTGTTTGACAATTTCCCCAAGCATGAAATTGGCTCTTTTGTGGACTGTTATGCAGGTTATCATCAGATCCTAATGGACGAATAAGATGCAGAAAAGACAGCTTTTATCACGCCTTGGGGAACATATTGTTATAGGGTGATGCCGTTTGGGTTGAAAAATGCTGGAGCTATATATATGAGGGAAATTACCACTATGTTTCATGATATGATGCACTAAGAAATAGAAGTGTATGTGGACGACATCATTGTTAAGTCCAAAAGGCAATTTGACCATGTCAAAGATTTGAGGAAGTTTTTCCAGAGGCTCCGAAGATATAATCTCAAACTCAATCTAGCAAAGTGTGCTTTAGGGGTGCCTTCAGGAAAGTTACTGGGGTTTATAGTAAGTCGGCATGGTATCGAATTGGATCCGTCGAAGATAAAAGCAATCCAGAATTTTCCTCCACCGAAGAATAAATAAGAAGTGATGAATTTATTAGGCAGGTTTAATTATATCAGCTGGTTCATTGCTCAGCTGACGTCAACATGTGAGCCTATTTTCAAACTGTTAAAGAAAGATGCTGCGGTAAATTGTACTAATGAATGCCAAGAAGCCTTTGATAAGATTAAAGAATATTTGGCCAATCCTCCAGTGTTAGTTCCTCCGGAACCAAGAAGATCTCTGATCTTGTATTTGACTACGCTAGACAATTCTTTTGGCTGCGTACTGGGGCAGCATGATGAGACGGGAAATAAAGAACATGCGATATATTACCTCAGTAAAAAGTTCACATCTTATGAGGTAAAACACATTCAGTTAGAAAGGACGTGTTGTGCATTAACCTGGGTTGCTCAGAAACTGAAACACTGCCTGTCAGCTTATACCACATATTTGATATCAGGGTTGGATCCATTGAAGTATATATTTCAAAAGCCCATGCCTACAGGAAGACTTGCTAAATGGAAGATTCTGCTCATAGAATTTGACATCATCTATGTAACACGTACGACAATGAAGGCGCAAGCAGTTGCAGATCATCTAGTAGAGAATCCAGTGGATGATGAATATGAGCCACTAAAGACATATTTCCCGGATGAAGTGGCAATAAATGTTGAAGAAGTAGAGCAAAATGACAAGCCAGTTTGGAGAATGTACTTCGATGGAGCCGTCAGCAGTAAAGGAGTAGGAATTAGAGCAGTACTTATTTCATAAACGGGTTAGCATTATCACGTTACCGCTCAGCTTCGATTTTTCTACACCAACAATATGGTTGAATTTGAAGCGTGTATATTAGGACTGAGGATGGCAATAGATATGGGTGTTCAAGAGATTTTGGTCATGGGTGACTCGGATCTCTTGATACATCAGATTCAGGGAGAATGGGAGACAAGAGACTTAAAGTTGATACCTTACCGGCAATGTCCACATGAATTGTCCCAGAGATTTCAATCTGTAGAGTTCAAACACATCCCAAGAATTCACAATGAAGTAGCAGATGCTTTAGCCACATTATCCTCCATGTTGCATCATCCAAATAAAGCTCATGTAGATCCATTACAGATACAGGTGCGCGATCAAAATGCTTATTATTTTGCTGTGGAAGAAGAGCTAGACGGAGAATCGTGGTATCATGATATCAAAGAATACTTGAAGACAGGAAAGTACCTAAAACAAGCCACTAGAGATCAAAAGAGGGCTATAAGACGATTGGCAAATGGATTTTTCCTAAGTGGAGGGATTGTATATAAAAAAACCAGATTTGGGATTATTGAGATATATGGATGTGCAACAAGCTGACACAATTATGACTGAGGTACGTGTGGGAGCTTGCGGACCTCATATGAGCGGATACATTTTAGCAAAGAAAATACTGAGAGCAGGATATTATTGGCTCACCATGGAACGGGATTGTATAAGATATGTGAGGAAATGCCATCAATGTCAAGTACATGGAAATTTGATTCACTCTCCACCCTATGAATTACATACAATGTCTGCACCTTGGCCATTTGTTGCCTGGGGCATGGATGTCATTGGACCAATAGAGCCTGCAGCATCTAATGGACACAAATTTATCTTGGTTGCGATTGACTATTTTACCAAATGGTTGGAGGCGAAGACATTAAAGGCAGTGACAAAGAAGGCGGTGGTGGATTTTGTGCATGAAAATATCATATGCCGCTTTGGAGTTCCTAAAGTAATTATCACAGATAATGGGGCAAATCTGAACAGTCACCTCATGGCAGAAGCATGTCAAAGATTTAAAATCATGCATCGTATCTCTACACCTTACAGACTGAAGGCAAATGGAGCAGTAGAAGCTGCAAATAAGAATATAAAGAAGATTCTCAGAAAAATGGTGGAAGAGTCAAGACAATGACATGAAAAGTTACCTTTCGCTCTTATGGGTTATCGCACAACCGTACATACTTCAATTGGTGCCACACCCTATTCATTGGTGTATGGAACATAGGCTATTATACCCGTGGAAATCGATATACCATCCCTTCGAATCATAGCTGAAGCTGAGATTGATGATGATGAATGGGTAAAAGCCCGATTGGAACAATTGAATCTGATTGACAAAAAAAAGATTAGCAGCGGTTTGTCATGGGCAATTATATCAGCGAAGAATGGCTAGAGCATATAATAAGAAGGTACGTCCTTAGAAATTTGAAGTGGGGCAATTGGTATTGAGGTGTATTCTGCCGCATTGGGCTGAAGCGAAAGGCAAATTTGCACCAAATTGGCAAGGACCGTTCATGGTATCATGGGTGTTATCCAATTGAGCCCTATATCTGACAGATATTGAAGGGAAATGCGTAGAGTCTGCTATCAATTCAGGTGCAGTCAAGAGATATTATGTATGATTCCTTTTCATTTGTATAATTGTATTTGTTGTGATTTTGGAATTGAAATGATGAAGGCATTTTATTCTCTACAAACACTTTATCCATTGACATCCCCGTTGAGCCTTATTTGTTCTATTCTTTCATACCCCTCTCTCGGAATTTTTCATGATGCAAGAGAAAACGTAGAAAAATGAAAATAAATGGAAAAATGATGAAAAAATGACGGAAAAAAAAGTTAAAAAAAAGAAGAAAAAGCAAATGCAAACAAAAGAAAAATGCATACAAAAAAAAACAAAAGAAAATCGGGAAAAAGTCAAAACACAACAAATTTTTAACGTTGTTTGAACTACGTTTGACTTGATCCCGAAAGGATACGTAAGCAGCCTTACTGAGGTTCAGTCACAATAAAGGAAAAATCCAAAAATTCCCCACATATTGAAACTGGGGCAGAAGTTATGTTTTATAATTCCGAGAGTTGTAAATATTTTGAACCCTCGTAAATTTTGAGCCTTTATATCCTTCTTTCTGAACCCATCCAAAAGCCATATTATGGTCCAAAGAAAGACCTTCTAATCAATTTCAAGAAAATAACTATACAATGAGAATAAAGAAAAATAGGGCATAGACAGTACTGGTGGTTCAGAAAACCAAAAGAACAAAAAGAAAAAAAAAGAGTCTCATTAGTGAAAACCTTAACCGGCACCATGAGGCGATTGTGAGACTGAGAGAATAAAAATGAGAGAGTCTTATCAGTGAAAACCTTAATCGGCACTATAAGGCGACGGTGAGTTTTGAGAGAAATAAATGAGAGAGTCTTATCGGTAAAAACCGTAAACGGCACTGTAAGGCGACTGTGAGGACTATTTTGAGAAAAAGAAAAACAACAAAAAATAGGATTGGTTTGGGTTGAAAGAAAGTTGGAGTTGAGATAATGGCAATTCGATTGGATAGACTGGGTCGGAGTTTAAATACATGGTATTTGTCAGAGGAATCAGCCAACATACCCAGATAAGTTCTGTCACTACTCCAAATTACCCTTACCCTTTTGAAATTCATTTGTTTCTGCATTTCATTGATTGAAAAAACCAATTTGCCCATTGAAGGCTAACTACCAGCTTCTCATGATAAAAGGTGAAATTACGCTGGATCGAAAAAAAATAGAGAGAATAAAGAAGGACGGCGATCAAATCCAAAAGAAAATAAAAAGAGAGAGAGAGAGAGAGAGAGAAACAAGGGAGGTACAAAAGGAGTTTACAAAGGAAATCTGGCGAAAGGTTGCATAGCGGAATAAAGCAAAAGAGGAAGGCAATGGAACCAAATCCAGCAAAATGCCAGTTGCCAGCAGTTTACAAACTAATAAGATTGTTCTCTGATTTAGACAGGAACAACAAGATTCAAATTTTCACTAATCACTTTAAAGTGAATGTGACCAATGTGGAAAAAGAAAAACACAAAAAGAAGTACAGCAATAAAATGAGGAATCCGTAGAGGAGGACTCATTCAGTCGAGCAAAAAATACTCAAAAACAGCAAGAAGGTATCATCTTTCCAAAAACACATACCCCAGTTATCCAACTGAGGGAATATTTTTCTGGATTACATTTCATGCATCAGGCGCCTACTTGGATAACAAGGAAATATTTTTCTGCATTGCATTTCATGCATCAGGCGCCCACCTGGATAACAGAGGAATATTTTTCTACATTACATTTCATGCATCAGGCGCCCACCTGGATAACAATGGAATATTTTTCTGCATTGCATTTCATGCATTAGGTGCCCACCTGGATAACAAGGGAATATTTTTCTGCATTGCATTTCATGCATCAAGCGCCCACCTGGATAACAAGGGAATATTTTTCTGCATTGCATTTCATGCATCAGGCGCACACCTGGATAACAAGGGAATATTTTTCTGCATTGCATTTCATGCATCAAGCGCCCACCTGGATAACAAGGGAATATTTTTCTGCATTGCATTTCATGCATCAGGCGCCCACCTGGCCCACCTGGATAACAAGGGAATATTTTTTTTGCATTGCATTTTCATGCATCAGGCGCCCACCTGAATAAAGGGAATATTTTTATGCAATTTTTAAATTTCTGTTCAGGGACCCACCTGTAAAACAAGGGAATACATTTTTGCAATTTTTAAATTTCTGTTCAGGCGCACACCTGTATAACAAGGGAATACATTTCTGCAATTTTTAATTTCTACAAATTTCAATTTGTTTTAGCTAACATGAGTAACACCGTAACATGAGAAAAGCCCACACTGGGGTAGAGGAAAGTTTTGTTGTTTTGTTTTGTTTTAAGCAGGTACCAACTCGAAAGCAGGGAGTACAATTGGAAGTCACACCGAAAAGAAAGAAGCAATCGAAGGCAAGAGAAAGAAAATCAAAATCAACAAAAATGAAGGATGGTAGCATGGAAAATCAAGAAAAACAAGGAAGAATAAGAAGACGAAAGTAGATAGGAATCATTGTAATTCATAGGACTATAGCATAGAATAGCTTTTTCATTTTTACATTTTATCCCTGGTGTAATAAGAAATAAGTCAATGGTCATAGCAGTAGCAATGCAGCAGCAAAGTCTTGGTAGTTTCAAACTACCAGACCTTTCCAAACTACACTGACCTGATTCCTATTTAGCCCATGATATGTAGGCAACCTCTGAGGCAGGGCGCGGTCAAAAGGTTTTCAAAATGCTTCTCACGGAATATGCTAGTGGGCAAAAATATCTCATTACTGCTCATTTGTTTTTGCACTGAAACTCTTCGTGTTCCCGATCAAAGAGGGGCAGTTGTGAGCACGTGATTTTTGCCCTAAGCAATAAAATTCCAAAATTAAAATAAATAACATTTTTGTTTGCAATTATATGTTTTGATTGAAATAAAGTGAATTTGTGTGTTTGAACAATTAAAAATGAAAATTAGAAAATTAAAAAATAGGCTAAGTATAAATGTCACAATTAAAGGAATTAAAAGAAAATTACCAAAAATACAAATATATTCCGGAAAAATAAAGAAAAATAGAAAAAATGTCAAAAAATATCAGAAAAATTAGAGAAAATAGGAAATAAAAAAAATTGAATAATTGAAAAAGAATATAAAAAGAGGGAATAAAATACAACAAGAAAATACATTAAAAATAATAAAAATACATGAAAATACAAAAAAAATACATAATTGGGCCAAATACACAAGCCCAAATACATTGGCCCAGAAGGATTTAAGAAACCGGTCCAATTATTATATAACAATCGGTCTGAGCCATCCATGTACCTAATCTAACGGCTAAATTTTAATCTTAGTTTTAAAGTGAAACGACACAGCTTCGATAATCAGACCTGAGCCGTCCAGCTATAGAGATCTAACGGATATTAGTCCATCTCCATTTAAAATTAAACGACGTCTTTGAGGATATTGAATCTTGGCCGTTGATCAAAGACAATCTAAGGGTCAGGATCAATTGGATAGCTCAGGGTATTTAAGGTTGGTCTCGATAGAGACCGGCCATTTTCAAACGTAACAAAACCCTAGCCGCCTCTATTAGATCTTCTTCTCCATTTCTCTCTTCATCGGCCATGGAGACTGGCCGCCTTTCATGGTCGTCTCCGACTATTTTCAACTCTCAAACCTCTCTTTTCTTACTTCTCTACATCAAACCTCCACTAAAACCCAAAGAAACCCCGAAAGCCCCCATCTTCTTGAAATTCCGGCCACCGGAGTTCTTCTCCGGTGAGCACAACCTTTAAGACAGACCTTCAAAATAACACCATTGAACCTTCTTGCCCAGATCTTTAACCCCATGAACTCTCTTTCCCTCAAATCTCACTCAGACTTCTCGAATCTTCGAGAACAAGTCGCCGGAACCCTAACTCTAGCGGGCCTTACAACCTTACCCCCTCCCCCAATCAAAAGACACATTCTTGTGTCTCTAGTACACTCCTCTTTTTCAAAACCCAATAAAAACTTCAAATCTGAAGTCTGAAGTCTGAAAAGAAAAGAAAAGAAAACTGGAAAAAGAAAAAAGAAATAAAAAGAATAAGAAAAAGAAAAGAAAAATAGGGAAAGCTCAGGAAACCAATCCTGCAAGCTAAGTCCCCTCTCCATCTCTTTGATTCTATTTTTGTTAATTAAGCATGCTTTTCTGTGTATTTAGTTCTGTTTCTTTGATTTAATTGAAATTATTTGCATGATTAGTTAGCTTCTTTCTTTTGAAATAAATTCTTGTTATAAATATGTTTCTCTTGATAACATGCTACATTGGTCTCTTTGATAATCCTATCTATTACACTTGATTAAATATGCACGAGCCTTTTTAGGGTTTTTGTGAGTCTGAACATGAAATATTCTGAATTTATCTCTTTATGTCAAATCTGTTATGATATGCCTGAATCCGAGTTGTGAGTTGTTTAATTGAAATTCAACCATATTCAAATTTCTCTCTGAGTTTTGGCTAGATGATAAATGATTCTGATTTGTGGCTATGTGTGCAAATTGATATGAATGGCTATGATTGTGATAAGTTCATGTTTTTAGACTACGATTAATCTTATTATGCTTTTGTGACGACCCAAAGGGTCATCACCTGCTTTCCTCATCTGTTCCGCACTTCCGAGGCCTTGAAAATGTTATTTTTATTGCCTCGATTTATGCACGTAGTCCGGGCACGTAGACAAAAATTTTTTATGTTAGAATATGTTAGCTCTATGGAAAATTTGAAGAAATTTGATATTAATATTGATATAGTTGACTTCTGTCAACATTTTTGGTAAATGGACTCGGACCTGAGATCGGACGGTCCCGGAAGGTCCGTAGGAAAATATGGGACTCGGGCATGCGTCCGAGTTAAATTCCGAGGCCTAGAGCCCAAGATATGAATTTTTCTGTGAAATTGTTTTTCTTAAATTATTAATGAAAATGGAAAGGAAAATTGATTAAAAGACCATGGTATCGGGCTTGTATATTTGTTTTGACGCCCGGTAGAAATCATATATATTGTTTAAGCACTTTAGGTAAAGTTTGGTCGAAAATGGACGTCGTTTGACGTGTTTCGGATATGTTTGGGTTGCGTTATGCTTGTTTTCTTATGCTTCGACATCGTTTATTTAAGCATAAATGATATCATATTGAATAAATGAGCTTCGATTACTATTTTGAATGAAGCATTAGATCCGTATCATAATTATGGACCCGTAGCAAGAAGAATCATCGAATTTGGATATCGTACGAGGATTTTATGGCTGTTTTACTAAGGTTGCCTAGATTTTCAGGTTAATGATGAAATTGCCCCTGACGGCGTATTAAAAACCTATACTATTTGCAAATCTTAAAACCTACATATCTCCTTCATTATAAGGTCAAATTGAGTGATTCAAAAGCCTAAATTCATTAGAATTGCACAAGGAATCCATTGGTAGCAGTAAAATGCGTGAACAGTATACCTATAATGAGCAGTTCGAGTTCTTTTCCAATTTTTGAACGGGAAGAAGATTCTGAGGTGATCTTTAAAAGAGAAAATCAGTTGGTCTCATAGAGGTAAATGATTTTATTATTAAAACTCGTTTATGGGTGATTACAAACCACAATCTCATTCTTTAATTCATGAAAATAGTAGAAAAATAGGATTTTGGGGCCTGCAATTATGAGACCTTTACGGGTCGATTTGAGGGGTCAAACGGACTCCAATATTTTTGTTCTTTATATGTACGGACTCGTGGAAAGACGAGGAATCCATTGGTATAATGTTTGGAATTTTTTGACCAAACGGACCCCGGGTCGATTTTACAATTTTTGGACTGCATGTTAAAAATACTTTAATTAGGCAATTGGGTTGGTTTGTTGAGTTGAATTGATGATATTAAATAAATTGTGTATAGATACGATTGATTTGGAGCCAAATTCGAAAGGAAAAGTATTGCTTGAAGATTGAGTAGACTATAAGCCGTCGAGGTAAGTGTTTGATCTATCCTAGCTTGAGGGAATAGGATTTAATGTGCTAATTTCTATGTGATCGAGTGCGGTGTATAGGCTGTGGTGACGAGCATCTATACACTGGCATCTAGCATGACCGTGAGTCTTTTGTTGACATATATTGTGAGTTAATGTGGGATGTTTTTAAGTCATATTCTTCAACCCTTGCCGGGTTGTGAAGTTGATTAGTGTTTTCCTTGTTGGGACTTTATTGTGAAGTTGATTATTGTTTCCCTTGCCGGGAATTTATTGTGAAGTTGATTATTGTTTCCCTTGCCGGGACTTTATTGTGAAGTTGATTATTGTTTCCCTTGTCGGGACTTTACTGTGATGATTATTGTTTCCCTTGTCGGGACGGTTCATATTATTTGTTTCATTCTTTTGCCCTTAACTGTGATTGTTATTTCGGTGAGGAAGAGTGATAATGCACGAAGGGTGATGTCGTGCCTTGTTTTACTGATTATGCACGAAGGATCATGCCGTGCCATGTTTTACTGGTTATGCACGAAGGATCATGATAGGCCGTGTTTTACTGATTATGCACGAAGGATCATGTCGTGCCTTGTTTTACTGATTATGCACGAAGGATCATGTCGTGCCTTGTTTTACTGATTATGCACGAAGGATCATGCCGTGCCATTTTTACTGATTATGCACGAAGGAACATTCCTTGCCACTGTTATTTAAACCATGCACGAAGGATCATGCCGTGCCATGGATGTGAGGATGAGAGTAAAAGCACGAAAGGTGATGCCGTGCACTTCTATTTTCTTATTTGGTAAGGATGAGAGTAAAAGCACGAAGGGTGATGTCGTACACTTTTATTTGCTTATTTGGTGAGGATGAGAGTGAAAGCACGAAGAGTGATGTCGTGCACTTTTATTTGATTATTTGGTGAGGATGAGAGTAAAAGCACGAAGGGTGATGACGTGCAACCATTTAAATTTCTTGTTTTGGTGATAGCTATTTTTATTACACTCTGATTCTCTTTACTGATTTATTATATGTTGTTGATTGTGTTTCCCCCAGATGATACCTCTTTTGTTAGTTGTATTAATCGATAATTCTGTTATTTTGTGGAATATACATTATATAGAACTGCATAGGTTTATGTGAGTGTCTGGTCCTAGGCTTGTCACTACTTCGCCGGGATAGGTCAAGCACTTACCAGCACATGGGGTCGGATTGTGCTGATAATGCACTTCTGTGCGTTTTTGCACAGGTCCAGGTTTCGAGCAGCAGCAGCAGCAGCAGGCCCGGCTTCTCTTCTATTTTACCCATGTTATTTGTTGTGGTCTCATTGTTCCGAGACAGGCAGATATTTATCATTTTCTTTCAGGACCATTATGTGTAGTATTCATTAGTAGTTCGTGTGATGACCCGGCCCGTCATCATGTGAGTTATCACCTTGTTATCCCCGTTAAATGCTTGTTAATGTTTCAATATGCATGTTTGGCGAGTTTGAGTCAATTCGGGTTGAGTTTAGTTGGAAATGAGACAAAAAGTCTCTTAGAAGAAGGAATAGTTGGGAAAAGTCAACTGGACGTTGACTTGTGAGTTAGAGAGCTCGGAATCAAATTCTGATGATTCGGTCAGTTCCGGGAGGTCATTTATGAGCTAGGAAAGCGATCGGAAGTGAATTTGGAGGTCCGGAGTAGATTTAGGCTTGAATTGGCAAAGTTAGTATTTTGGCGAATTCCGGTTGATAGGTGAAATTTTGATCCGACGGTCGGAATGAAATTCCGAAAATTTTTGTAGCTCTGTTATGTCATTTTGGACTTGTGTGCAAAATTTGAAGTCAACCGGACTTGATTTGATAGGTTTCGGCATCGAAAATAGAAGTTGGAAGTTCTAAAGTTTATAAAGCTTGGATTGGAGGTTGATTCATGATTTTAGTGTTGTTTGTTGTGATTTGAGGCCTCGAGCAAATCTGTAATATATTATGAGACTTGTTAGTATACTTTGTTGGGATCCCATGAGGCTCGGATAAATTTTGGAACAGTTTTTGGAAGATTTTTTTGTCGTTTTGGGCATAAATGTAATGATCCAAAGGTCTATTTTAGTTCTAGAGATTCAAATTTGATTTCGATACTTCGCGAATTTAGATAATGAATTATAGGACTGATCTGGAAAGTTTGGTCTAATTTCATCAAGTTGCGATTGGGTTTTTGATGCGAAATGTGAATTAATTGTTTAACGAGAAAAATTGATGTTGCACTGAGTAAATGAGACCCAAATTCAGTTTTCTTTGAACCACTGGATCCGTATCGAAATTACGGAGCCATAGGAAAAAGAATCGTCGAATTCCGAGTTCGTATGATGGAGTTAGAGCCATTTTAGTGAAAATGGCTGTGTGCTGCAATTTGTGTATTGTTGCTGCATTTTTCTGCAGCGTATGAATAGTAATTCTCGCGCGTGAACTGTAACCGCGCGGGTGAACAGTGTCGACGCGCATGAACAGTACCCCGTAAACAGTATCGACGCGCATGAACAATAATCTGTGAACAGTAACGCGGGTGAACAGTACGCGGGTGAACAGTAAAATCCTGGACAGAATGGCATTTCATCCGCGAGCAAAACTATTTTTCCACCATTTTTGGTCATTCTTGAGAGATTTTGGACGGGAATTGAAGGGATTTTGACGGGGAATAATTGGAGGAAAGTTTTATGAGTTAAATACATGATTTTATCAAAGAATCTTCCATTAATTCTCTGAATTTGGGTAAGAAATCAAGAAAATTAGGGCTTTGAGCAAAAATCTTAAAATGGGGATTTGAAGGACCATTTGTGGTCCGAATTGGGAGTTCTTGGTATGTACGGACTCGCGGAGAGACGAGGATTCCGAAAATGTGAGTTTTATAATTTTTCGAGAAGCGTACCAAAAGTCGGGTTTTGACAACTTTGTGGGTTTTGATGCAATTTGGGTTATTTCGAATGGGTTACGTGAATTTAGCATATATTGATGTATTATCATTGATTTTGAGCAGATTTGGCAACCGAGGAGATTGATTTGCGAGGCAAGCGCAAGGCGGACCGAGGCTTCTACCGGTTCGAGGTGAGTAGTAGTAGTAAACAATGTACTGAGGGTTTGAAACCCCGTACTAGCACTTCACAGTGCTATATTGAGATGAGACACGCGTTCTATGATGGGCGTGGTGACATTGTGATTGGGGGTTCGGACTTAGTCCTTCCCGGCTAATAGAATACTGTGTCGTATGACTGTTAATGAGATTATAACTGTACAATTGGGCTAATAGCCATGTTTGGGGCCTTGTGCCGATCCGTAGAGCATTAGGGAACCTATAGAGCTAGGTGACCCTTATATCGTGTTGGAAATATTCACTCAGCCGTAGCTCTAGCTGTATAGCATAATATGAGCCCGTACTAGATGTGTACATTGAGAGAGATTATCTAGGGTGGAATTCCATGTTCTAGCGGAGTGGGCCTGAAAGGCCAAGTCTATACCGATTGAGATGAGATAGGGTCAAGGACCCACTATGAGATGTTATATTGGGCTTGAAAGGCCAAGTCTATATTGACTGAGACAGGGTCAAGGACCCACTGTGATATATTATATTGGGCCTGAGAGGCCAAGTATATACTGACTGGAATAGGGTCGAGGACCCATTATGAGGTATTATATATATATACCTATATTGGATCGGGCTGCACGCCGCAGCAATATATATATTGGATCGGACTGCACGCCGCAGTAATATACATATAATATACATGTGGGACGGACTGCACGCCGCAGTATTATTGCGCTTGGGCTGTAGGAGCCCCTTCGGTGTCTGAGTCTGCACACATTCTCAGTGAGCACTGGAGTATATTATGGGATCGGGCTGCACGCCGCAGCAGTATAGAGATATATATACATATATATTGGATCGGACTGCACGCCGCTGTAATATTTGTGTGGATCGTGCTGTATGCCGCAGTATTATAGTGCTTGGGCCTAGGGAGCCCCTCTGAAGTCTGTATACACCCCCAGTGAGCGCCGTCGACGTTAAATGGAGCGGGCTGCGCACCGCAGCGGTATATGTATTGGAGCGGGCTGCGCGCGCGCAGCGGTATATGTATTGGAGCGGGCTGCGCGCCGCAGCGGTATATGTATTGGCAGCGCGCCGCAGCATTATACTTATTCATATTCATATATATACTGAAATATTTATATGTTATAGACGGATGTATATGTCTCCATATATTGAGATGGCTGTATACCGTAGTGGTACGAGCGAGGATGTGGTCAGTGTGGGACCTAGATGAGATAGATGTGGACTGGAGATCAGAGTACTCATTATAGTGATGACTAACCTGTGGGGGTTGCCTTAGAACTGTTTAGTGATAGTACAGGAGTTCTTATTTTCAGTTATTGTTTATTATTGTTACTCACTGAGTTGAAATATACTCACCCACTCCCCTGCACTTTTTGTGCAGATATACAGGTTCAGGAGGGCAGTTGAGCTATCGCAACCGCTTTATTATCCCCATTCTGTGGAGACTTCGAGGTAGCTGCCGACGTCCGTAGCACCTGACCTCTTTCTTTTTATCATTTTGTTGTCTCCATTCTGGTTAGACTTGATTGTGTAGTAGATCTCATTTGTAGAGGCTCAGACTTGTGACACCACGATTTGGTTGGGACTGTGTTCTTGTATTTCATTTCTACACTTCTTGATTTGTTATGAAAACAGGCTAATCACGCCCATTAATCAGTATTAATTATACTTGGCTGGTAATTGGATAAGATGGTCGGGCTTGCCTAGAAATGTGTTGGGCGCCATCACGACCGGGGTTTGGGGTCGTGACAAGTTGGTATCAGAGCCTAGGTTAACAGGTCTCGCGAGTCATGAGCCGGTTGGTAGAGTCTCGTGGATCGGTACGGGGATGCCTGTACTTATCCTCGGGAAGCTGCAAACCTTTAGGAAAGTTTCAAATTCTTGGAATTCTTATCGTGCGTGTTTGATTCAGCTTGAGATGTAATTCTTGAAATTCCTCCTGCACGTTGATGTGCGCACTCGAGTGCTTAGTGATAAATTTGCCTTGATGGCTTATGATTCCCCAATCGAGGGACGAGATATAATCTCTATGAGTTCATGTTGGGCCTGTCTGGAGGACTTGAGGCGAAATCCTTGTCTATGGCTTGAGCACCAAGGTGTTAATTTCACGAGTCGGTATTATGAAGTTCATACGATCGGTATTGATCTTAATTGTGAAAATGGCAGTTTGATAATGGGAGAGCTGTAAGGTATTCGGTTCTTATTGTGATTTGATATGTAGCACTAGCTATGGGCGTGAGAAATATGTTCATTGCCTCTTAGCGAAAATGTAAAGTGCACTACGTGGGGTAGTATGAGTTCAAACTCAAGAAAACTGAATTGGTTGTGCTAGGTGTATCATTGTGAAAGGTATATGTGTTATGATTTGAGCAGGTGCAGCGCATGCTCATGTACTAATGCTGATGATATAATTATGTAGTATTGAGATTTATGTTGTTGATATACATTGTGATGTCTTGTCGAGTTGCGGATGTATTGTTAGGATGATTTTGGTGATTCTCTGGCAGGTGGATAGGCCAAATTACAAAGGAAACTCTGCCGAAATTTTTGGAAATTTTGGGACTTAGAAAGATTTCTGTCACCTAAAGAGAGTGGGCTTATTGGTGGTGTGTGTATAAATGCAAGAATTGCAGAACGGTTAAGGTCTCTGATGATTCGAGTCTCTGTCTAGGCTTGTAAATAACTTGAGTTTAATCTCATTGTAACATTTCGGCATCACTTGAATAATAATGATATGAGTGGTTAAAAGTGCTTTGATGAATGGCTTCGAGCCAAGTTGGGGAGGTTGCTATTAAATAACTAATTGCACGGTTGTGTGCTATGTGGGCACTGTCTTTAAGTATGTTGGAAAAATTCTGACAAGGTTATGGTGCTTCATAGATGTGAAGAAATACTAGGATGTTTTGAACTACTGTTGGTAAGGAATGTTCGGTGTATAGAAAAGAAAGATAGCGAATTGTACATGTAAGTAATCATGTTCTGCGATGTTAGAGTTCTAACAAAACACGAGTGGTTCTACTCAATAGGACAGTTGGAATTACAGCTGAATAAGGATGAATGATGCCCGAGAATGATTTTGCAGTGTTCAAGATTTTGCTTGTAACAGTCAGGTGCCTTAAGACTGTGTACGTGGCTAAAGACCGTGGTTTTAGTAGAAGAAATCAAGATTTTTGTTATGTTATGGGGATGATAAAATTCTTAGTATCCGTGTTGAAAGGTAATGATAACAAATTCAAATCGCAGGAAGTTCTTCAAAACAAAGTATTGTAGAATATGGTATTTCTGGGAAACAATTGAGAGAGTATTCAGTGGCCTATGGGTCTTAGACCGTATGGTCTTATGTACGAGTCTTGTGTGGTAACACGGGTTGAGGCATTGTGGTGCTACAGTAAAGACTAGTATTAAATTAAAGATGAATCAGAAAGGAAATTGGGTAAATGGATCAACTTGTTAATAAAATGAAACGGTATGATAAGGAATACGATTAATTCCTGGTATATGTTTGAAGTAATGAGTCTCGCCGATATTGTGCAATAAAGCTTTTGAGTATTGGCGGTTGTGTAACTCGGTATGGGTATAAGGACTCAGTCCTGGCAATTTAAGTTATGCAATGTAATTGGGAGAAAGGGTTTGTGATGTGTTTTACCGTGGTTTGAAAATGAGTGTATTTCCTGTTGGTATGTAAAGCTTGGAATGTGTAATGAGTTTTCTCTATATGGGATCATGAAAGTCCTTGACTAGTTAAGTGCGCCGATGTTTGCGGCGTAGAGAAAGGGATATGAATTTTCCCTGTTGTTTTAGTGTGGTATGGTATATGCGATGTGTTATGGAAAGTTGATAACGGCATGTTCAAGGTTTTGAGATCAATTCATTATATGGGAAGTCATTAATACCCTCAAGCAGCGTGGGCAGCTGCAGATAATCTGAGAATCAATCTTCCTGGTGATTTAGGAGAATGGTACTGCTATGCTAGTATTTCGGCAGAGTCTATGGTAAAAAGGGGCAGGCAAAATAAATTGATAATATCTAGCGGTATGGTGGTATTCTCCCGTTGGATCGACTGTAATAATTGAGTCGTTGATGACATAGTGAAATTTATGAATGGCTTTCGTGGTATGAATGGACGCTTGAGGTGCGTTATGTAATCATACGGTGAAGTACGGAATCAGGCATAGTGATTCCTGTGTTATGTATGTGTTGGAGACTAGAAGTTCTCGTAACCCGCCTACGCAGCGGTGGTATATCGTGTGTATCGGCATGGTGTAGCGGTTATCGGAAATTGGAAGCCCTAGTGGCTATCTCGTCACTTGATATGACGAATTTGAATAATGATATATGATTGCAGGCTGGTTGTCATAAGTCAGACTGTCTAGACTAATGTGATATGGACTATGTCAGAAACATGTCACAAACTGCATGGCAAAGCGCATCAGATCGTGCTCCAGCAGGGTAGATGTACCCTAGGGCCAGCGGACGGCTGGTAGGTATTGCTTTGTAAGTTGGGCCTTCGTGGCGGATGTCAATGTAGAGGTATCTACCATTGATTCGGTTTGGGTATTGAAGAACTTTGTCGGATGCGTTTCATATGGCCGAGCTTGAGGCTATATATATGTTGTTGCAATGAGCAACTTGACTCGATGTGCATTCCCATTGCTATATGTATTCGCGGATCGGGTGGCACGCCGCCACATGTATAATATCAGGATCGGGTGGCACGCCGCCACAGGTATGGTATCTGGATCGGGTGGCACGCCGCCACAGGTATGCTATTGGAACGGGTTGCGCGCCGCAATAGTGTGATGTGGAAAATATAGCTTCCTATATGTTACCTTATATACAATAGTTCATAGCTTCTGAGGAATAGTCCGTATTGGTATCGCTCGGGGAAAAGCACATCGGTGTGTCTTTTCAGAATTTGATAGTGTATATCAATTGTATCACCGCAGGTGTGAGTGATTGCTTGAGTTTAGATATGTGTGTGGCTGACCGTTTTGAGCATTGCGACTTGAGGTGCTCCATGAGTAATAGTGTTTGGATAGAATCATGAGTTGTGGCAAGGCCACGTGATGTTATGACCTTTCGAGGAGGATTTAGGTACTCTAATTCTATAATGTGAGACGAGATCTCAGTTATGTGTTGTGATGGTATTGAAGAATTTGAATTATGGCTCTTTGTGCGAGTCAGTTGTCATTATTCGAGTGTGTTCAAATCGTTCTTATTGGAGCCCGTGTTGTGCTCGTTGTGGCATAGGCCGATGCTGAGGTGTCATGTCACCAGGTGTGGTGTGTTAAAACCGAAATGATCATTCGAGTCATTAATGAGAGCGAGCATATATGATTTCAGCTCGTTAGAAGAGTAATATCGAGATTTGGCTCCGAATTCTGTTGTAGTATCAATTAAAAGGGAAATGGATTTATGAATGGTTGACCTGAGAGATGGGTTCGATATATCGCGTGTGCGGTTGCCGTGGGCAGGATATGAAGGTGTTGGAATAAGACTCTATCAAATGAGAAAGGTTTTTCTGTTAGTACTTGGTTACCTTGGGCAATTGTTGTGACCCGAGGCCATCATCTCGAGCGATTGGGTTGTTTGATACATCATGTGATCTCACCCGGAGTGGCGAGTATGGGCTATTACAGAGGGTTCGGGTGTATCCTGAGTATAGGCATGAGATTAGCATTTGGTATATGATTTCAGGAAGTGCATTGTGGTTTATGGTTCAGATGGACTGTGGAAATTCAACTATACTATGTTATCGGACTTATGAAAGATAGAGTGAAGTGGTATCATCCCGAGTACACACTTGGTGAGGTCATTCAGCTATTGTGTTGAATCTAGTACAACTCTGGGTCCGCTCGAGGACGAGCGTTTGCTTAAGTTGGGGAGAATGTGATAACCCGGCCCGTCATCATGTGAGTTATCACCTCGTTATCCCCGTTAAATGCTTGTTAATGTTTCAATATGCATGTTTGGCGAGTTTGAGTCAATTCGGGTTGAGTTTAGTTGGAAATGAGACAAAAAGTCTCTTAGAAGAAGGAATAGTTGGGAAAAGTCAACTGGACGTTGACTCGTGAGTTAGAGAGCTCGGAATCAAATTCTGATGATTTGGTCAGTTCCGGGAGGTCATTTATGAGCTACGAAAGCGATCGGAAGTGAATTTGGAGGTCCGGAGTAGATTTAGGCTTGAATTGGCAAAGTTAGTATTTTGGCGAATTCCGGTTGATAGGTGAAATTTTGATCCAACGGTCGGAATGAAATTCCGAAAATTTTTGTAGCTCTGTTATGTCATTTTGGACTTGTGTGCAAAATTTGAAGTCAATCGGACTTGAGTTGATAGGTTTCGGCATCGAAAATAGAAGTTGGAAGTTCTAAAGTTTATAAAGCTTGGATTGGAGGTTGATTCATGATTTTAGTATTGTTTGTTGTGATTTGAGGCCTCGAGCAAGTCCGTAATATATTATGAGACTTGTTAGTATACTTTGTTGGGATCCCATGAGGCTCGGATAAATTTTGGAACAGTTTTTGGAAGATTTTTTTTGTCGTTTTGGGCATAAATGTAATGATCCAAAGGTCTATTTTATTTCTAGAGATTCAAATTTGATTTCGAGACTTCGCGAATTTAGATAATGAATTATAGGACTGATCTGGAAAGTTTGGTCTAATTTCATCAAGTCGCGATTGGGTTTTTGACGCGAAATGTGAATTAATTGTTTAACGAGCAAAATTGATGTTGCACTGAGTCAATGAGATCCAAATTCAGTTTTCTTTGAACCACTGGATCCGTATCGAAATTACGGAGCCATAGGAAAAATAATCGTCGAATTCCGAGTTCGTATGATGGAGTTAGAGCCATTTTAGTGAAAATGGCTGTGTGCTGCAATTTGTGTATTGCTGCTGCATTTTTCTGCAGTGTATGAATAGTAATTCTCGCGCGTGTACAGTAACCGCGCGGGTGAATAGTGTCGACGCGCATGAACAGTACCCCGTGAACAGTGTCGACGCGCATGAACTACCTGTGAACAGTAACGCGGGTGAACACTAAAATCCTGGACAGAATGGCATTTCATCCGCGAGCAAAACTATTTTTCCACCATTTTTGGTCATTCTTGAGAGATTTTGGACGGGAATTGAAGGGATTTCGACGGGAAATAATTGGAGGTAAGTTTTATGAGTTAAATACATGATTTTATCAAAGAATCTTCCATTAATTCTCTAAATTTGGGTAAGAAATCAAGAAAATTAGGGCTTTGAGCAAAAATATTAAAATGGGGATTTGAAGGACCATTTGTGGTCCGAATTGGGAGTTCTTGGTATGTACGGACTCGCGGAGAGACGAGGATTCCGAAAATGTGAGTTTTATAATTTTTCGAGAAGCGTACCAAAAGTCGGGTTTTGACAACTTTATGGGTTTTGATGCAATTTGGGTTATTTCGAATGGGTTACGTGAATTTAGCATATATTGATGTATTATCATTGATTTTGAGCAGATTTGGCAACCGAGGAGATTGATTTGCGAGGCTAGCGCAAGGCGGACCGAGGCTTCTACCGGTTCAAGGTGAGTGGTAGTAGTAAACAATGTACTGAGGGTTTGAAACCCCGTACTAGCACTTCACAGTGCTATATTGAGATGAGACACGCGTTCTATGACGGGCATGGTGACATTGTGATTGGGGGTTCGGACTTAGTCCTTCCCGACTAATAGAATACTGTGTTGTATGACTGTTACTGAGATTATAACTGTACAATTGGGCTAATAGCCATGTTTGGGGCCTTGTGCCGATCTGTAGAGCATTAGGGAACCTATAGAGCTAGGTGACCCTTATATCGTGTTGGAAATATACACTTAGCCGTAGCTCTAGCTGTATAGCATAATATGAGCCCGTACTAGATGTGTACATTGAGAGAGATTATCTAGGGTGGAATTCCCTGTTCTAGCTGAGTGGGCCTGAAAGGCCAAGTCTATACCGATTGAGATGAGATAGGGTCAAGGACCCACTATGAGATGTTATATTGGGCATGAAAGGCCAAGTCTATATTGAGTGAGACAGGGTCAAGGACCCACTGTGATATATTATATTGGGCCTGAGAGGCCAAGTATATACTGACCGGAATAGGGTCGAGGACCCATTATGAGGTATTATATATATATACCTATATTGGATCGGGCTGCACGCCGCAGCAGTATATATATTGGATCGGACTGCACGCCGCAGTAATATACATATAATATACATGTGGGACGGACTGCACGCCGCAGTATTATTGCGCTTGGGCTGTAGGAGCCCCTTCGGAGTCTGAGTCTGCACACATTCTCAGTGAGCACTGGTGTATATTATAGGATCGGGCTGCATGCCGCAGCAGTATAGAGATATATACATATATATATTGGATCGGACTGCACGCCGCAGTAATATTTGTGTGGATCGTGCCGCACGCCGCAGTATTATAGTGCTTGGGCCTAGGGAGCCCTTCCGAAGTCTGTATACACCCCCAGTGAGCGCCGTCGACGTTAAATGGAGCAGGCTGTGCGCCGTAGCGGTATATGTATTGGAGCGGGCTGCGCGCGCCGCAGCAGTATATGTATTGGAGCGGGCTGCGCGCCGCAGCATCATACTTATTCATATTCATATATATACTGAAATATTTATATGTTATAGACAGATGTATATGTCTCCATATATTGAGATGGATGTATACCGTAGTGGTATGAGCGAGGATGTGGTCAGTGTGGGACCTAGATGAGATAGATGTGAACTGGGGATCAGAGTACTCATTATAGTGATGACTAACATGTAGGGGTTGCCTTAGAACTGTTTAGTGATAGTACAAGAGTTCTTATTTTCAGTTATTGTTTATTATTGTTACTCACTGAGTTGAAATATACTCACCCTACTCCCCTGCACTTTTTGTGCAGATATACAGGTTCAGGAGGGCGGTTGAGCTATCGCAACTGCTTTATTATCCCCATTCTGTGGAGACTTCGAGGTAGCTGTCGACGTCTGCAGTACCTGACCTCTTTCTTTTTATCATTTTGTTGTATCCCATTCTGGTTAGACTTGATTGTGTAGTAGATCTCATTTGTAAAGGCTCAGACTTGTGACACCACGATTTGGTTGGGACTGTGTTCTTGTATTTCATTTCTACACTTCTTGATTTGTTATGAAAATAGGCTAATCACGCCCATTAATCGGTATTAATTATACTTGGCTGGTAATTGGATAAGATGGTCGGGCTTGCCTAGCAATGTGTTGGGCGTCATCACGACCGGGGTTTGGGGTCATAACAGTTCGTGAGTTGGTGACTCCACATCTTGGGTAGAGGATTTCATCAGTGTTTTACATTAGTATTATTCATCTCTAGTTAGAAAGACTTCCGTATTTATTAAATTGAGTAATTATTTCTCTTGTTATTAAGTATGAGTATAAAAATGATGATATGAACAGGATAATATTGAATGAATTGGCTTGCTTAGCTACCACAAGTAGGCGCCATCACGATCCCGATGACGGGGGAAAATCGGGTCGTGACAAGTTGGTATCAGAGCTCTACGTTACATAGGTCTCACAACTCACGAACAAGCTTAGTAGAGTTTGAAGGAAGGGTACAGAGACGTCTGTACTCGTCCTCCATAGTCTATTGAGTTCGGAAAAAGTCTCTCATTTGTTCTTTCTTATCGTACGGATTCGTTCTTCAAATGTTAAGTTGAATTTCCACTCTTGTCTTCCCACGAATGGCGAAGTCACGTACTGCTTCTCCAGCCGAACAATGGCACGGGCTGGTGATAGATCAACTACGCCTTCAAAAGTCTTATGGAGGTCACATAGTTTTCGCCAAACTCTTCGCTACCACCTTTAGTGGTGCATCTTTTGAGAACCCATGGGATTGTGCTTGACCGCTATTGTGAGGAACTACAGAACGTGGGAATAGTCAAATGCGAGGGGGTTGATTTTACTGTACTTCGGATGGCAAACAGAAGTAGTGGGAAGATAATGTATTTACCACACCAGTTATGGCTCCAACGGAAGATGCAATTATGTCGGGAGATCACCCAATGAATCGTGTGGGGTTTCAACGGACCTTGACATCTGGTTGATTTGTTGGAGTTGTGAAGGACAAATATTGTGAGTTATTGGAATGTATATATATGGTATGGAAAGGTCCTCCAAATAATTTATACATATTTAAGGTTGGTTCTTTTCATTGGGGTAAGAATTGCCCCCAGAGAATAACGAAGAGTATATGAGTAATGGGGTAGCTCAGCAGTGTTAAGCCAACATAGCAAAAGAGGAAATTGGTCGTCGATGTTTGTGGCAAGCCTACGAGAGGGCAAGCCGGCCAACTCAACACTACCTACTAAACTCTATTTTAAGAAAATTTTCTAAAGATGTCACCTCCGAGATTCTCTGCATGGTATATGCGATCTGAACGGTTGTACCAGTTCACCATGACAGTGTCCGAATATGTCTTCATGTGCAATAAGTTAGCTAAGCCTCAAAGGATTTTCGTAAATGTGGAATTTTGGAGAAATGTAATTTTAGGAAAGCACTCAGGCTACACGCTCCATTGCAGTTAATATTTATCTTACATGGCCAGCCAGATGTAGAGGTCAGGATGTTAGAGGTGGAGGTGAAAATCCTAGAGGAAGAGACCCAACCGTTGATATAATTTTTATGGTATGAGTGAGGTCACTACACCAGATGGTGTCATCATATGTACAATTTTGATAGTTATAAAAAGGATATTTCTCCTTAATTTGATTGGTTCGTGAAAAATTTAGGCGAGTCCTCTTAATATGCTCCACTCATGAGTGAGCATCGTAATCATCAAATCTGCTTATGGGAATACTCACGTTGGGTTATTACATGAGGATAGACACCCCTATTATTAGATGTTAGTCACTAAAATATCCATGAGGCTAAGAGTGACTTTATATTACTTATTACAGTGAGTTTAGATATAATTCTTGGAATAACTAATTTTAATTGTTAATTGTATGCCCTATCATTATGAGGGTTCATTTTATGTCGTGTTTTTCTTTGACGGACAATTATTGAAAGGAAGAAAGAAAGGAAATGAAAAAAAAATTCAGATGATACAATGTGCAAGTACTTGTGATTTAGAGTTGAAGATAAGGTCCTCAAATTTTTGCATAATGTGAAATATTTCTAAATCGAGCTTCAAACTGCGGTGGATATCATGTGAGGACTAGGTCCTGGTGGTAAGAGTTTATGTGTTTAAAGTTCTTCTTTTATGAAACTAATATTTTTGTATTACATTCGTAAATGAGAGTCATGCCCGTTAGGACTATTTGACAATTCATGTATAGTTTCTATTCGTATTTAGCCATTTCTATTTTGAAACCGTTGAGTTTATCCTTTGAGACGAGCACCCAGGTGCAGATAAGTATGACTCATTAATTCAAAAAAGTAATCACGAGGTCTCCATACCTCATTCTGAGTAATGTGGGAGCTTTGGGATAAGGTATTTTATAACATGTAGTTAATTGGCAATGTTGTAATTTAGGGACTACTCTTATGGCCAAAGTCATGGTTATGTGTATAAGTACGAGGTGTTCATGCCTTAGTTAGACTGGCTCGTGATAGTACCCATGGATAACGTATTGATATGCTCCCGCAGTCAGGAAGAGCATGCACAACATTTCAGGGTGGCTCTCTAGACTCTGAAAATAGTCAGCTATATGTAGATATTTCCAAAGTATGAGTTCTGGCTAAGTACAGTTGCATTTCTGGGTCATATCGTGTTAGTAGAGGGCATTCAGGTGGACCCAAAAGAAGATTGAGGCAGTCAAGAATTGGCCTCAACCAGCTTCAGTGACCGAGATTTGGATTTTCTTGGGGTTAGCAAACTATTACCGTCGATTTGTAGAAGGGTGCCCAGTTCAAGTGGTCACATGAGTGTGAGGCGCGCTTTCAGAAGCTTAGGACAGCTTAGACTACGGCACCAGTGTTAATTTTACCCACGGGTTCAGGGCCTTACACAGTTTACTGTAATGCATCCATACTGGGCTTGGAGCAGTAATGAGGCAGGATGGCAAGGTTATTGCTTATGCTTTGAGATAGTTGAAAATCCATGAGAAGAATTATCCGATTCATGACCTTGAGCTGGCAGCAGTAGTTCATGCCTTAAAAAAATCTAGAGGCATTATCTATATGGTGTGGCGTGCGAGGTATACACTAATCACAAAAGTCTTCATTATTTATTCAAGCAAAAGGAGTTGAATGTGCGATAGAGGAGATGGTTAGAGTTGCTGAAGGACTATGATGTTATTAGCTTATATCACCCAGGTAAGGCCAATGTGGTGGCTAATGCGTTGAGTAGGAAGTCTACCAGCATGGGTAGTCTTGCTTATATTCTGGTCAGCCAGAGACCACTTGCTCTAGATGTTCAGGCCTTAGCCAATCGGTTCGTGAGACTAGACATATCTGAGCCTAGCAGGGTATTAGCCTGCACGGTCGCTCGTTCTTCCCTATTGGAGCGTATCCGTGAGAGGCAATTTGATGATCCTCATTTGTGTGACCTGAGGGATACTGTGCAGTGGGGGAGGTGCCACGAAGGTAACTCTAGATGATGACGGAGTATTGAGATTGTAGGGGCGAGTTTGTGTGCCCAATGTTGAGGGGAATCAAGAGTTGATCTTAGCGGAGGCCCACAGTTCGCGGTATTCTATTCACCTGGGCACCGCGAAGATGTATCAACACTTACGGCAACACTATTGGTAGCGTAGGATGAAGAAGGACATTGTTGTATATGTCGCTCGTTGTCTAAACTGTCAGCAGGTGAAATATGAGCACCTGAGGCCTGGTGGTGTATTCCAGAGGATTGAAATTCCCGAGCGGAAATGGGAGCGGACTATAATGGACTTCGTTACTGGACTTCCTTTGACTCGGAGTAGATTTGATGATGTTTGGGTCATTGTTGATAGGCTTACTAAGTCAGCACACTTCATTCCAGTATCTGTCTCTTACTCATCGGAGAAGCTAGCAGAGATTTACATCAGGGAGATTGTTCCCCTCCATGGGGTGCCGGTGTCTATTATTTCAGATTGGGGTACGCAGTTTACCTCGCGTTTCTGGAGAGCGGTCCAGTAGGAGTTAGGCACCCAGGTTCAGTTGAGTACAGCTTTCCATCCTCAGACGGACGGTCAGCCCGAGAGGACTATTCGGATCCTAGAGGACATGCTCTGAGCCTGTGTCATTTATTTGGAGGCTCGCGGGACCAGTTTCTACCATTAGTAGAGTTCGCCTACAACAATAGCTACCAGTCTAGCATTCTGATGGCTCCATATGAGCCATTGTATGGTACGCGATGTTGGTCTCCAGTCGGATGGTTTGAGCCGGGAGAGGCTCGGTAGCCGGGTACATACCAAGTTCAGGAGGCCTTAGACAAGGTCAAGACTATCCAGGAGAGGTTGCGTTCAGCTCAGTCCATACATAAGACTTATGCGGATCATTGGTGAGCGGGTATTGCTCCGGGTATCGCCTATGAAGGGCGTGATCAGGTTCGGAAAGAAGGGCAAGCTTAGCCCTAGGTATATTGGTCCATTTGAGATTCTGGATCGAGTGGGAGAGGTGGCTTACAGACTTGCACTGCCACCTAGCTTATTAGCCGTGCACCCAGTTTTTCATGTATCTATGCTTCTAAGATACCACGACGATCCTACACATGTGTTAGACTTCAGTACTGTCCAATTGGACAAGGATCTATCTTACGAGGAGGAGCCGGTGGCCATTCTAGACTGGTAGGTTCGATAGTTGAGGTCGAAGAGTTTTCCTTCCATGCGTGTCCAGTGGAGAGGTCAGCCTCCTGAGGCATCGACCTGGGAGTCCGAGTCTGATATGCGGAGCCGTTACCCACATTTGTTCCCCGACTCAGGTACTTCCTTCTCTTGTCCGTTCGAGGACGAACGGTTGTTTTAGAGGTGGAGGATGTGACGACCCAAAGGGTCATCACCTACTTTCCTCATCTGTTCCGCACATCCGAGGCCTTGAAAACCTTATTTTTATTGCCTCAATTTATACGCGTAGTCCGGGCACGTAGCCGAAAAATTTTTGTGTTAGAATATGTGAATTCTATGGAAAATTTGAAGAAATTTGATATTAATATTGATATAGTTGACTTCGGTCCACATTTTTGGAAACCGGACCCGCACCTGAGATCGGACGGTCCCGGAAGCTCCGTAGGAAAATATGGGACTCGGGCATGCGTCCAGAGTCGAATTCCGAAGACTAGAGCCAAAGATATGAATTTTTCTGTGAAATTGTTTTTCTGAAATTATTAATGAAAATGGAAAGGAAAATTGATTAAAAGACCATGGTATCGGGCTCGTATATTTATTTTGACGCCCGGTAGAAGTCTTATATATTTTTTAAGCACTTCATGTAAAGTTTGGTCGAAAATGGACGTCGTTTGACGTGTTTCGGATATGTTTGGGTTGCGTTATGCTCGTTTTCTTATGCTTCGACATCATTTCTTCAAGCATAAATGATATCATATTGAATAAATGAGCTTCGATTAGTATTTTAAATGAAGCATTAGATCCGTAGCGTAATTACGGACCCGTAGCAAAAAGAATCAGCGAATTTGGACATGGTATGAGGATTTTATGGCCATTTTACTAAGGTTTCCCAGATTTTCAAATTAATGACGAAATTGCCCCTCACGGCGTATTAAAAACCTGCACTATTTGCAAATCTTAAAACCTACATATCTCCTTCATTATATGGTCCAATTGAGTGATTCAAAATCCTAAATTCATTAGAATTTCACAAGGAATCCATTAGTAGCGGTAAAACGCGTGTAAAGGGTACCTATAATGAGTAGTTCGAGTTCTTTTCCAAGTTTTGAACGGGAAGAAGGTTCTGAGGCGATCTTTAAAAGCGAAAATCAGTGGGTATCATAGAGGTAAATGATTTTATTATTAAAACTCGTTTATGGGTGGTTATAAACCACAATCCCATTCTTTAATTCATGAAAATAGCAGAAAAATAGGATTTTGGGGCCTGGAATTATGAGACCTTTACGGGTCGATTTGAGGGGACAAACGGACTCCAATTTTGGTGTTCTTTATATGTACGGACTCGTGGAAAGACGAAGAATCCATTGGTATAATTTTCAGAATTTTTTGACCAAACAGACCCGGGGTCGATTTTACAATTTTTGGACTGCATGTTAACTAATTTAATTAGGCAATTGGGTTGGTTTGTTGAGTAGAATTGATGATATTAAATAAATTGTGTATAGATACGATTGATTTGGAGCCAAATTCGAAAGGAAAAATATTGCTTGGGGATTGAGTGGACTATAAGCCGTCGAGGTATGTGTTTGATCTATCCTAGCTTGAGGGAATAGGATTTAATATGCTATTTGCTATGTGATCGAGTGCGGTGTATAGGCTGTGGTAACGAGCATCTATACACTGGCGTCTAGCACGACCGTGAGTCTTTTGTTGACACATATTGTGAGTTAATGTGGGATGTTTTTAAGTCATATTCTTCAACCCTTGCCGGGTTGTGAAGTTGATTATTGTTTCCCTTGCCGGGACTTTATTGTGAAGTTGATTATTGTTTCCCTTGCCGGGACTTTACTGTGATGATTATTGTTTCCCTTGCCGGGATGGTTCATGATTATGGTTTTTCATTCTTTTGCCATTAATTGTGATTGTTATTTGGGTGAGGAAGAGTGATAATGCACGAAGGGTGATGTCGTGTCTTGTTTTATTGATTTTGCACGAAGGGTAATGTCGTGCCTTATTTTATTGATTATGCATGAAGGATCATGTCGTGCCGTGTTTCACAGATTATGCACGAAGGATCATGCCGTGCCTTGTTTTACTGATTATGCACGAAGGATCATGTCATGCCTTGTTTTACTGATTATGCACGAAGGATCATGCCGTGCCATTTTTACTAATTATGCACGAAGGAACATTCCGTGCCGTTGTTATTTAAACCATGCACGAAGGATCATGACGTGCCATGGATGTGAGGATGAGAGTAAAAGCACGAAGGGTGATGCCGTGCACTTTTATTTTCTTATTTGGTAAGGATGAGAGTAAAAGCACGAAGGGTGATGCTGTGCACTTTTATTTGCTTATTTAGTGAGGATGAGAGTAAATGCACGAAGGGTGATGTCGTGCACTTTTATTTGATTATTTGGTGAGGATGAGAGTAAAAGCACGAAGGGTGATGCCGTGCAACCATTTATATTTCTTGTTTTGGTGATAGCTATTTTTATTACATTGTGATTCTCTTTATTGATTTATTATATGTTGCTGATTGTGTTTCCTCCAGCATGATACCTCTTTTGTTAGTTGTATTAATCGATAATCCTATTATTTTGTGGTATATACATATATAGAATTGCACGGGTTTATGTGAGTGTCCGGTCCTAGGCTTGTCACTACTTCGTCGGTATAGGCCAGGCACTTACCAGCACATGGGGTCGGATTGTGCTGATACTACACTTCTGTACGTTTTTGCACAGGTCCATGTTTCGAGCAGGAGCAGCAGCAGCAGTAGAGTATTCGTGGGAATTGAGCATTTCGAGACTAAGGTAGCTTGCGGGCGTCCGCAGGCCCGGCGTCTCTTCTATTTTACCCATGTTATTTGTTATGGTCTCATTGTTCAGAGACAGACAGATATTTATCATTTTCTTTCAGACCATTATGTGTAGTATTCATTAGTAGTTCGTGAGTTGGTGACTCCACATCTTGGGTAGAGGATTTCATCAGTGTTTTACCTTAGTATTATCCATCTCTATTTAGAAAAACTTCTGCATTTATTAAATTGAGTAATTATTTCTCTTGCTATTAAGTATGAGTATAATAATGATGATATGAACAGGATAATGTTGAATGAATTGGCTTGCCTAGCTACCACGAGTAGGCTCCATCACGATCCCGATGACAGGAGAAAATTCGGGTCGTGACAGCTTTAGGGGATATCGGTTATAGCTGTAATAGATAAGTAGTTAGATAATTGGCTAATTCTTAAAGTATGTTAAGTAGTTTAATTGGCTAAATCTGAAAAGGTTTAATCCTTAACAAAAAAGCAGGCTAGTCCTGCAAACCAATTAAAATAGGCAATAATGAAAGATACCTCTTAAAAGAGGTCAAAATTGAAATGAAATTAAAGTTCAAATCTGGCTAAATCTTAAATGACTTATGAAATACTAGCCAGTAGTTAAATAAGGCACAAAAGCTGTACACCAGACCTTAGACAGGTCGGGTAAATGGTAATTAATAACAAGGGCATAAAAGGAATGAAAATGGCATAATTGTAGATTTAATAGAGCCTATAAGGACAAATCAGACATTTAGGCCTAGTATTGCTGCAATAATGCACAAAACAAAGGGTATAATAGACCCAACAAAAAGGCTTAATGGTTAATAACCTTAGCAAGTGAGGGTACATTATTAATTGACCCCAAATAGAAGCCAATAGATCCCCCTAGAACCTTCCAGCAAAGGCTGGAAGGCATTTTTGAATCTGAAATAGGTATCAAAGTGTAATAAATAAAAGAATTAAAGGGAAGGAATTGGGAATAACTTTTTAAAATTTTCCCCTCAAAATTTCATCGTTCACATCTATAAATAGGCTTGAATTAAGCCTGAATAAGGGCAGTAGTTTTATGAATTGAGAGAATACATTCTGAAAATTAGAAAAATATCATATACTAAGAGCAATTTATTGGTCTTAGTCGAGCACTATTCTGAAATCTGTTAGGAATCCTCTATTATCTCTTGTATTTTGTTGGGTTTCTACCGGTTTTCTTCAATTGTGCTATTGGATTGCCATTCTGCTGAGCAAGGAAATCTTGTTCGATTAGTGATTTCAACTGAGCTTGCAGTGTTAATTCATTTCTACTGTTGTTGCTTTGCTGCTGTGATCAACTGATTATTCTCTCATTTTGCTCCCTTAGACTCATAAGAGTTTCTTTGCTGAATCAGGTACACGGGTGATACTTCAATATGTAACTGCAGTGAATTTGAAGAGAATGAATAAATCAAGCTGATTTTCGATAATTGTTTCTGTTATTTACTTTTGTTTTAGCAAACAAGTGGATAATTTGTAATTCTGATAGGAAATGATTGTATAATTGATACATAAGGCATGAACTGATGCTGGAAAATAATGTAATAGAGTAGTATGTAGAACTAGAGTAGCAGTAATAATCATAATCACATAGTTAGCTAAAAATAGGTTAATAATTAAATTAACCCAGTTAATCTCTAAAACAAGCTCGTAACAGGTAGATTCATAACAATATTCTGAATCAGCATGTGATAGTTAGTTTAAATCGATATCTGTTAATTCACCATAAATAGTTTAATAACAGCTAAAATAACATAGAGTAAAATCAGTATGCAAATACGAAGCTAACAATCATGTGATTAATGAAATTGGTTACAAAATCAACCTACTATTAGAATTACAATTAGCTTCTGATAATTAGAAGAGTATGAATTATAATTAGTGAATCATTAAATAATAACTCTGTTTTGTGTAGTCAAGTGATAATCTCTTATTTTGATCGAATAACAATTCAGTTTAAGTTTTTAAGTAATCAGTTGATAAAAATGTAAAAAGCAAATAGTTTGTTAGTTAGATTTGATTAATGTTAGATAGTTAATATTTGAAATTGATATTACGAGTTCTGTATTGATATTTCATTTTTATAAATAAATATAATTGGAGTTTATCCTCTTTTTGATTTCAAATACATGTATATAATAAATTTATGTTTTTGTTTCTCCTTCTTCATATCATTTGGTTTGGGCCTAATGAATGGCGTAGGCCCAGATCTGATACAACTCAAAATTGGGCTTCTGAGTATAGGCTCCAGCAATATCTGGGTTTCTGAAACCCAGATGCAAAAGCTGGACTGTTAAGAGAGCCCAAAGTGTCCAGGCCCAGTGACATAGAGTAATAAGGCCTGGACTTATATTCTGAAGCTATAAGATAATTAAATGATTAGGGAAAAACCAAATGGTAGAAAATATAGTCATGCACTAGGATTGAACTATAAAATTTAAGTGGGACGAGCCTCGTGTGAAATAATGAAATGGCGGGGCCCCCATATAAATGCATAACAAATATGATAGACTCGGGAAGGTCGTTAGCAAATTCCACGACCTTTTCAAAAGATTAATAAGTCGTTAGACGATATAAGCGCGATTCTAAAATATACTTTCCCTAATATGAGTGCACATCTAATGTGAATCAAATCATAAATCTCGGTGAAGCCGAAAAGTGTTAAAAGTCACAGGCGTACTGGTTGCGGTGTGACTCGAAATACGTTTTCGCAACATCTCAATTCATAAATATTTAAAGTAAAACACGTACACATTGTTTAAAAGCATATAGTGAAATCAATTAAAATCAAGATTGACAGTTGAGCGACCGTGCTGAAACCACGAAATCCGGAAGTGCCTAACACCTTCTCCCGGGTTAACAGAATTCCTTATCCGAATTTCTTGTTGCGCGGACTATTAAATAGAGTCAACTTCCTCAAAATCAGGATTAACCGGTGACTTGGGACACCATTATTTTCTCAAGTGGCGACTTTGAAATTTTTAATTAAATCTCAAACTAATTGTCCTTTATTTGGAAAAACTCCTTCCTCGTTGTTATTATATCCTTTCCCGGGGTATTTATAATTATCGAGGTATACCTTATTCTCCTATTAGGAAAAATCAAAAAAGGTAGTAAAAAGGGAGGTGTGACAGTAATTACATTAATTAATATCATGAAATCATATTTAAACTGTTATTGAACTGGCTAACTGCTTAAATGTGGTGTTCTGAAATGGTCTGACTGGCCTTGTCTTCACGAGAGGCGTCATTACGAGCGGAGCGGGGTTTGGATCGTGGCATAAGAAAAAAGAAATAAGAGCAACTAATATGGAAAGAAAGAAAAGGAAAAAAAGAAGAGAGGCCTAAAGGAAATAAGCAGTAGAAATAAGAAGTATTTCTGATGTTTTATTGATAGTGAACGAGTGCCTACTTATAGGCTTATAAATAGATTTAAATATAGACAGGTGTCTATGCACTTGTCCTTAATTCTCTTTGCAAGGTGTCACTCCAAGGTTTCTTTTCATGCATATTAACACTTGGTTTAAGGTATATTCAATCTGCATTGCTGTAAAATTAATAAAATAATATACTTTCTGAAAAATAGAAACAGAAAGTTAGTAGAATTAGAACATCAAAATAATTTCTGAAAATAGTATAGGAATAAATCAAGCCCACTGAATACACAGTGTGTCCTTAAGGAAATTATTCCCCTCAAGTACCCGAGATTCTGGAATATATCCTTCCAAGATAGAACGATTTAACTTACCAGCGTATCGGCACCAAAAATGCATATGAATAGTGAACCACTCGAAGGATGTAAAACACACTGATATTTTTGTGTAGAAGAAGATTATAATCAGAAAATTTCGTAAGTATTAATTAATTAATTAATTATTTTGAAAAGAATTTTGTCCAAAAAGATTAATCATCAATCTTTGACCGAAAACCGAAGTCAAGTAATGTCGACGACGACGACGCGAGATTTGCCTTCTTCTTAACTCTTTAAGAGCTAAAAGATGGACTTCTCTATATATACATAAAGATTTTCTTTCCTTCTATCAAAGAGGGAAAAAGTGCATTAGTAAAGTGAACTAATTCAAAATTTCATCTCTCCATTTCTTTTTCCACTAACTTTACTTATATTATGTCACGATCCCAGTTCGCTCTCCGTGAAATTTCGTGATGGCACCTAGTCTCTACGGCTAGGTAAGCCTAACAAATGCGAAAAATAAACTAAACCTGCGGAATAAATAATCAAAAGACGAAAATAATTTAGGGAAACTATATTTAAATGTCGTCTACATATACACACAACTTCTCAAAATCTGATACACTATCCCAAAACCCGGAAACTCACTGATCCACAAGCCTTTGAATATCTAACAAAGTAAGAAAACAGAAGGGCAAATGTTCAAAAGCTAGAATAGAAAGGGACTCCTCGGTAGCAGATCGAGCAGGTGCTCTGGCTGCACCATGTGTGTGTCCACAACCTCTACCCCGGCCCTGGCCTCTAACGGCTGTAGCTGGGGGCGCGGGCACCTGATCATCTCGGGTAGCACGTGTCCTCACCATCTATGAGAGAATAGAAAGACAGAAGGTTAGAATTGTGATATCAAAAAGCTCGCACAACAAGAAAATCAATGAAATAGAATTTTCCTAACAGTTACATAGCCTCTCGTAGATAAGTACAGACGTCTCCATAGCGATCAGCGATACACTAATAAATCGACTTATGATCCATGACTCCTATGAACCTAGAGCTCTGATACCAACTTTATATCAAGGCAAACAAATAGTCTAGCCTAGCATGCTACACAGATTTTAGGTAAAGCAGTTAAACGAATAAGGCAATTTAATCACATAGGCATGCTTTTACTAACCTAACACAGGCTTAAATAGTACAAGGACTAAATAGGAGTAAGCATACTAGTAGTACTTAACGAAAACCATATTTCCAATAATTAGCACAAGTACGCACTTGTCACCTTTCGTACAAGGTATCTCAATTATCAAATATACCAAATCCTAAGGGAATAGTCCCCTACACAAGGTTAAGCAAGCCACTTACCTCAAACAAGCTCAAATCAACTCGAAACCAATCTCTTGCTACATGTATCCGACTCCAAATGGCCCAAATCTATTCAATTCAATTGCATATTGTAAATAACACTTCAAGTAACTGATTCTACAATTAAATTCTAAGCTAAAATACGAAATTAGGTAAAATGACCAAAAATGTCCTTCGAGCCCACGTCTTAGAATAGGGAAAAATTTATATTTCCAGAATCCTCAAACTCCCACGAGTCTAACCATATTAAAAACTATCCAAATCCAATGTCAAATCCCCATTCAACACTAAATTTCTTGGCCTAAGAGCTTTTTCCCCAATTTTCATACAAATCCCAAAATTAAACAATAAATTCTTGTTTAGATTAATGTGTTATAAGCAAAAGGGAGTTTAGAATCGTTATCCAATCGACACCTCTGAAAATCCCTCAAAATCTCGCTCAAATTCGAGCTCCCAAGCTTGAGTTTTGATAAAAATGGCTAAACCATCGATTTTGAAATCTTATATCTATCTAGACAATTCCTTCTTTGCGAACGCTGTCAAAGCCTCGCGTTCACGAAGCACAAAAAGACTTTGACCAAAAATTATACTTCGTGAACGCGACAACACCAATTGTGAACGCGACCCCTTATCCTCACTACCCTTCACGAACGCGACAGGCACCACGCGAACGCGATGCACAAAATCCTACTTGGCCAGTTTCCCCAAATCACAAACACGATTCACAAGTATCCATCCTTCGCGAACGTGAAGGCTAAAGTTCCACTACCTTCCACTGACTCTTCACGAACGCGAGGGCCCACGTGCCAACGCGAAGAGTAAATATCTGCAATAGCTGAACCTACAATTCTACAACTCCAAACTTCATGAAATGGTCCGATTGACCACCCGAAACTAACCGGAGGCCCCGGGACCTCAACCAAAGGCATCAACATATCCTAAAATCTTATTCAAACTTATACCAATCTTCAAAAGACTTAGACAACATCAAATCCCCAAAACACATCGGATTCAAGCCTAAGTTTCTAAAAATCTTCCGAATTTCGCTTTTGATAAAAAAAACCCAACCAAACCACCTTCGAATGACCTGAAATTTTTCACACATCTCAAATAATATAACAGAACTATTGTAACTCTCGGAATTCCATTCTAACCCTCGGATCAAAATTTCACTATTGAACTGGAAACTTAAAAAATTCAACTTTCAGGATTTCAAGCCTAAGCTAGTTGGAGACTTCCAAAACATAATCTAAACACGCCCCTAAGCCTGAAATTACCTAATGGAGCTAACAGAACCATCGGATTTCCATTCCAAGGCCGTCTTCATACTGTTCCGACTACGGTCAACTTTTCAATACTTAAGCTATAATTTAGGGACTAAGTGTCCCAAAACTCTCCGAAACTTAAAACCAAACATCCCGACAAATCAAATAACAAAACTAAACTCGAGAAAAGCAGTTAATAATGGATCGGGGCGTTAATTTTTAAGACGACCGGCGTGGTCATCACATATTGTCCACTTGTCTTCCAAACATCTTGAAAGTACGCACAATAACAACAACAAGTTTGTCAGTTCTTAGCTATCCATGATTAATTTAATTTAATTGATGTTGCTTTGTTAATGAAATTAGATTTGATTATAGGCAGGACAAGGATTAATACTTGGTTGCTTCAAAGAGGTTATTCTTGCCAAATGTTATTCACGCTTCTATATTTAACTCTTGGATTCCTTGAGACTTTCCCTTCCCCGAACTTTGAGGCTGTAATTATTTTGTATCAAATTACGACTACCCTTGAACATAATTATTATTTTTATTTTATTACATTATTTTGAGTAGCTGCAGGAAATCCTATAATTCTTTATAGAATAGAGTTGTATTCTAATGCAATGATTGAATATCTTTTTTAACATATCTTGCATGTTGTATCTCTAGGTATATTCCAGTAAAAGTATGAAATACTAATTGTTGGTTATTTCTCAGTTCCATGGTATATGCAGGAGTTTGAAGCCAGAAGTGGAAAATTTAACAAATCGCAATGAATGAGGAAGTAGTGTTTTCTTTGTAATAAATAGGTGCTTTGAAATGAATTGGATATGGTTGCACTTTATGTTCTCCAAGCTGCAGCTTACTTTGGTGAATGAAATAAATTAGGTTGTTCTTTAAAAATATTGTCAGATGCCTGAAGAATATGAGATATAAGATGATGGGTTTGACTTAAGAGGACAACATAACTGAACTATATTAATTAGTGATGGTTGTTTGCTGAACATTACAGTGAAAAGTCTAGAGCATGATGCAAATTAAATGTGGACATCTAGAGCCATGGTATCCTCTGTTTTAAAAGACAGAATTGAGATTCGCTCGGGGCTCGTCCGGGGTGGAGCACTCGTAAAATGTCCATGGGTTTATGTGTGGGGCTTAGTTCCGTGAGACTTACGCTTCGGCCATCGGGGCGTAACACGCCCAACTGGGCTCGCCTAATAGAACTTTATGCAATTGTATGTAACTAACCTTGTAAATCATCAAATTTTCTTAACAAATCGTTGACTATTCAAAATTACTTCTTTCTTAATCATAAATTATTAAGTTGAGAGTATTTTATGTCATAATTAAAATAAAAATTATTGCACGTTATCCGCTAAGACTGCTATGATAGTAAATTTTAAATAAATCTTTCATTTTAAATGTATTTATTTATTATTTTTTGTTATGTCTTTTACTATATAGTAGTCCATAATTTTTTTTATAATTATTCTCCTAAATATTATTATTTTCATGTTTACGAGATACAATACTTATTAATTTAATATCTCAGTATTAGCATGTAGCTATTTAGAAAAATTAGTTATCATGATATTGTATGGTGAATTATGTGTTAATTTATTAACTTGTTGAAACTTAAAAATAGATGATGCTAGAGACTCATATTTAAATTGGAAATTATATTTTTATATAAATTCTCTTTCGAATAGAAAGCATATTAAATCAAAGTAGTACTTTAAGTAAAATATTAAATTATAATACTAAAATTCTTTCAAGATTTATTACTCTTAGGAGATACATATAAGATTTCATATCGAATACATTACTTTTGATGTTTGAGTTGTAACGATGTTGCAACTAATTTTCATATTATGATATATGTCATACTTTAACGTATTATTCATAGTTGAATTATAATTTATAACTATTTTAAATATCGTATTATTGATAATTAAATTATAATTTATAAAAAATTTAAATAGATTATTTGTTATAATTTGTGATTTTGATGTAATCTTTATAATTATTTTTTATTTTATACTATCTTAAAATTCTGAAAATTAGTAAAATTTAAAAATCTGTGGGACTTAAACCCCATGTCTCGGGGCTTACACCTCGCCTCGTTAGAGATAAAACGCTTCGCCTCGTGCCCCGCCTTTTAAAACATTGCTGGTATCCTCAACTATTAATTTTTACATGGAGTGCCGCCATTGAAGCAAAGGAACACTCGATCACATATAGAAGATATACATTTCTACTCAACAAGTAGAAACCGTACGTTAAGTGTGGTTTTTATGAGATTGTAAAACTAAAAGCAAAAGAGATAACATGAGGAGTAAAATAATGAAAATGAAACTGTAGAAGAGGAGCACCAAGTGTTTTATTGCAGGAATGAATATCTTACCATAAAACATGGTAAGGCAAAACTCCACGGGAGTTAACTGGAATAGGTTTGCCATCAAACATTGTTTGCTATCAGAATATCAGATAGGTTTAGTAATATTTTGCTCTTTGTTGGTTTGTATTGGATAGGTGCAAACCTAATCTGTGATGTGAATATAAAATATTCCATTTTATTTACAATGGTATATTTTATATCTCACTTTAATACTTGCAAATAATAACAAAGAATTTGAAACATTAATAAATCATCCTTATCAGTTTCACTTTACAGAATATTACTCGAAATATAATAAAATAATATAACTTTGCTAAAGTTGGTGTATGGGGCTAAGTGCGGCTTAATTATACGGGACCAAACGCGACCCTCTCCACGCTTACTAATGACAGGGCACGATTCCTCTCATTCGCCCCTTACAACGAGGGCGTGGTTCGGGTGTACGAAAGTGAGCGACATCGCTTATGTTTGGGCGTCCCCATCAAAAGGACGTCGCCACTACTCAACGATTTATTATTCTAATAAGGAGGCCCCTTTTATATAAAGGAAGGCTTCCCCATTTGTAAAGGACAGGATGCTATTATCTAATAATACGACTCTCTCATTTTCTCTCTATCTCTCTCAACTGTGATAAGCAATTACTCTTAAAGTTCTTCATTTTTGCAAATATCTTGACACTATAATCACGTTGATCTTATACCTAGGTTCACTATATTTAATTACGATTTACCCCTTTCTTATTTTTGATTGTTTCAAGCTTACAAAGTAACGACTAACTTTTGAGCCAAACAATTTGGCATCGTTTGTAGGGATTTCGAGAATCAAAATCATAGTATCCACCTAGAGATCAGCCAACCATCTCCTCTATATCACGCGAAAATAAAAAATGGCCGAAAACGACGTCAGATCCAAAGCAATAATGGGGGTCACAACCAATCTTCTTGGCCCTCTCAATGAGGTCAGCGACGACATTGTCATCAGCACAACCCCCGGCAACGCACCAAAAGTAGAAATCTCACATTTCCCCTCCGAAGATCTAACGATCTTGCACGACAAAGGAGCTTCCACATCCGCTGTCAAAGAGGCGCCCATGGTGGTCAGAAAAGTGCTGGAAGAATGGCTAACAAGCACCTTGAGTGGCTTAGTCGAAAAACCACCACAAGGTAACATAAAGGCAGTAAAAAAGACGAGTATCACCACCGCTACGGATGAACAAGAGGAGACACGAGTAAACAACCAACCCATCGAAGCACAGACCCATGATGGCATGTTGACCGCCATCATGAGGAAGATGGAGGAAATGGAAAGCGAAAACAAGGCTCTCCGCGACCAAATGAAGGAGCACGAGGAGAGGGTAGACAAAATTCCTGGAGCCCCTAAGTTGTTACGAAAATGCGACATGGGGAGGTTCGTAGAGAAGCCATATTCTGAAGAAGTTGCCCCCTACTCCATCCCGAAAACCTTCAAGATGCCCCCTTAGTTGAGGGTAAATGATGGAACCACTGATCTTGAGGATCATCTAATCCATTACGTTACCGCCGTGAAAGGCAACGAACTATCAAAAGAGCAGGTACCATCAGTGCTGATGAAAAAGTTCGGCAAAACGTTAAACGGATGAGCCTTGACATGGTACTCCCAGTTGTTTGCCAAGGCAATATCAACATTCGAAGAAATGGCGGATGAGTTCGTCACCGCCCATGCAGGTGCAAAAAAGGCAGAGGCATGGGTTAACAACATCTTCGCCATCAGACGAACCACAGGAAAAGGGCTTGGGGACTTTCTCGTTAGATTAACCAGGGTAAAAATGAGCCTGTCAAACGTATCGGAAGGAATGTCAGTCGTCGCCTTCCAGAACGGACTAAGCAGGGATGGTTCTAGAGCAACTATGAAGCTGTTGAACCGCCTCATGAAGTATCCCCCTACGACATGGGAGGAAATCCACAACGCTTACTGCGTATGATCTCAACGGGCTGACCCAACGGTTAACAACGATGCACTCAAAAACAAGGAAAGATCGATGGAACATCCCCCACATTCCAACAGAGAACGACATCAGCCATACATGAGATCCTCCCATCCGCCACCCCAGCATATGGACGGATTACAACGGCACGTCGCCCCGCTCCGAAATGAAAGAGGTACGCCCCCTTATTATCATCACATAACTTTTGTGTGTCTCCTTCAGAAATAGTGTACACATTAGAAAAGCTTGGCACCAAGGTGAAATGGCCTCAGAAAATGAAGTCAGATCCCGCCACAAGAAAATCAAACGTTTTGTGCGAGCCATCAGGAACGGGGGCAC
Source organism: Nicotiana noctiflora (assembly GCA_032618575.1). Taxonomy (NCBI): domain Eukaryota; kingdom Viridiplantae; phylum Streptophyta; class Magnoliopsida; order Solanales; family Solanaceae; genus Nicotiana; species Nicotiana noctiflora. Next base: position 65,933 of record JASVEL010007068.1, on the reverse strand, counting down.
AGGACCGAAGATTGCATAGGCCTGCGACAAGAGGTCATTAGGATGATGAACCAAGGATACCTGAAATAACTACTCAGTGACAAAGGGAAGATCAACTTTGCACACGGGCGAGAGCAGCCCCGAGGGCCATCGAAGCCGCCTTCCCCGATGCGGATGATAAATATGATCGTTGGCGACAGCAATGACTTGACAATCAACCATGTCAAATTCGCCAATACTCATAGACTAAGCAGACCATATCCCACGAGCGGTATGATGACTTTGAGGGTTGTATTACCTTCGACAAGTCTGATGCCGATTGTTTGTGCTTCATTCACTATGATTCTTTAGTTATTACTTTACTCATTATTGATGTGGATGTCAAAAGAGTCATGATCGATAATGGAAGTGGCGCCTGTATTATCCACCCAAGAATCCTCGCACAAATGGGACTCGAGGATAGGGTAATACCACGCTGCATAACACTAACTAGTTTTAACAATGCAGTGGAACAGATGTCCAAAGAGGTGACCTTGCCCGTCCTCGCAGGAGAAGTCACGATGGAAACAATTTTTCACGTGATGAACCAGGAGACGACATACAACGTCATCATAGGGTGCCCATGGATACATGCCATGTTAGCGGTCCCTTCGAGCCTATACCAGGTGGTCAAATTCCCTACTCCATGGGGAACATTCAGCATCAGGGGAGAACCACGCACCGCACAAGAGTGCTACAAGATAACACAAGACTGCGCTCACACCCAACAACTACGGGGAGCAAGCGCAGAGGCATAGCAATTAGCCATGTCGAGGACTAAGACCGACCCGATGGCAGACACCATCCAAGATCCTGACATCGTGGAAGCTTGTAAAGCAACAACCAAAGATCTCAGCCCAATCCAACTGGACAGCACTAATCCAGCAAAGAAAACCTACATCGATCATGGCCTCACCAATCCAAGTAAGTACCGTGAATTCTTAACTAACCACACAGACCTATTTGCCTTTTCCCACTCAGATATGCCGGGGATTTTGCCAGATATCACAACACATAAGCTAAATGTAACGACCCGTTGCATCCGCTAGTACGGCAGATGAGAAGAAAGTTCAATACTGCAATCAACGAGATAGTCCGCGAAGAAGTAGACAAACTACTCGCCAACGGCTCTATCAAGGAGTCAAAATACCCTCAATGGGTCACCAACGTCATCATGGTCAAAAATAAAAACAGGAAGTGGAGAATGTGCGTGGATTTCACCGACCTGAATATAGCGTGCCCTAAAGATTCGTTCCCCCTTCCCCACATCGACCAGTTGATCGATGCCACCGTTGGACACGAATTGCAGTGTTTCCTAGATGCATATTCCGGTTACAATCAAATCTTGATGGACGAGGAAGATCAGGAGAAGACAACCTTCATCACCCACCAAGGAACCTATTACTACAAAGTGATGCCCTTTAGGCTAAAAAATGCAGGGACCACCTATCAAAGACTGGTCACCAAGATATTCAAAGAACAGTTCGGCAAGACCATGGAAGTCTACATCGATGACATGTTGGTGAAATCAGCAAAAAAGGAGGATCACATCGGCCACTTGAAAGAGGCCTTTGAAATACTAAAAAAGTACTAGATGAAGCTGAATCCCAAGAAATGTGCTTTTGGTGTAGCCTCAGGGAAGTTTTTAGGGTTCCTCGTATCCCAATAAGGCATCGAGGTCAACCCTAACCAAATCAAGGCAATCGCCACGATACTTGAAGTGCTAAATAGTGAAAAGCATGTGCAAAAACTGACAGACGGAATAGCCGCCCTATCCAGATTTATCTCACGATCCTCTGATAGATGCCATAAATTTTTTAATGTACTGAGAAAGGACAACGAATTTTAGTGGAACGAGGAATGCGTCAAAGCCTTGCGAGAACTAAAAACATATCTATCCTCACCTCAACTGCTAGCCAAAATGGACTCGGGCGAGCCCCAGCTGGTATATCTAGTCGTGTTAGAAGTCACCATCAGCGCCATATTGGTCCGCAAAACTAAATGTATTCAATTCCCTGTCTATTAGCAAAACCCTGGTGGACATCAAAACACAGTACCCACAGCTCGAAAAATTAGCCCTGGCACTGGTCACAGCTTCACGAAAGCTCAGACCCTATTTCCAATGCCACCCCATTAAAGTGTTGACTATGTTCTCCTAAAGAAGCGTACTACATAAGCCCGAATTATTGGGCCGACTCACCAAATGGGCCATAGAGCTTAATGTATATGATATCTCGTATATCTCGAGAACCTCCATCAAGTCACAAGTCCTGGCAGACTTCGTGGCCGACTTTAGCACAAAAATACTACCAGAGGCGGAGCAGGAGGCTCTACGCTCCCCCTCAAATACCAACCTATGGGCTCTCTACATGAACGGAGCCGCTAATGCCTCGGGATCGGGACTGGGACTCGTCCTCAAGGTCCCCACAGGCAAAATAATCTGCCAGTCCATACGATGCCCCGAGATAACTCACAACAAGGCAGAATATGAAGTCGTTATTGCAGGTATAAGATTGGCCATCAAGTATGGAGCTCACCAACTCGTTCTCCATTGCGACTCTCAACTTGTGGTGAACCAAGTCACTGGGACTTACCAAATCAAGGAACAAAGATTGCAAAAGTACCAGGCAGAAATCCATAGGTTGATGGCCAAACTCGATGAGTGCCGCTTTGAGCAGGTTCCCAAAGCAAAGAATGTCGAGGCAGATGCCTGATAAAACTAGCTACAACCACCACAAGCTTTGACAAAGAAAGCATCGTTACCCTCCTCCATTCAGCAATTGATCATGTAGAGGTACTCTCGTTAAACTTAACTTGGGACCGGCGCAGCCACTTTTTATCCTACATATAGGAAGGAACTCTCCCACCTCATAAAAAAGAAACAAAGAAGCTCTGTATACAGGTCGCCCGATATTGCATGATAAACCACGATCTCTACAAAAGGATCTTTGGTGGACCCCTAGCCAAGTGCCTAGGTCCTAGTTAGACGACACCAGTACTGGAAGAAGTACATGAGGGCCATTGTGGCACGCATACTAGAAACCGCACACTCGTGCGCGGTCTAGTACGAGCCGACTACTACTGGCCTACCATGAAGAAAGATGCTGCAGAATACGTCCCCCGATGCGAAAGATGCCAAAAGTTCGCCCCCATGATACACCAGCCAAGAGAACCCCTCCACTTAGTCACCTCCCCTTGGCCCTTCATCAAGTGGGGAATGGACATAGTCGGTCTGTTACCTGCAGGACGAGGAAAGGTACGATTTCTATTAGTTTTAACTGATTATTTCTCCAAGTGGGTGGAAGCAGGTGTGTATGCCCAAATACGCGAACAGGTAGTCATCGCCTTTATATGGAAGAACATCATCTACCACTTCAGCATGCCTAAGGAAATCACCTGCGACAACGAGCAACAGTTCGTCGGTCAGAAAATGACTGAGTTCTTCGACAAATGGCACATCAAACGAATACTCTCCATATCGTATCATCTTGCCGCAAACGGTCAAGCAGAGTCATCCAACAAGACAATACTGAATATATTGAAAATGAAGCTCAAAGACGCCAAAGGGCTATGGCCTGAACTGCTACTAGAAGTATTTTGGGCGCATAGAACCACACCTAAACCCTCCACGGGAGAAACACCAAACTCACTAGTTTACGGAATCGACGTTTTCATACCGGTTGAAGTAGGCAAACAAAGCCTGAGGTATTCACACACAAGCAGGGTGGAAAATGACTTGAATAGACTCCAAGACCTCGATGAAGCTGAGAAAAGAAGAGAAATGGCTAATATCAAGATGGTAGCCTAGAAACAGCAAATCGAAAGATACTACAACAAGATGGCCAAAATCCGACCACTCAAAGTAGGAGACTACGTTCTCAAAGCCAAAACCTTGGCGTCTAAGGACCCAAGCAAGAGAAAACTAGGCGCCAATTGGGATGGACCACAAGATTACTGCGACAGCAGATAAAGGGTCATTTTAACTGGAGACAATGGAAGGGAAGACACTCCAAAACAATTGGAACATCTCTCACCTCAAGTATTTCCATTTTTGAAGAGCACCCCCGAGTCGTACTCTTTTTCCCTTACCCGAGTTTTGTCCCAATTGGGTTTTCTCGGAAAGGTTTTTAATAAGGTGATGAAGGAGATGCTCGGAAATGCTCACGAAGCAAGTGTGACACATCAGTTGTTCTGCATGCCATCACAACAGGCATGCCAAAGGGACTGGACCAACGACCATCTCCAATGTATGAAAGGCTACAGCCATCTCCAATATATGAAAGGCTACGACCATCTCCAATGTATGACAAGCTACGGCCATCTCCAATATATGAAAGGCTTCGACCATCTCCAATGTATGAAAGGCTACGATCATCTCCAATGAACAAATGGCTAATGCCAGTGTCATAGTAAGTCGACCCAGCTCGATTATGACAAATCCGAGATCACTCACATGGTTATGACTATCTTAAAATGAATAAATGGCTAAGGCCATTGTCATAGTAAGCCTACCCAACTCAATTATGACAAATCAACTCAACACGGTCGATATCACTCACATAGTTACGACCATCTCAAAATGAACAAATGGCTAAGGCTATTGTCGTAGTAAGTCGACCCAACTCGATTATGACAAATCAACTCGAGACGGTCGAGATCACTCGTATGGTTACGACCATCTCAAAACGAACAAATGTCTAAGGCCATTGTCATAGTAAGTCGACCTGACCCGATTACGACAAATTAGCTTGACACAATCGAGATCACTCAGATGGTTACGACCATCTAAAAACGAACAAATGGCTAAGGCCATTGTCAAAGTAAGTCGACCTAGCTCGATTACGATAAATCAATATGACACGGTCGAGATCACTCACATGGTTACGACCATCTCAAAATGAACAAATGGATAAGTCCATTGTCGTAGTAAGTCGACTCGGCTAGATTACGACAAATCAACTCGACACGGTCGAGATCACTCGCATGGTTACGACCATATCAAAATAAACAAATGGCTAAGGCCATTAATGTAGTAAGTCGACTCAGCTCGATTACGACAAATCAACTCAACACGGTCGAGATCACTCGCATGGTTACAACCATCTCAAAATTAATAAATGGCTAAGTCCATTGTCGTAGTAAGCCGAATTGGCTCGATTACGACAAGTAAAAATAACTCAACAACGGAGGATACTACGTATATTACTACGACAAGCGCACAAAGCACAAGATGCAAAATATATATATCAAAAGAATAACTTTCATTTCCTAAAAAAAGAAAGAAGGTATACATTTACAAAAGGGTCCTATTTACGCCTACAAAATTATAACGGCAAAAGAAATACACATTCTAGCCGCCACCGCCTTGTTCTCCATCGCCAGCTGGACCATCGTCTTGCCCACTGCCGCGATCGGTTCGAAATACAGTAGAAATCTAGGACCCAGAAGCTAGACGGTTCACGTCTTCGAAGGTATAGCCTACCCAGTCCAGAGACTCGGAACTATACCCACAAGCTTCACGGGCAACCCATACCAAGCGATGTTGGTCCTCGACCTCTACCATAGTGGCCCGACCTGTGGCATGTAAATCTTCAAATAATGCCAGCTTAGCTTTGACATACACTCACATATCGTGTTCCTCGCTAGACATGTCATCGTCAAACCCGGTCATTGCAGCTTGCCAGAGAGCGTCAACCTCAGCCACCCTAGCATTGAGCTCGGCATTTAGGGCATCAACCTCGGCACGCAAATTAGCGGCCTCCGCTATTACTCCACAGCCAACCTCCAACTCCTCCTCCTTCAACTGAAGAGGGATCTCTAGCTCCATATTCCGAGCCAGGGCGGTCACTAAATGTTCATCTACTTGCTCGAATTGAGTCACTCACTTCCATAGTTGAGCTTCTGACTGCTCCAGGACCATATAGAAAACTTGGAACTATGGGTCATGGGCACATAAGTCTGCCAAGGTCTAGTGCTTGGCGTGGCACTCTTTATATTTTTTCACCACCTTTTTAATGGTAGCAGCCTTGTTTTGAGCACGCCGGCCCCTCTCTACTTCCAAAATGAGGTTCTAAAGAAAAAGAAACAAATCAGCATACACCTAAGGTTCGTTCTATGAAAGGTAAAGAACAAGGTATACCTGCAAAGATGCACTGACGACTCTTCGGGATAAGTGTCTGTCACTGACGTCTTTTAAAGTTTCGCTCTCAGCGACCGCGCAAAGTAAAGTCTTATGCAATGCGGCATGCTCGATGTCCAACAATAGGTTATATCCAGTGGGAATCATGATCCGACGGTTAGGCCCAACTGCCGCTATATCCATACGAGCATGATCCCCCTACGGCACGTCTTCAATTGTAGGGGCCCGTTTAGGACCTCCCCCCCCCCCCGTTGGCAACCGCCTCGGCAGCAACCGACATGCCATCCTTTTCAACACTTACGGGGGTAATAGAAAGTACAAACCCCCTCTGGGGAGCCGGCCTCCCCGGGGGAACGGCGTCGGCTATTAAGACCTGCCTCGACTCTAGATGGGGCACATTCGCCCTCATGTCCTCTGTGGAAATTCCTTTTCCAATTAACAATCGACGCCTCTTCCATTCGATGGCTCTTCGCCATCGGTAGCCTCCTCATTAGGAATAGGAGACAGAGGCGAAAGAGTTTCCTTGCTCGTTGACTCAACCACCGGCATGACCTGAGCAACCTCCGGGACGTCCTTGCTTGAAGGTTCCTGGGGCACATACTCGTCCCCAAAATCGATCCTCGCCGCTGAGGGGGCTGCAACATTCCGCATTCTCCTCCTCTGGGGAACACTCCAACCTGCCAAAATAAAATAAGTCAAACGACAAACACTTAAAACAAAATCCATGAACTAAAGTCGACACAATACCTGACGCGCCGTATTGGGTGAGGAATGCCGACCATGTACGACACTCATCCGCAAAGGGAATCACTTTTTCCACTCATGACCTTATATCTTCGACATGTCGGGGTAGAGAAGCCATTGCTGAAAAAGGGGGGAAGGAGTTATAAAGACTGAACGGACAAGAGTTGCAAAGTATACTAAATGAGAATAAAAGCACTCACGTTCTGGATTCCACATCTTCGAGAATCCCTCTGGGTTCGAGACCAAGTCCTCCGTCTGAACATAGAAAAATTTGAGCCAAAAGCAGCGATCGGGCTTATCATCCGCCCTGACAACCAGGCCCTTTGTGCCACGACTCTTCGACTGCAACATAGATCCCCTCATGAAGTCGGGGCTAAACAACTACAATAGGTGATGGACCAAGACGTCGAGTCCATCTTGAGTAATGTAAGTGGTCAATATGCGACATATTTTTCAGGTATACGAAGTAAGATGAGTCGGGGCATACGTTATAAAAACGGCAAAGCTCCTCCACCAAAGGGAAAATTGGGAGTTCGTACCCAATCAGGAAGGGGTACTCATAGAGAGCACAAAACCATGATGTCACGACCCCAAACCCGGTGGTGATGGCACCCAGCACACTGCTAGGCCAGCCCGACCAATCAACAAAGTCACAGAGCCAGCAACTCACATTTAACCACTTTTAGGCATAATCAAGATCAAATAATCACAAAGAAAATATTCTAATACGGGGATCACGTTCCAAACCAACAAAACCTCCCAAAGACTAGGAGTCACGAGTCATGAGCATCTATAGAGTATATAAAGTGTGATAGTGTCTACGATGGTGCTCAATTGCAGAAATAGATATCAACATGAATAAAAGTAAGCTAGAAAGTCAGGTCTTGCGGACACTGGCAGCTACCTCGACTGTCCAAATGCACTCCCGAGCAGCTATAGAATCAGCTCTGTTGTGATGTACCTGGATCTGCACACAAGCTGCAGGGAGTCGGGTTTTGGCAACTTTGTGGTTTTCATATAATTTGATTGTGTTCGATTGGGTGTTGTTCCGTTAGCCTATTTTGATATATTTGTACTGAATTTGGCTAGTTTTGGCGTGCGTGGATGTTGGTTTGAGGAGCTAAGGCGTCGCAGAGCTTGAGTTTTCGCCGGATCGAGGTGGGTAATCCTTGTAAATGATGTCCTGAGGGTTAGTAAACCCCGGACTTGCACATCTTAGTGCTGTATTGAGGTGACTTGCACGCCGGATAACGGGCGTGGGGTAGAGCACCATTGGGAATTGTGACTTGGTCCGTCCCGCGTAATGAATAATAACACCTAATTGATTGAAATTGAATTGACATCCTAATAAAAGATATTAATTATCATGAATTGGACTAATTATCATGCTTGGGCTTCATGCCGATTATTTGAATCTTTCAGGGATTGGTATCAATGTCTTGATAACACTGTGCATATTTTTGTCTCGGTCTAAGGTTTTTAAATAGTATTTTGCTACTCAGCAGTTTTATAAGGTTATGAAAAAACTTGAACAAGGTTTTAATGACATTTCTAGCTGTGAGCTAATATGATATTGTTGCCTGAGGGGCTTATAAATGACTCGAGTTTAATCTCATTGTAACATTTCGGCATTACTTGAGTAATAATTCTATGAGTGGTTAAAAGTGCTTTGATAAATGGCTTCGAGCCAAGTTGGGGAGGTTGCTATTAAATAACTAATTGCACGGTTGTGTGCTCTGTGGGCACTGTCTTTAAGTATGTTGGGAAAATTCTGACAAGGTTATGGTGCTTCGTAGATGTGAATGCATTGAACTACTATTAGTAAGGAATTTTCGGTGTGTAGAAAAGAAAGATAGTGAATTGTACCTGTAAGTAATCATGTTCTGCGATGTCAGAGTTCTAACAAAACATGAGTGGTTCTGTTCAATAGGACAGTTGAATTAAAGTTGAATAAGGGTGAATGATGCCCGAGAATGGTTTTGCAGTATTCAAGATTTTGCTTGTAACAGTCAGGTACCTTAAGATTGTGTATGTGGCTAAAGACGGTGGTTTCATTAGAAAAGATCAAGGCTTGTGTTATATTATGTGAATGATGGGATTCTATGTATCCGTATTGGGAAATAATGATAACAAATTCAAAATCGCAGGAAGTTCTTCAAAATAAAGTGTTGTAGAATGTGGTACTTCTCAGAAACATTGAGAGAGTATTGATCGTAGCAAACTCAACCCGAAGGAATGAGCGGGCACAATTACTTTTACCCGAATAGTGGTTCAAGGTCAATCCACAGGGAGTTAGATATTGGAGTGAGGAATTACGTTGGACTAGTATTGGGATTTAGCTTCTAGTTTGACTTCAAGCATTTTTGGTGTTTTCTCTTTATAAACTACTATTATGAATTCTAGATTATGCTAAGGTTAATTCTAAGAGTAATATGCTAATGGGAAAGGGGACTAGGGAAGTAGCATTTACCTAGGTAGAATAACTAATGGGTATATAAATTCAATGCAAAGATGATATAATGGAATTATTGGATAACCGTTGCTCTATGCATTCATTCTCACACCTCTCGGTGGAGAGAACAATTTTGCCCAATTGACTCTCTCGAGACCAATTGGGTAGGCTAATTTGCCCAAGCAACTTTTAGGCTCAAGTTGGGTAATTACTCTCTCGAGGTTTATACCCGTTACTTGGGACTACCATTCTCATGGGTCCATCCCAAATCCTTGTTGGGATTGATTGAGAGATTTTAGACTTTCTTTCTCAAGTAGAGCCCAAATCCACTAAACTAGATTTTATGTTTGCAACCACAAAATCTCAATGAAAAACATTCAATCAACCCAAATCCTAACACCCACAATCATCCAAGCATTTAGTAATCTAACCCATCAATTACCCACACTAGGGTTGGGCTACAACCCTAGCTATGGGTTTAGCTAGCCATAGAAATTGAAGAAGATGAAGAAATTAAAGATAAAATTGACATGGTAATTGATTGTAATTGAAATCTAATGTTAAACTACTACAAAATTGCCCAAAATAGGCATGTATGGTGTTCTCACGAGCTCAACTGTCACTATGTAATATCTGACATAACCTAAAAACGAAAAAGAAGCTATTTATACTATACTAACATTTCCGGATGAAACTGCCCCTGCGGGTCTCACGCGGACCACACCCTTTTGTCGTGCGGCCGCGTAAGGCATTCGGGCTTCAAAAGGACTGGTGCTGGAACAAGTCACGCGGACCGCGTACATTTGTCACGCGGCCGCGCAGGTACAGTAACGCGGACCGCGTACTTTTGTCATGTGGCTGCATTGTGTAAATCCTTTGAATGCAGACTCTCTGATCCTTTACCCATGCGGGGGGCACTGATTTGTCACGCGGCCGCGTGGGATTGTTCCTTAAACATTTTCTCCTATGGTCTTCATCATTGCGGACCGTACAATAGTGGACGCGGTCCGCGTAGATCTACCTGGGAGTTGGCCTTCTTTGATCATTCCTGCGCAGCCGCACACCAAATCAGTACGGTCCGCGCAGTAGAAGCTTGGGCTGGGATGTTCTCTAAATCGACCTGTGCGGCCGCACACCAAAATGGTGCGGTTCGCACAGGCTTCTTTTTGGTCCCTCTACTTCTTCTTTGACACTTTGGCGGTTCCACTCCTTTTTTAGCCGCTTTGACGGTATTCGTCCTTTTGTCACTCAAACCTGCAAAATAGTGCACTTGTAAGCAATTCAAGGCCAGTTAAACACATTTTATGCACAAAGCTCAGGCAAGAAGGGGTTTAAAAGCATGCAAAATTCCTAGTTATCAACTCCCCCAAACATAAACCTTTGCTTGTCCTCAAGCAAATCAAAGTTAAGACCTAACCTTCAGAGAAAAGACACCAAAACACCTCTATTTGTCCGGGGGTAACCTCACAAACATCAATTGGGACTAACAATTGTCCCTAATGCAAATGTATCATTGACACCTTTTTTGAAAATTTGAAACTTTGTGGTTCAAGTGTGACACAAGAGCTTCGACGGTTGACTCGACCATCAAGGAGCCTTTCTTAAAACACTTTGGTTATTGTGGACCCCAAACTCATACATCTTCGGCTCTCCCTAAGTGCACCTCACCTTTTAGAGTATTTGTACACAAATCAATGTGGAGGATTTCACACTCGCTCTTTCAAAGAAGAGACCCTAAGCCCGACACTAGGTACCATAGGCTTGCCCTTTATGTAAGTATCCACTAATGTAGGCTCTTCTCAACTTGGGATCATATAGGAATTTTTGGGAGTCATTGTGAAGGCCTTTTGGGTAGGATAGGAATTTAGCTCTTATTGGTTCAACCTTCCCTAAAGCGCTTCTTTTGATTCATTTATGGAACACCTTTTTGACTCTTTTTGACATTTTTTCTTTTAAGGGGTGAAAGAGAGACACCATGGCACTCTTCCGTTTTGCAATTGACACTTATTTCTTTGATCACTTCATTCTCATTCTTCCTTCTTCTCTTTCACTTTTCAATTCTTTTTGGTCCCCCCTTTTTGGGTCTTTTTCAACTTTTTGCTTGTTTTTCTCTTTGTTTCCTTTTTCTTCATTGCCTTTCTTTTCCTTATTGCTTTTGTGCCTTTTTGCCACATTGGTGCCTTTCTTGTACTTATCTTGTATTCCCCCCCCCCAAACTTATACTTTTGCAATCACTTTAAGGGAAGATTTTGGGTGCCAAGAGAAGGTCTAAATTGAAATGGGTATAGGCTCTCACTTTGGTTTATGAAGAAATAAGGTTTTAGGCTCAAAGGGGTGACTAGGGATTCATTTATTGGTAGGTTGGAAGGAATGATTCAAGGTATGTTCATTTGGATCAATGATGGCCTACACTCACTTCTCAAGTCAAGTTTCACCTAGGATTTTGCCTCAACAAAATTCGGGGCAAGTTCTAGACCATTGGTACGGTACTTGGGCTCACAATTCTATTTATCACCACACTTACACTCAGAGATCACCAAAAATGGAGTCGAAGGCCCACAACAACCTCGAAATAGATTCAAGCACGCTTTGGTCCATATGACCAATCGATGGTCGTTTGGTCAACACAAGATTCTCAAGGCCACAACTTTCACCATTCTAGACACAACTTGATGTCTTTGACCATAAGATCGGAGACAAATGTGCTAGGCCCAAGTGAAGTTCGCCCGAGTACCCTTAACTATCAAAAATTTGAAAATCAAAAAGAAAAAGGAAAACCCCTGACTCAACCCTTAAGAAAGTTTTCACGCTATCTATCATAGGGAAGAGCCACCCGGTTCACACAACACTTTACCCTTGGAAAGAACCCTGGCATTAAAAAAACCAAGGGTTTATTGAAAACTTAAAACAAAGTCTAATGAGTCTACGAGAATAACCAAAAATGAAAAGGCAAATGAATATGTACAAAGATAGATCCGAATATACAATCTAAAGTGTTCAAAATGAAACTAAAGTAGATCAAAGTATTAAAATATATACAAATACTACATCTAAGAATGTACTAAAAGTAATCAAAATATATACAGTCCAAAATCAAAAACAGTAGTGTGAGCACGTGATTTTTGCCCTAAGCAATAAATTCCAAAAATTAAAATAAATATTTTTGGGTGCAATTACATGTCTTGATTGAAATTAGATGTATTCTGTGATTTAATAATTAGAGATTAAAATTTAAAAATTTTAAAAAAATATAATGGGTTAAATACATGCATTTTTGAATTAAGTAGATAAAAAAAAGAAAATTAACAAAAAAGAGCATTAATGGCGAAAATTAAGGAAAAATAGTAGAAAATTATCAAAAAATATCAGAAAATTAGTGGAAGTAGGAAATTGAATAATTTAAATAATACAAAAAGAAAAAATGAAATACAAAGAAAATACCACAAAAAATAATTAAATACAAGAAAAATACAAAAATACAATAAAGTTGGGCTAAGAGTTTGAAATGTTGGCCCAAACACATAATAGCCCAAAGAGATCTCGTCCAATTGATTTAAATCAAAGTGATCCCAGCCGTTCATCTCTGCAAATCCAACGGCTAAGGATTTATCCGAAATTAATTAAATTGGTTGAATTCAAGATCGAATCTGAGCCGTCCATTTAGTAAGATCTGACGGATGAGGGCTAACCTTTGTTTTAAATCAAACGTCGTTGTTTTGGAGCATGTAATCCTGACCGTTGATCTTGATTGATCCAACGGCCAAGGACCAGTCAACCTCGATGGGTATTTAAACCCTGTCTCTAGGAGACGGCTGACCATTTTCATATATCCCTAACCCTAGCCGCCCTATCTCTTCTTCTCTCTTCATCTTCTTCTTCAAGCCTTGCCGGCCATGGAGACTGTCCACCCTCCACGGCAGTCTCCGGCCACCTCCTATCTCCCTCTCTTCTCTTTTCCTCTTCTTCACCCCAAACCGCCATGAAAACTCCAAGAAACCATAGAAAACCCCAGTTTCTTGAAACTCCGGTCATCGGAGTTCATCTCCGGTGACCAAACTTATGAGAATAGCCTCCAAACTAACACCAGAGAACCACCGTCCCTTGATCTTTCACCCTATCTAAACCATCTCCCTCGAATGTTACCCCATCTTCTCGAATATTCGAAAGAAAGTCGCCGGAACCCTAACTCCGGCGACTCAAACGAACCACTACCCAAAAATCGAGGGACCGGCGCCTGACTAGGTAGCCCCAGTCAAGCGGACCTGGGTGCCTTTCATTCCCACGTGTTACCCCTGTGTTGATTATTTCTCATTAACCAAATACCTTACCAATTATAACCGATTTCACAATATACAAACATAACCATGCGAGTGATTCATTAACAAGTTTACAGTTTTTACAACGCCCAACATAATATATACATGAGCCTCGAATCCCACAGTTTACATGTCTACGGAACCTCTAGGATACAAAGGACGATACAATGCTTGCCGGTAACAAGGCTCCGGCTGTACCTTACACAAAATCAAAATAAAGTCTAAACAAGAGTGGCATGAGCCACGTAGGGCCCCGAAAGGAAAGGGGCTCACCAAAACGGGCAGTGGAAGATGAAGGATGCTACTGCCGATGAGCTAAAGTACCTGCTACTCTGATTCACCTACAATCATAATACGAATGTAGCGTCCCCGGCAAAAGGGACGTCAGTACACTTGAATTGTACTGGTATGTATGGACAAACTTTGTCTCAAGTAAACTCAAGCCATTAAGTTACATTAAAACTAATCAAGCCAGCCAACCATGTTTTCCACCTTTTACTCATTTCAGATAAGCCTCAACATAAGCACATTCAAGGTCAACAAATAGAACAACAACCAATCAACAACATAAATTGCAAGTAGTCAAACATAGGGGCAATCAGTGCCCCCCAGGTTGCAAACTCTCCTGTTGTCTCCTTTCACAATTTCACATCATTGATTTTTGTATCAATTTTCAATAGCGATTTCGATCGCTTTCCATCCTTATTACCCCTGACCACCCTTATTACCTCGGCCACCCTTATCACCCCAACCCACACCTTATTTCCTCAAGTTGCGGCGCACAACACGACCCCGCCTTACAGTTTAAAACACAACAATTTCAAACAGCAGATAAGGCACTACACACAATTTCAACAAGTTCAAATAAGCAACTTGCACATTGTTTCATGTTCTCAATTACTTATCAAGCCAATATCACAACCAAGTTACAATATTTCCATAATCAAAAATATTCACACAAGTATGTTCAACAATTTTCCACAATTCAAGTGTTTCGTCTCTTTCCACAATAAACCAATTTTCAAGTGTTTCGTTTCTTTTCCACAAGGTGCCATATAGGCCATCATAACCATTATTCACAATTCTTCACCAATTCCAATTCCCTTGTTATCTTTCAATTAATATTTCATACCACACCACATGTAGTTTAACATCAATTAGATACCCAACAACAAAATCAACAAATTACACACAATCTCTCAAATTAACACATGCCAAACGAATTGCACACATAAGGGCGATTTCACAAGAATCAAAGTTAGCCATACATACCTCGATTGAGCTTTCCTTAAGTTACTACAACACTCCAAAAACTCTAGCAATTCCAATCTACTATGAAACATAACAAAATTAAACACATATTAGAAAGATATTCATGAAACTAGCTCATTTGAACAATTTATCAAACACTAGTTGAGCATCTTGATTTAGAACCCCCTTTTTAAGACTTCCTTCATTCCCTAACCCAATCTTTAGTTATTTAAGTTAAACAATCTTCCCATAAACCTAAGTTGTACATGCATGTATACACAATACTAATAAACCCAAGAATCATATCTCAATAACTCATCTTATACACCAAACTCGAAATTAAACCCTAGGGTATAGAATCTTACCTCTTAGATGAAGAACTTGCTATTGGGTTCTTGATTCTTGAAGATTGATGCAAGATTTGGATGATTTGGATGTTGGGTTCCTCCTTCTCTCTCTAAAATACTCTCACCTCTCTCTAAAATCAGTAAGAAATGACCCCAAACTGAACCCCAAAGCCTATATATTGAAATGGGGTCGGGTTATAAAAATTAGAAGAATAACCCTGCGATGTCAATTCTGCTATCGCAGAATGCACCGGAGAATGGACATGCGGGCCGCAAAATGCACCGCAAAATCGGCAGCCAAAAATGAGCTACACTGGTCCAAGATGCGGTCAAGATGCGGACCGCAGAACGAACATGCGGACCGCGGAATGAACATGCGGACCGCAGATTTGACCTGACACACGATCGCATTTTCCAGCCTTTGGTAATTTGATCATAACTTTGTGTAGGAATGTCCAAATGACGAACGGTTTGAAGCGTTGGAAACTAGACTCAAAAGGCTTTCATTTGATATGCTATTCACAACATAAAAACTTATACATAATTATATATGATCCTTTGAAGTGGAGCTATGTGCGAATCCATTTGGAATTTTGGCGTATTTCGATAATTTTCCCATTTGGCTTACACTTGGGCTTCCATTTGGACCTCATATCACTTACCATAAGACTCATACTCATATTTATCAAGTCTAATTGATGTCCATCATGTTCATAGCACACAAAATATAATAATTAGCCTACGTGGCACCACAGAATCCTATATTACTTAGCGAAATTTTCTGGGGCCTTACAGAACCACTACCCAAAAATCCTGCCTTTCTTACCTCTAATACTCATCCCCTAACCAAAAGACTTCAAAGATGAAGTCTTGAGTCTAAAAAAAGAAAACCAGAAAAAGAAAATAAGAAAAAAGAGAGGAAAAACTGGAAAAAAAAAAGAAAAGAAGAAAAGAAAAAGAAAATAAGGAAGCTCAGGAGTCAAATCCTGCGAGCTAAGTCTTCCTTTCCCTTTCTTGTTTATCTTTCGTTGTTTTTTGTTTGTCTGTGTTTTATTCTTTGTTTCTAGCATGTTTTTTTAGTATGTTAGCCGTATAAACAAACTGCATGATAGATTAGGGTTTTCATTTCTGAAAAGTCTCTGTTGATTCTGTTTCCATGTTAAAGATCTGTCTTTCTTTAATTAATCTATGTTCATGTCTACTATCATGTCTTTCACTTAGATGTTCTCATGTTTAGATTAGTTCTTATCCTTTAGAAATTTCTGTTATTCTGTTTGAGCCATGCTTTCTTCTAAAACATATTTTATGAGTTTTACCCGTCTGTGCTTAGTCAAGAACATGTTAAGCATGACTAGGGTTTTCAGTAGTCTTTTTAAACATAAGGAAGTTCTCATTATGCCTGCTTCATGATTAATTGATGCACTGTATTATGGAATCTGAATTATAAGTCTTTGATTAAAATTCAACAATATTCAATCTCTTCTTTGAGTTTTGGTTAAAAGATGAGTAACTTTGGTTTCGTGGCTATGTGTGCACTTTTGTGAAAATGGCTATGTTTCCAACAGTCTTGTGTTAAGTTGATTACTGTTAATACTTATCATGCCTAGGTGGAATTGGTTATAGCTGCAGTAGTGTATAAACTTGAAAAATGGTTAAAATTGAAAGCATGTTAAGTAGTTAAAATTGAAAACATGTTAAGTAGTTTAAAATGGGTTAAAATTGAAAACCACAAAAAAGGGTTATAAGTGAAATGAATAACAAAGAGTGGTCAGTCTTGCAACTGACCAACTCTATTAATCTTGACACACTAGCTAAGTGTTAAATAGGCCAGGTGTGTAATAAAATTGGTTCAAGTCTAAAAGGCTAGGCTTGCAAAGCCCAAATTGACCCATGTTCACTAGTTGGCTAGACTTGCAAAGTCTTAGCCAGCCTGTGTTCATTAATGGGCCCCAATTGCAAGGCTAAGTCCAAACTTTGGACTGGCTAAGTCTTAAATAGGTTAGTTTTGAATAATTAAGCAGGCTAGTCCTGTAAACTAGCTTCAATAACAGAAAATGAAACAAAAGTGGTTAAAATTGAAATAAATTTGAAGTCTAATCTAGCCAGGTCTTAAATATTAGTATAAACACTAGACAGTAGCTAAATAAGAACTGAATTTAGGAAAAACCTGACCTAGATAGGTCGGGTAATTAGTGAATGCCCTTAAGGGCATATAGGAAATAGAAAATGGCAAAGTTGTGGATTTAATAGAGCCTATAGGGATACATAAGACATTTAGGCTCATGATTTCTGCAACTTTGCACAAAATTAAGGGTACATTGGACTTAAAGAAAAGGTAACTTAGTAAATAACACTAATAAGTAGGGGCACATTAGTAAAAGCCCCAAGAAGGAATCAAATAGAACCTTCCAGCACATGCTGGAAGGCATCTCATAACAGAAAATAGGACTAAAGTGTAAGATTTGGTAAAAAAAAAGGGGAGGGAACTAGAATTACTTTCTATCTTTTCCCATAAAATTTCCAGCACTTCCCACCTATAAATACCCCCATTTAGAACCTGTTTAAGGACTGGATTTTGGAAATCAAAATTTTTAGAAAAACTTATACACTAATCGTAGATAGCTGCCTGGGTTTTTCTGTTTGGAGTTCATATTGAAAGCTGTTTGGATTCCTGTTATTCACTGGGTTTCTATTGCTGTTGTTGTGTTATTTCATTTGCTCGTTTGGGGATTCATTCTAGCCACTGTTGCATTGCCTGTGTTGATTCTAATTGTTGTACCTATTCCATCCCTTAGAACTCATTGAATCTCTTTGCTGAATCAGGTACACATCCTTGTTCAGGCTATGTAATTTGAAGCTATGATGATGAAATAAAGTTGCAAGTTTAAAGCATTTCGTTATTTACATTTCTATTTTCGTAGTTGTTTAAGTAGATTGAATTTGTAATTCATTAAGGATATTGTGTGTATATGTAGAAGCTCAAACGAGACAATGTAATAAGTAGCAAGTAGAGGTAATGTAATTATAGTAGCTAAATCACTTAGTTAAAGTAGGGTAAAACCATAAAACCAGACCAATTAATTTTGAAATAAGCCCAATAGCACTAAACTCGTTAATAATGATTTTAATCAATCTATGCAAATGGTTTAATCTGGTATCTGATAGTACGATCTAAATAAGTTCTTAAACAGAAACAATAAAACGAAGTAATAATCTAGATAAGACTGACTTCGTAATATCAAACGAACCAGATTCATAGTAAACTTAGTAAAAAAAGCATCTGCAAATGAGTTATAAGTAGGTGAATCATTTAGTAGTTAGATAATCTCCCGTCACTTGGCTGGTAAACGATTTAGATCATAGTATGAATTCGTTATTAGAAAACAAAAGTGAAAACAGTTTGTTAATTAAGTTTGATGTATATTAGACAATTATGATTTGAAGTTCATATTGTTAGTTTTGTATAGCAATTTCCTCTTAATGAATAAAGTTTAGTTTGGATTCGTTCCTTTGCCTGTTCATATATGAGTTTTCGTTTTCTGTTTTCATTACTTCTATTTCGCTTTGGTCCAGGCCCAATGTGTAGCGCAAGCCTGGGTTGTGTTCGAACACCAGTTGGGCCTCTGAACGAAGGCCTCAAGATAATCTGGGTTCTCGAGACCCATATACCAACAACAATTTGCTGAATATGAATCGAGAAGTCCAGGCCCAGTAATAACAGAAACAATAAAGGCCTAGACTCATTTCCTGGAAATATAAGATAATTAAATTGGTTAAGGAAAAAACAGTGATAGAAAATATAGTGACATATTAAGTTTGGACTGTAAAAACGGATAGGATGAGCCTCACATAATAACAAAAAGAGTGGGGCCCCCATATAAACAATTGATGAAGTGTATAATAGACTCGGGAAGGTTGATAGCAAATTCCACAACCTTTCCTAAAGATTTAAAGCTGTTAGACGCTTATTAGGCACGATTTAATAAATATACCTTCTTTAATACGAGTTTGCAGTTGGTGCGACTCAAATCATAAATCCCGGCTAAGCCGAAATGTATTAAAAGTCACAGGCGTACTGGTTGCGGTGTGACTCGAAATACGTTTTCGCAATGTCGCAATTCGTAAAAATATTAAAGTTGGAAACATGTACATATTGTTGAAAAGCATATAATAAGTCATATAAAATCAAGAACGACAGTTCGAGCGACCGTGCTAAAACCACGGAATCTGGGAGTGCCTAACACCTTCTACCGGGTTAACAGAATTCCTTATCCGGGTTTCTAGTTTCACGGACTGTAATACAGAGTCAACTTCCTCGGATTCGGGATTAACCGGTGACTTGGAATACCATTATCTTCCTAAGTGGCAACTCTGAAAATTAAATAAAATCCCGGACCGATTGTCCTTTATTTGGAAAATTCCTTCCTCTTTGTTATTATATCCTTCTCGGGTATTTGAACATCGAGGTATACCCTACTTTCTTTAAAGGTCGGGGTAGTAAAAAGGGAGGTGTGACAGCTCTGGCGACTCTGCTGGGGATAAGCAACCCAGAAATTCGGTTTCAAGGTTTAAGAATTCGAGCTCATTAGAATCGTCGTCCTCGATATTATTTGACTTTGTTATATGCTTTGAACAACATGCTATGTGTTTTACCGCTTTGATATTATATGGATTGTATATATAAATTGTACCGAAAACCCTTCTCTTCTTCACCTTCGGGGATGTGCTTACTGGTTGAGACTCCCTTTTCTGTTAAGTCATACCCAAAGTAAGAAACAGAGGCTGGATACGTTACAAAGCCGATTGACTCCGCGGGTCACCGGTACGTAGCCCCCTCCTCGATCCGAGTTGTCCGCTCGGGTACACGGTCTAGCACTCTATGAAACCATAAGATATTGAACATAGGTCTAGGACGATTATTTGCATCATAACTGACTTAGGGGACTCAACATAGGGGTTGGGTCCATCTAGGACAGGTGACCCGGTAATTAAAGACCGAGCATACTATGTGTTGCATTTTTAATTGTCTTTGATCGTTATGTGGACCGGAAATATTCCCAAGAGTAGAAAGAGAATATTCGAAAATAAAAAAAAAAGAGAACTATTGATGAAAGAGTTGTTAGAAAGTTGAAAATCTAAAAAATTTGAGAAAATAGCTTTGTTTTTAAAATAATTGGTCGATTAATCTGACCGAACTACACATGTTTGATTCTCGCCATTAGGTGGGATACGTAGGCAACCCTTGAACGGGTCCAACCACCCTTTTAGAAAATGACCAAAAAAATATTTTTGTTTCAAATAATCGAGGTGATCGCTATTTTTGGAAATAGCCGAATGTTCCGAAAGGACGCCGGAAGGCTGTTTTTGCAAAAATGGCCACTTCGAAAGTCGTGTCTTTTCCTTTTCAAAATAAAAACCTCAGAGGGTTATAAGATGAAAATTTGCTTTGAAAAATATTTTTTCTTTTTCTAAATAAAATCGCCTTTAATAAATGTGCAGGATGAGCACGATACAGAATGAACCATTCACTTTAATGAATAGAATCCCTTTGGAGCTAAGATTATGGTGGAACGCCATGGGACAGGAAGGACAAAATTGGGTCAAATGATATCTAAAGGACCTTATGGGATTAATGGACATAATTCCCCGAGGCGATATAATCCGAGCACTTGTTACATGTTAGGATCATGCGCACAACGTTTTACATTTTTTGGACTTTGAACTCACTCCCACTCTTACGGAAGTTGCTTACTATATAGGGAAAAATGAGGTCCCCTTAAAAGAGAAATACTCGGTGGCTCCAAGAGCGATAACAGTGCACCGCTTCCTAGACTCTTTAAAGATTGCTTGGAACGTCCACAACGAGGATTTGGTTAATGGGTTTTGCTCCTTAAACTTCATCTACAGTAGATATGGACATATCGGAGGTTTCAATGACCCCGCAAACAAACTCTGTAGTAAGTCCAACCGAGCTAAATGGGAGGAACATCGACGATTCGCCTTTCTGGTGGCGTTTCTCGGGATAATCATATTTCCAAGAAAGGACGGGCACATTGATACGAGAGTCGCCGGGGTGGCCAGCACTTTGATTATATAAGATAATTGCACTTTGGCTCCAATGATCATAGTTGATATCTATCGTGCCCTGACAACATGTAAAGCAGGGTGCGACTTCTTTGCAAGATGTAACTTGATTCTACAAATCTGGTTGATAGAACATCTATGCCATCATCCTTCGTTTTCAAGCTATGGGACGACTGAAAGAACGTGCCTCGAAGAATTCTATACAAGAACAAAATAAGTTAAGCTGCCAGAGGGAGTTAAGGGTTGGATTTCATATCTACGATCATTGACCGATAGCCAAATCGATTGGGCATACGGATGGTTGCCCCTCGATGAGGTGATTTACATGCCGACGAAAGGGTCACACTTCTTGATCATGGGTTTAAAAAGTATCCAGCCTTATGTCCCGTACAGAGTCCTACGACAGCTTGGAAGATGTCAAGTTATACCAAAGGATGGGGACCTCAGTTTGCAAGTAATAGAGATTAGTCCGGATGGGCAATTCCCGGAAGCAAAGGTCCGACAGATTTTGAATGAGTGTCCAAATTTGCAGGCGGGAACTTGTGTTGAAAATAGAGCTCGGGGAGAAGTATCACCAGGATACGCCACATGGTATCGACGGGGTATTGAGCATGATAGACCATTGAAAAGACCTCACGTTCAAAATTTGGCTGAGCAGTCTAAGGAATACAGAAATTGGGTGGCCAAAGAAAATGAGTATAAGGCCAAGATTAGCTTGCTAGAAAAACAGTTGCGAGATCTCCAATTCGAGAGCCGTTTATAGGCAGCATCTGACGAAGGAGAAAAGAAACAACTGAAAAAGGAGAATGAAATTCTAAAAGCTCAAGTTGCAAAAATGAAAATTGCATTCGAGACCCCGGTTCGCTTAGCCCGAGACGAGAAGCTAACTGAAAATCTTCAGCACAAAGTGAATGACTACAGCTTCGATCTTGACAAAGCAGAAAAGGAGTTAGTCAGGGTTCGGATGCAACTAGCCAGAGATGCCAATGAAAGAGCTAAAATGGTTCAGCAACTACAAGATAAACATGAAGTTGAGGTAGCTTGATTGAGAAAGAAAGTCATCACAGCCACAGTCAAAAGTAACAAGATAATCAAAGAGTTTGAGGAAGAAAGAGAACATTGTTACATGACTATGGCTCGATTAGATTTCTAGTTACAACAACTACAGAAAGAGAACCAACAAACCTTAGACGCTCGCGCCAAATAGATTAGCAGGTTACTTCAAGAAAAAGGGGTCATTCGAGAAAGAATTGTCCATATTGCTTAGTATATCACGCAAAAATGCCAATTATGTGAAGATATGTCCCAGGCAACATTTGTATCAGCCGTGAAGTTCTTTGTGAAGCAAGTCATGTTCGACCTAGATAGGCTCTAAAGTGGATTGGCATATAGGCCCGCGGCAAGACGGAACGATGTCTCGCGGGCATTAGGAGCATTAATGTACTCATAAGACATGCATTTTGTATTCGTGTTTCTTTTTGCATTAGTAGCACAACATCATTTTGTAAATCAATGTTTTTGAGTATCAATGAAAAGATCCATGAAGTTGTTGCTAATCCTTTTTCGCTTTATATCAATTGTTTGTACGATAGGCAAATAAGTAGGAACGAAAATCAATAAAGAAAAGAAGGAAGAAAGAGATGGAAAAGAGAGGGAAAAAAAGAATGAAAAGAAAAGAAAAAAAAGAAGAAAAAAGAAAGAAAAAGAAAAGAAGAAAAAGAAAAGAGGAAAATAAGGGAAAAGAGAGAAAGAAAAAGAAAGAAAGAAAGGAGATGAATAAGAAACGGATGTTGATTCAAAATGGAATATTGCTGGGATGATGCATAACGATCAAAGGCAAAATTGTGATTTTTTATTGTTGCATCTTATCCTTTTATGTACTAACTATTAACAAGTGTTGTTGTTTATGAGAATCGAATTTTAGCTGGCAACTGGTACTCTGGCAAATCATCATTACAACACACGATCCAAAACTATGACTAAGGCTGTGTCTCAAGGAATTGAGCCAACTATCATGGACCCAGTGCAAGAAGAGGAGGTCGTGGATGTAGCAGGGATGAAGGAGGAAATGTATAAGCTCAAGCAGCAGATGTCCGAAATGTACCAAGCTTGGTCCAGGGGTCAACCCTTACCCGCATATCCAGCCAACCCAGCATATGTCCCTCCCGTCAATCCTAATCCCGAGCCACCTACCATGAACTCATCCTCCACATACCCAGATTACCACCACTACTATGCCTCTACTTCACAAACACCGCCACTACTGCTGTGACGACCCGGCCCGTCGTTACGGGAATTACCACCCTGTTATGTTGAAATTGTATGTTTTATGCTTTTATATCAGTGTTAAAGTCTATCGGGTGAGTTAGGAGTGATTTGGATTGAAAATGAGGCATATAGCCTTTTTGAAGGAAACTTGAATAAGGAAAGTCAACCCGGAGTTGACTATTTAGCTAGAGGGCTCGGAATCGGATTCTGATGATTCGGTTAGTTTCGGGAGGTGATTTGTGACGTAGGGGAGCGATCGGAATTGAATTTGCAGGTCCGGTGTAGAAATAGGCTTGAATTGGCTAAGGTTGAATTTTGGCGAAATCCGAATGGTAGGTGAGATTTTGATCCGGGGGTCAAAATGGAATTTCGACAGTTGTAGTAGCTCCGTTAGGTGATTTTGGATATGTTTGAAAATTTTTAGATCATTCGGACATTGTTTAGTCGGGTTTTTGATTGATTGTGTAATTGGGAATGTTTTAAGGAATTTAGGCTTGAATTCGATGCGAATTATGGGTTTTGATGTTGTTAGACGTGTTTGGAGGATTTGAGCAAGTTCGAATAAGGTATTAAGATGTGTTGGTGTGTTTGGATGAGGTCCCGGGGTCTCGGGGTGTTTTCGGATGGTAAATCGGGAGAAAAACATGGAAATTGCAGGTTTGAAGAGTTCTGGTTCTGTTGTTTTCGCTCCTGCGGAAATGGGGGCGCAGGAGCGAGTCCGCAGAAGCGGATACTGGAGCGCAGAAGCGCTGTTGATCGCGGAAGCGGAGCCGGGCCCGCAGGGGCGGCACCGCTGGAGCGGAAGGCGAGCCGCAGAAGCGGCCCAGGGCCATGAGGTGAAGGATCGCAGAAGCGGAAGGGTAGCCGCTTAGGCGAGTCCGCAGAGGCGGACGCCTAGTCGCAGAAGCGGGAAATCCCGCAGGAGCGAAAGGATTTCCGCAGAAGCGGGCGCGCAGGGGCGGTCCATGGATCGCAGGAGCGAGATTGGCCAAATAGGCCTGGGTTCGCAGAAGCGACCAATTGGTCGCAGAAGCGGTTCCGCAGGAGCAGAAAATGGTCCGCAGAAGCGAAAATCGCAGTGAATTAATTGTATCAGAAGTTAGAAAATTTCAGAAAACATTTCACACATTTGGGTCTCGGCTTTAGAGGCGATTTGGGCGATTTTGAAGAGAAACTCAAGGGAAATCATCAGGTAATCAACTATGGACTTAAACTATGATTAGTATTGGTAATATTATGCAATTATATCATGAAAATGGAGGAATTTGGGGTAATTTATGGAGGATTTAGCCCTAGGCTTAAACTTTAGAAAATTAAGGTTTTGAATGGGCAAATGGAGTACGAATTTGGTAAATCTTATATGCTTAGACGCGTATCGAGATGAGGGTTCCGAATATGTGACTTTCGTGATTTTTTGAGAAACATACCGAAAGTCGGGTTTTGATAACTTTGGGAATTTTGATGTAAATTGAGTTGTATTGATTGGGTGTCGTCCCATTGGCCTAATTTGTTGTATTTCTACTGTATTTGATTAGATTCTACGCGTGCGAAGCTTGATTCTCGTGGCAAGGGCATTGCGGAGTAGTCGTCGCGTCGTATTGAGGTGAATAAGAGATGTGGGTGATGACCAGCGGGTTCGAAACCCCGGTATACCACTTTGTGATGCTGTATAGTAGCGAGACACGTACTCTCATGTGAGTGCGGGGTCGATTGTGATTGGGGACTATGGCTTAGTCCGACTTGCTGATACTATGTTATAATATTAGGCTATTCATGAGCCGTCGAACCTCCTTCTCGGATGGTTGCATATTATACTGTGATATTGGCTATTCTTGAGCCGTTGAACCCCTTCTTGGGTGGTTGAGTATACTTATGGGTCGTGAGCCAGTTATTGGATCTCGCGAGATCGTTATCATTGTCTTATCATATTGACATGTTGGTTACTACCAGTCCGTAGCTATTTCTGTTATCATGCTATTTCCAATCTCTGGAACTTGGTATTACTGTTTTCCAACTGAAAAATGATAAAAAAAGGGTCTTCAAAACTACTTTTGAGCCTGCGAGGCTGTATTTGCATATTAGCTGACTGGTAGTGGATCGGGTTGCGCGCCGCAGCAGTATATATGTTGGATCGGATTGCACGCCGCAGTGATATTGTGCTTGGGCTGTAGGAGCCCCTCCGGAGTCTGAACCCCCACAGTGAGCACGGGCACCCAAATTGGATCGGGCTACGCGCCGTAGCGGTTATATCATGCATTGCATTGCATTTAGCTACATCTGCTAGATGTTATACTGGTTTGCTGGTACTTGTTGGTACAGGTACAGTTGATATTGATTCTGTGACAGGGTATTTGATTACAGCTTTACATAGTGCTTTATTGCGGATTTATTATCTGCGTTGTCTTACCCCTATTTATTACCACTGAGTCTGGCAGTACTCATTTTACTCCCTACACCTTGTGTGCAGATCCAGGTACCTCTCAGCAGTGATCTAGTAGCTGTGCGAGGCGACATTTGTGGATATTCGAGGTAGCTGCAGAGTCCGCAGGACCCGATATTCCTTCTTACTGTGTCTTGATTTTGTATTGACTTTTCTTTCCGCACTTGGTATCTTGTAAACCTTTGTACACTCATGTTCAATAGAGGCTCATGACTCTTGACCCTTCGGTCTATGGGAGTTGATGTATTATGGGACTTGGTTCCCCGTTTTCGTTATATATATCGCTGTTATTTCTTGAATTAATTTGCTTAAATGGGTTAAAGAGAGCTTCTAGCTCCGTGGTTGATATGGATTGGTCAGGCTGGCTTAGCAATGTGCTTGGCGCCATCACGACCGGATTTGGGGTCGTGACAAGTTGGTATCAGAGCCTAGGTTTACTAGGCCTCGTGAGTCTTGAGCCGGTTAGTAGAGTCTTGTGGATCGGTACGGGGACGCTTGTACTTATCCTCGGGAGGCTGCGAACCTTTAGGAAAACTTCACTTTTCTTGAACTCTGTCGTGCGATCTTGTTGTTCTGAGAACTGAACTTCAATATTCTATTCTCTCGTAGATGGCGAGAACGCGAGCATCAGGACGAGGTGGACGACCTCCATTGCCACTTGTTAGAGGCCGTGGGCGCGGTCGTACTAGAGGTAGAGGTAGGGCGGCTGAGGCAGTGCCAGTTGACCCGCCTGTTGTACCAGTTCAGGAGCAGCCCCCAGTGGTTGATGCTTCAGCAGCCCCAGTTCAGGCCGAGACTGTATCTATTGCTATTCCTAGTCTTTAGGAGACTCTTGCCCAGATATTATCGGTGTGTTCCGGTTTGGCTCGGGTAGTATCAGCTACCGCTACTGCAGCGACATCTCAGACAGGGGGTGGTCAGCAGACCCCTGCAGCTCGCACACCTGAGCAGGTTGTTCAGGGACTTCAGACGCCAGAGGCGGTCCCCGCTCAGGTGGTTGCACCGGTTATTCCTCCAGCTGCACCAGCTCCAGCTCCAGCTCCAGAGCATATGTTTCAGGTTATGCCCGATGACGAGCAGCGTCGTCTTGAGAGATTTGGTAGACTTCAGCCACACCCCATTTCAGTGGCGTTGAGGGCGAGGATGCCCAGGGTTTCTTGGACAAGTGTCAGAGGATGTTGCGGACGGCTGGTATTCTTGAGTCCAGCGGGGTTTCATTTACTACCTTTCAGTTCACCGGTCCCGCATTTGAATGGTGGGAAGAGTTTGAGAGGCGTAGGCCTGCAGGTGCAGCACCTCTCACATGGCAGCAGTTCTCTACTCTCTTTCTAGAGAAATATGTACCTCAGTCTCGTCACGAGGAGCTACGTCGCCAGTTCGAGTGGTTGGTTCAGGGCGACATGTCTGTGACCCAGTATGAGCTCAGATTCACACAGTTGGCTAGGCATGCCACATGGATGATCCCTAATGATAGGGAGAGGATCAGGGAGGTTCATTGATGGCCTCAACTACTCTATTCGCATTCTTATGACCAGAGAGCGAGTTATGTCATCATCTTTTGAGCAGGTTGTTGATATGGCACGCTCCATTGAGGCGGATCGTCGCCGAGAGAGAGAGGAACGGGAGGCCAAGAGGCCTCGTGGTTCTGGCAGTTTCAGTGGTGCTCTATCTAGAGGGCATTCCTAGCAGAGCAGAGGTCGCTCATCTAGACCTTCTCATTCAGGCCGCCCAGAGCAGAGCGGAGGTTCTTATGGTCGTGGTCGACAGGGGTTTCAGCAGGGTCGGTCATCGCTTAGTGCCCTTCCAGCCCAGGGTGCAGCACCTACTTCTTCAGCCCAGAGTTCCTCTATGGCGAGGGGTTCCCTTCAGTCCCCTTCTCCAGCACCAGGTGCATGTTATGAGTGTGGTGAGTTTGGCCACATGAGGAGACAGTGCCCTCGACTCCGTAGGGACAGGACTCAGCAGAGGGATCAGCCCTCATCTTCAGCACCATCTCAGTCTAGTAGAGGTGGAGGTCAGTCTTCTCGTGGTCGCCCCAGGGGCGAGGAGAGATCTGGTGGAGGCCAAGCACGGTTCTATGCACTTCCTGACAGGCGTGATGCAGTTGCCTCCGATGCAGTGATTACAGGTATCATTTCTGTCTGTCACCAGAGATGCCTCTGTTCTATTTGATCCAGGGTCCACATATTCTTACGTGTCCTCTTATTTTGCACATCACTTGGGTGCGACTCGTAGTAGTCTTGATTTACCTGTTCATGTATCCACCCCCGTGGGTGATACGATCGTTGTGGATCATGTCTATAGATCTTGTGTTATATCTATTGGGGGTCTGGAGACCCAGGCAGATTTGTTATTGTTGGGTATGGTGGACTTTGATGTTATATTGGGTATGGACTGGTTGTCTCCGTACCATGCTTTATTAGATTGTCATGCTAAGACAGTTACATTGGCCATTCCTGGTATTTCTCAGATTGAGTGGTGGGGTTCGACCGATTTCGTCCCTAGCCGTGTTATTTCGTTCTTAAAAGCTCAGAAGATGGTTGAAAAAGGGTGTCTATCGTACTTAGCTTTTGTGAGAGATGTGGGAGCCGAGTCTCCTAGCATTGATTCCGTACCTGTTGTGAGGGACTTCCCAGATGTATTCCCCTCAGACCTGCCGGGCATGCCGCCGGACAGGGATATTGATTTTGGCATTGACTTGGTGCCGGCCACTCAGCCCATATCCGTTCCTCCTTATCGGATGGCACCAGCTGAGTTGAAAGAACTAAAAGAGCAGCTTCAAGAGCTTCTGGATAAGGGTTTCATCCGCCCTAGTGTGTCTCCGTGGGGTGCGCCGGTATTATTTATTAAAAAGAAAGATGGTTCCATGCGAATGTGTATTGATTATAGGCAATTGAACAAAGTGACGGTGAAGAACAAGTACCCTCTACCGCGCATAGATGATTTGTTTGATCAGTTACAGGGTGCGAGGGTGTTTTCTAAGATCGATCTTCGTTCGGGCTATCATCAGCTGAAGATCAGGGACTCGGATATTATGAAGACTGCATTCAGGACCCGATATGGTCATTATGAGTTTCTTGTGATGTCGTTTGGGCTGACCAACGCCCCAGCAGCATTTATGCATCTGATGAACAGTGTGTTCGGGCCTTATTTGGATTCATTTGTGATTGTGTTCATTGATGACATTCTAGTCTACTCCCGTAGTCAGGAGGAGCATGCTCAGCATTTGAGTATTGTGTTGCAGAGATTGAGGGAGGAGAAGCTATATGCTAAATTATCCAAGTACGAGTTTTGGCTCGAGTCCGTGGCATTTCTAGGACATGTGGTGTCTCGTGATGGTATTCAGGTTGATCAGAAAAAGATAGAGGCGGTGCAGAGTTGGCCTAGACCGACCTCAGCTACAGAGATCAGGAGTTTTCTTGGCTTGGCGGGGTATTATCGCCGGTTTGTTCAGGGATTTTCATCCATTGCTTCTTCATTGACTAAATTGACCCAAAAGGGTGCACCATTCGTATGGTCGGATGAGTGCGAGCAGAGCTTTCAGAAGCTCAAGACAGCTTTGACCACAGCTCCAGTGTTAGTATTACCATCAGCTTCAGGTTCATATACTGTTTACTGTGATGCCTCGAGAGTGGGGATAGGTTGTGTGTTGATGCAGGAAGGTAAGGTGATTGCTTATGCTTCTCGGCAGTTGAAGCCACATGAGAAGAACTATCCTGTTCATGATTTGGAGCTAGCCGCCATTGTTCATGCATTGAAGATTTGGAGGCACTATTTGTACGGTGTGTCTTGTGAGGTGTATACCGACCATCGTAGTCTCCGGCACTTGTTCAAACAGAAAGACCTTAATTTGAGACAGCGGAGATGGCTTGAGTTGCTGAAGGATTATGACATTACTATATTATATCATCCGGGAAGGCCAATGTGGTGGCCGATGCTTTGAGCCGGAAGGCGGTCAGTATGGGGAGCTTGGCATATATTCCAGCTGAGGAGAGGCCATTTGCTTATGATGTTCAGGTGCTAGCCAATCGGCTAGTGAGGTTAGATATTTCGGAGCCCAGCTGGGTATTGGCTTGTGTTGTATCTCGGTCATCTCTATATGATCGTATTCGTGAGCGCCAGTATGATGATCCACATTTGGCTGTCCTGAGGGACAGAGTTCAGCATGATGATGCTAGAGATGTCACCATTGATAGTGACGGCGTATTGAGGATGCGGGGCCGGATATGTGTGCCCAATGTTGATGGCCTTCGTGAGTTGATTCTGGAGGAGGCCCATAGCTCGCGGTATTCTATCCATCCAGGAGCCGCTAAGATGTATCAAGATTTGAAACAACACTATTGGTGGAGAAAGATGAAAATGGACATTGTCGGACATGTAGCACGGTGCCTCAACTGTCAGCAGGTTAAGTACGAGCATCAGAGGCCCGGTGGTGTATTTCAGCGCATTGATAGTCCCTGAGTGGAAATGGGAGAGGATCACTATGGACTTTGTTACTGGATTCCCTCGGACGGCGAGGAAGTTTGATTTTGTATGGATGATTGTGGATAGACTGACCAAGTCAGCTCACTTCATTCCAGTTAGTACTACCTACTCATCGGAGCGGTTGGCAGAGCGATCTTTATTCGAGAGATTGTTCGGTTGCATGGAGTTCCGGTGTCTATCATATCCGACAGGGGTACTCAGTTCACTTCTCAGTTTTGGAGAGCATTTCAGCGAGAGATGGGTACGCGGGTTGAGTTGAGTACAGCATTTCATCCCCAGACAGATGGGCAGTCTAAGCGTACTATTCAGATTCTGGAGAATATGTTACGAGCATGTGTGATTGACTTTTGTGGTTCGTGGGATGAGTTCCTACCACTTGCTGAGTTTGCCTACAACAACGATTGTCAGTCGAGTATTCAGATGGCCCCGTATGAGGCATTGTATGGCAGACGGTGTAGATCCCCCGTGGGATGGTTTGAGCCTGGTGAGGTTAGATTGATAGGGACTGAGTTAGTCCAGGATGCTCTGGATAGAGAAAAGTTGATCCAGGAGAGGCTTCGTACAGCACAGTCTCGTCAGAAGAGTTATGCGGACCGTAGAGTTCGAGAGTTGTCTTTCATGGTTGGTGACAGAGTATTGTTGAAAGTTTCACCTATGAAGGGTGTCATGAGGTTTGGGAAGAAAGGAAAGTTGAGTCCTAGGTACATTGGACCTTTTGAGATACTTAAGAGAGTTGGAGAGGTGGCATATGAGTTGGCCTTGCCGCCCAGCTTATCCAGCGTCCATCCAGTATTCCATGTGTCTATGCTCCGGAAGTACATTGGAGATCCGTCTCATGTATTAGACTTCAGTACCATTCAGCTTGATGGTGATCTATCCTATGATGTGGAGCCTATTGCTATTTTGGGTCGTCGGGTGAGAAAATTGAGGTCTAAGGAGATTGCATCAGTTAAGGTTCAGTGGAGAGGTCGACCCGTGGAGGAGGCCACTTGGGAGATAGAGCGGGAGATGCGGAGCAGATATCCTCACTTGTTTGAGACTTCAAGTATGATTCTTGACCCGCTCGAGGACGAGCATTTGCTTAAGTGGGGGAGAATGTGACGACCCAGCCCGTCATCACGGGAATTACCACCCCGTTATATTGAAATTGTATGTTTTATGCTTTTATATCTGTGTTAAAGTCTATCGGGTGAGTTAGGAGTGATTTGGATTGAAAATGAGGCATATAGCCTTTTTGAAGGAAACATGAATAAGGAAAGTCAACCCTGAGTTGACTATTTAGCTAGAGGGCTCGGAATCGGATTCTGATGATTCAGTTAGTTTCGAGAGGTGATTTGTGACGTAGGGGAGCGATCGGAATTGAATTTGGAGGTCCGGTGTAGAAATAGGCTTGAATTGGCTAAGGTTGAATTTTGGCGAAATCCGAACGGTAGGTGAGATTTTGATCCGGGGGTCGGAATGGAATTCCGACAGTTGCAGTAGCTCCGTTAGGTGATTTTGGATATGTCCGCAAATTTTTAGATCATTCGGACGTTGTTTAGTCGGGTTTTTGATTGATTGTGTAATTCGGAATGTTTTAAGGAATTTAGGCTTGAATTCGATACGAATTATGGGTTTTGATGTTGTTAGACATGTTTTGAGGATTTGAGCAAGTTCGAATAAGGTATTAAGATGTGTTGGTGTGTTTGGATGAGGTCCGGGGGCCTCGGGGTGTTTTCGGATGGTTAAACGGGAGAAAATGTGGAAAATTGCGGATTTGGGGTTCGGTTCGTTGTTTTCGCTCCTGCGGAAATGGGGGCGCGGGGAGCGAGTCCGCGAGTGACGAGGGAGCGCAGGAGCGCTTGGCTTCGCAGAAGCGGAAATCTTTCCGCTGAAGCGGCGTCGCAGGAGCGTAGAGGAGACCGCAGAAACGGGATTTGCCAAGAGATGGGAAGCCCGCAGAAGCGGAAGGTCGATCGCATAGGCGAGTCCGCAGAAGCGGACTCTTGATCGCAGAGGCGGAAAGGACCGCAGGGGCGGAAGCATTTCAGCAGAAGCGGACCCGCAGGAGCGGTCCGTGTATCGCAGGAGCGGGATTGCCCAAATAGGCTTGGGTTCCCAGAAGCGACCAATTGGTCGCAGAAGCGGTTCCGCAGGGGCGGAAAATGTCCGCAGAAGCGAAAATCGCAGTGAATTAATTGTATCGGAAGTTAGAAAATTTCAGAAACATTTCACACATTTGGGTCTCGGCTTTAGAGGCGATTTGGGCGATTTTGAAGAGAAACTCAAGGGAAATCATCAGGTAATCAACTATGGACTTAAACTATGATTAGTATTGGTAATATTATGCAATTATATCATGAAAATGGAGGAATTTGGGGTAATTTATGGAGGATTTAGCCCTAGGCTTGAACTTTAGAAAATCAAGGTTTTGAATGGGCAAATGGAGTCCGAATTTGGTAAATCTTATATGCTTAGACTCGTATCGAGATGAGGGTTCCGAATATATGACTTTCGTGATTTTTCGAGAAACGTACCGAAAGTCGGGTTTTGACAACTTTGGGAATTTTGATGTAAATTGAGTTGTATTGATTGGGTGTCGTCCCATTGGCCTAATTTGTTGTATTTCTACTGTATTTGATCGGATTCTACGCGTGCGGAGCTTGATTCTCGTGGCAAGGGCATTGCGGAGTAGTCGTCGCGCCGTATTGAGGTGAGTAATAGATGTGGGTGATGACCGGCGGGTTCGAAACCCCGGTATACCACTTTGTGACGCTGTATAGCGGCGAGACACGTACTCTCTTGTGAGTGCGGGGTCGATTGTGATTGGGGACTATGGCTTAGTCCGACTTGCTGATATTGTGTTATGATATTAGGCTATTCATGAGCCGTCGAACCTCCTTCTCGGATGGTTGCATATTATACTGTGATATTGGCTACTCTTGAGCCGTTGAACCCCCTTCTTGGGTGGTTGAGTATACTTGTGGGCCGTGAGCCGGTTATTGGATCCCGCGAGGATCGTTATCATTGTCTTATCATATTGACATGTTAGTTACTACCAATCCGTAGCTGTTTTTGTTATTATGCTATTTCCAATCTCTGGAACTTGGTATTACTGTTTTCCAACTTAAAAATGATAAAAAAAAAGGGTTTTCAAAACTACTTTTGAGCCTGCGAGGCTTTATTTGCATATTAGCTGATTGGTAGTGGATCGGGTTGCGCGCCGCAGCAGTATATATGTTGGATCGGACTGCACGCTGCAGTGATATTGTGCTTGGACTGTAGGAGCCCCTCCGGAGTCTGAACCCCCACAGTGAGCACGAGTACCCAAATTGGATCGAGCTACGCGCCGTAGCGGTCATATCATGCATTGCATTGCATTTAGCTACATCTGATAGTTGTTATACTGTTTTGCTGGTACTTATTGGTACAGGTACAGTCGATATTGATTCTGTGACAGGGTATTT
Source organism: Nicotiana noctiflora (assembly GCA_032618575.1). Classification (NCBI taxonomy): domain Eukaryota; kingdom Viridiplantae; phylum Streptophyta; class Magnoliopsida; order Solanales; family Solanaceae; genus Nicotiana; species Nicotiana noctiflora. The sequence goes on along the minus strand of JASVEL010007068.1, from coordinate 31,943 downwards.
GATTACGACTTTACATAGTGCTTTATTGCGGATTTCTTATCTGCGCTGTCTTACCCTTGTTTATTACCACTGAGTCTGGCAGTACTCATTTTACTCCCTGCACCTTGTGTGCAGATCCAGGTACCTCTCAGCAGTGATCCAGTAGCTGTGCGAGGCGACATTTGAGGATATTCGAGGTAGCTGTAGAGTCCGCAGGACCCGATATTCTTTCTTATTGTCTCTTGATTTTGTATTGACTTTTCTTTCCGCACTTGGTATCTTGTAAACCTTTATACACTCATGTTCGGTAGAGGCTCATGACTCTTGACCCTTCGGTCTATGGGAGTTGATGTATTATGGGACTTGGTTCCCCGTTTTCGTTATATGTATCGCTATTATTTCGTGAATTAATATGCTTAAATGGGCTAAAGAGAGCTTCTAGCTCCGTGGTTGATGTTGATTGGTCAGGCTGGCTTAGCAATGTGCTGGGCGCCCTATACCTCACAGGAACCATCACCACTGTCCAAGCAAATTCCACCTCGGCCACCACAGGTCGCCCGATGTATGTGGCACCACCACCTGTTGCTCTACATAAGTCGTCAAGTGAACCAGTGTTCCATGTGCAAGATGCTCATTACTATCCGCCGGAGCCGACATTTAGGCAGCATGACTCTTATACCCCACTGATGGAGATGACGGATGAAAAGCCCGTCAAGAACTTGGAACAAGAGGAAATGGCACGGAAGATGAGGAGTTTAGAAATATCTTTCCGTAACATACAAGGGCTAGGAGGCCAACTGAGCATAGCATACAAATATTTGTGTCTGTTCCCAGAAGTGCAGCTCCCAGTTGGATTCAAGCTACCTAAATTCGACATGTACGATGGACATGGGGACCCTGTAGCCCATTTCATGGGTTATTGCAGCAAGGTGCGTGGTGTAGGAGGAAAAGATGAACTTTTGATGGCGTACTTTAGTCAGAGTTTGAACGGTTCTGCGTTGGAGTGGTATACACGTCAGGATCACACTAGATGGTTCATCTGGTATGATCTAGCTCAATCATTTGCCAACCACTTCCAGTACAACTTGGAGATAATTCCCGATAGGCTGTCGCTTACCAAGATGGAAAAGAAGCCCGGGGAAAGTTTTCGGGAGTACGGCTTTAGTTGGAGAGAATAAGCGGCATAAGTGGATCCACCTATGAAGGAGACTGAAATGGTAGATTGTTTTCTGTAGGCCTTAGAGCCTACTTACTATGGCCATCTGGTGTCGGCTATTGGTAAGAATTTTAATAAAGTAGTGAAAATGGGGAGTTTTGTAGAGGAAGGATTGAAAACCAACAAAATCATGAGCTTTTCTGCTATCAAAGCCACGAATCAGGCTATACAGACCAGGAATGGAGGGTCTATTAGAAAGAAGAAAAAGGAAGAGGTTTCAGATGTAGAAAGTATACCATGGACTCGGAGCCAAAATACATACCATCACCCACCTGGCCCATACCAATCATACCCGCCAGCACCTTACAACCCACCTCCACCATACTATCCACCCACTACCCCACATTATCCCATCCCACAAGCTCAATATTACCCATCGCCTCCACATGTATGATGAGCCCAAGCTCCACAAAACGTCTATCATACACAGAACACTTACCCTCCTTCCAGAACCTACAAAAACCCAAATAGACCCAGCTTCCGACCTGATCCAGAAATGAGAAACAGAGCCCAAACGAAGAAAACATTCACCCCATTGTGGGAATCTTACACCAGCCTCTATCATCATCTGAAAGAGTTAGGAATGTTAAACCCGAATGAGCCAAAAATTCCAAACCCGCCGCCCAGAAACATTGACCAGTCAGTCAGATGTGCATATTGCTCCGGGTCACCGGGGCACGATACTGAAAAGTGTTGGCACTTCAAAATCTGCTATACAAGAGCTCATTGATAGTAGGAGGATCGAGGTACAGGCTCTAGAGACTCCAAACATTACTCAAAATCCATTACTGACTCATCATAAGACACACATAATAGAGTTAGAACAAGAAGAGAGCAGCAGGAAGCCATCCCAATCAGTAATGATGATAAAAGTCAACAGTAAAGTGGAGAAAGAGGTTGAGAAAGAGAAAGCGACAGCCGAGAAGCCAGTGAAAAAGCCGCCAGTGGTTGAAAGTTTGAAAATTGTGGTGCCAGGGGCTAAGCCATTGTTGACAGTAAAAGGAGCGTACATAGAACCAGTAGTCATAAAGACGGTGGTGCAAATGCCGGTGGTTGATACTAAAGCCATACCTTGGAACTACAACAAGGTCACAGTGATGTATAGGGGAAAAGAAGTTACAGGGGAGGTCAATGAAACATACGGCCTCACTCGTTCGGGACGGTGCTTTGCCCCGGAAGAGTTAAGAAAAATGAAGGTGGTAAAGGAGAGTCATCTGAAGAAGTCGGTCTCTGAAGAAGAAGCAGAAGAAGTTTTGAAGAAGATAAAAGATCAAGACTACTCGACAGTAGAACAGCTGAGAAAGACGCCTGCACAAATCTCATTACTTTCATTGCTAATTTACTTAGAGGAGCAAAGGAAGGCATTGTTGAAAATACTGAATGAAGCACATGTCCCCAAAAACATCTCAGTCTGCCATCTTGAAAAGATCACCAAAATTTTTTTTGAGCTGAACAGGATAACATTCTCGGACAATGAATTGCTTGTCGAAGGGACTGAACACAACAAAGCACTCTATCTCACCGTCAAAAGTGAAGAATCAGTGGTTACTCGGGTTTGGATAGACAACGGGTCAAGTGCAAACATTTGTTCACTCTCAACTCTAGGAAAGTTGAAGATTGATCCTGACAGAATCCAGCGAAATAGTGTGAGTGTTTGAGGGTTTGACGGAGGAAGCAAAAATACCTTGGGAGATATTGTGCTGGAGGTCACCATTGGGCCGGTAGACTTTACCATGGAATTTCAGGTGTTAGACGTCACTGTGTCCTATAATCTATTGTTGGGACGGCCGTGGATCTAGGCGACCAAGGCCGTACCATCTTCCTTACACCAAATGGTAAAGTTCGAATGAGAACAGCAAGAAATTATAGTGCACAGAGAGGAAGACGCTTGTAATACCATAATGCTTTTCGAGGAACCGAATGGGGACAAGGGCCCATGGGTGTATCAAGTGACAGACACTGTGATAGTTAACAAGATAGCCGAAGGAGAGAGCTTGCCAATCCCTACAGTGGCGTCTACCGCAGTTATGGAAGCCAAAGAGATGATCATAAATGGGTTCACACCGGGAAAAGGTTTGGGAATAGTCTTACAGGGAATTACACAGCTTGTTCATCTACCGGGAAACAATGACACCTTTGGCTTGGGCTTTAAACCTACCTACACCGACATCCAGAGAGCCAAAAGAACCAAAAAGAAAAGTTGGACCCTTCCGAAACCAGTCCCTAAATTATTTGACACCTTCACTAAGCCTGGTACACAATGACATTTGGTGACTGCTGCGTCAAGGTATGATGAGACAAGGCCAGATGCGGAACTCCTCGCGAGGTTTGAAATGTTATTTGGGGATGTGAACATGGTGGAGATGGGAGAGGGGGCCAGTAAGATGGATATCCAGTTCGTGGGGCCTAGTGTTGCACTCAATAATTGGGAAGCCGCTCCTTTTCCAATCAGGAGGGAGTCTTGGTAGTTAGGTTTCAAAATATATCATCCTTTCCCAAAAACAATTTTTTGTAATCCCCACCCCCATTGAGATCAAATGTATTCATTCTCTGTCATTTTTTCGAAAAAATATCAATGAAATGCAATTTATTCTTCTTTCTTCATTTTTGCCTTATTTTTATTATTTTTCCTTTCTTCCTTTTGTACAGTTCAATATGCGCTGATTCTGATGATATGTCATGCATGAAGGATTCCCGGCCCAATTTTGACAATTGAATTATTATACAAGAAATTGAAAATGAGAGTGAAATAGAATATGAAGATGAGGAAATACTGGAGGAAATAAGTAAAGATTTGAATCAATATGAGGAAAAACCCAAACCGAACTTAAGTGAGACATAATCTATTAATTTGGAGAATGAGGATAATGTCCAGAAGAGAAAAATTAGTGTCCACTTAGAATCCTCTCTCAGAGAAGAGTTAATAAAGCTGTTGCATGAATACAAGGACATATTTGCCTGGTCCTATGATGACATGCTCGGACTTAGCACTGATTTGGTGGTACACAAGTTGCCTGTTTATCCCGAATGTCGGCCGATAAAACAAAAGCTGAGAAAGTTCAAAATGGACATCATCATGAAGATAAAAGAAGAAGTGAATAAGCAGTTTGAGTCAAAGGTCATACGAGTCACCAAATACCCTACCTGGTTAGTGAATGTTGTGCCAGTTCCGAAGAAAGACGGAAAAACCAGGGTGTGTGTTGATTACAGAGACCTCAACAAGGCTAGTCCAAAGGATGACTTCTCATTGCCAAATATCCACATACAAATAGACAATTGCGCCAAGCATGAAATTGTCTCTTTTGTAGATTGCTATGCGAGTTATCACCAGATCCTAATGGACGAAGAAGATGTGGAGAAAATAGCTTTTATCACGCCTTGGGGAACATACTGCTATAGAGTGATGCTGTTTGGGTTAAAGAATGCCGGAGCTACTTATATGAGGGCAATGACCACAATGTTCCACGATATGATGCATCGAGAAATTGAAGTGTATGTGGACGACGTCATCATAAAATCCAAGAAGCAACATGATCATGTCAAGGACTTGAGGAAGTTTCTCCAAAGACTCCGAAGGTATAATCTTAAACTCAATCCTGCGAAATGCGCTTTTGGAGTACCTTCAGGGAAGCTATTGGGATTTATAGTAAGTCGGCGAGGCATTGAATTAGATCCATCAAAGATAAAAGCCATCCAGAGTTTGCCTCCGTCGAAGAATAAGAAGGAAGTAATGAGCTTACTAGGAAGGCTGAATTATATTAGCCGGTTCATCGCTCAGTTGACATCAACATGTGAGCCCATCTTCAAGTTGTTAAAGAAGGATGCAGCAGTGAAATAGACCGATGAATGTCAAGAAGCCTTCGATAAAATCAAGGAATATTTGGCAAATCCTCCGGTGTTAGTTCCTCCAGAGCCGGGAAGACCTTTGATCTTATATCTGACAGTGCTTGATAATTCTCTTGGTTGTGTACTGGGACAGCATGATGAGACTGGCAAGAAAGAGCAAGCTATATATTACCTTAGTAAGAAATTCACATCTTACGAGGTAAAATATACTCAGTTAGAGAGAACATGTTGTGCATTAACCTGGGTGGCTCAGAAATTGAAGCATTATTTGTCAGCACACACTACATATTTGATATCACGGTTAGATCCTCTGAAGTATATATTCCTGAAGCCCATGCCTACGGGAGACTTGCTAAATGGCAGATTCTGCTCACAGAATTTGACATCATTTATGTAACATGTACGGTGATGAAGGAGCAAGCAGTTGCAGATTACTTGGCAGAAAATCCAGTGGATGATGAATATGAGCCACTAAAGACATAATTTCCGGATGAGGAGGCAATGAATGTTGAAGAAATGGAACGAAGTGATAAGCCAGGATGGAACATGTACTTCGACGGAGCCGTCAATAGTAAAGGAGTTGGGATTGGAGCAGTGCTTATTTCAGAAACGGGTCAACACTATCCCGTTACCGCTCAGCTTTGATTTTTCTGCACCAACAATATGGCCGAATATGAGGCGTGTATATTGGGATTAAGGATGGCAATAGACATGGGTGTTCAAAAGATTTTGGTCATGGGTGACTCGGATCTTTTGATACATCAAATTCAGGGAGAATGGGAGACAAGAGATTTGAAATTGATACCTTATCGGCATTGTCTACATGAATTTTCCCAAAGATTCCAATCCATAGAGTTCAAACATATCCCAAGAATGCACAATGAAGTAGCAGATGCTCTGGCCACACTATCCTCTATGTTACATCATCCGGATAAAGCCTATATAGATCCACTTTAGATACAGGTGTATGACCAGAATGCTTACTATTTTGCTGTGGAAGGAGAGTTAGATGGGGAACCGTGGTATCACGATATCAAGGAATACATGAAGATAGGAAAATACCCAGAACAAGCCACCGGAGATCAGAAGAGAGCTGTAAGATGCTTATCGAATGGCTTTTTCCTTAGTGGAATATATAAAATTTTGAGAGCAGGATATTATTGGCTCACCATGGAGCGCGACTGTATCAGGTATGTGAAAAAATGCCACCAATGCCAAGTATATGGAGATTTAATTCACTCCCCACCTTATGAATTGCATACGATGTCTGCACCTAGGCCATTTGTCGACTGGGGCATGGATGTTATCGGACCAATAGAGCCTGTAGTTTCTAATGGACATAGATTCATCTTGGTCGCAATTGACTACTTTACTAAGTGGGTGGAGGCAAAGACATTCAAGGCGGTGACGAAGAAATCCGTGGTGGATTTCGTGCATGAAAACATTATATGCCGATTTGGAATTCCCAAAGTAATTATCACAGATAACGAGGCAAATCTGAACGGTCACCTCATGGTGGAAGCATGTCAGAGATTTAAGATCATGTATCGTAACTCTACACATTATAGGCCAAAGGCAAATGGAGCAGTAGAAGCTGCAAATAAGAATATAAAGAAGATCCTAGGAAAATGGTGGAAGAGTCTAGATAATGGCACGAGAAGTTGCCTTTCGCTCTTATGGGTTACTGCACAATAGTGCGCACTTCAATTGGCGCCACACCCTATTCATTGGTGTATGGGATAGAGGCTGTTATACCCGCAGAAATCGAAATACCGTCACTTCGAATCATAGCTGAAGCTGAGATTGATGACGACGAATAGGTAAAAGTCCGATTGGAACAATTAAATCTAATCGATGAAAAGAGGTTAGCAGCGGTTTGCCATGGGCAATTATATCAACAAAGAATGGCCAGAGCATATAATAAGAAGGTGCGTCCTCTGAAGTTTGAAGTCGGACAACTGGTATTGAGGCATATCTTACCGCATTGGGCTGAAGCAAAAGGCAAATTCGCACCGAACTGGCAAGGGTCATTCATGGTATCACGAGTGTTGTCTAATGGGGCATTATATCTGACAGACGTTGAAGAGAAATGCGTAGAGACTGCTATCAATTCAGATGCAGTCAAAAGATACTATGTATGATTCCTTCTCAATTATATGATTGTATTTTGTTGTGATTTTGGAATTGAAATGATGAAGGCATTCTATTCTCTATCCAAACACTTTATCCATTGACATCCCATTTGAGCCGTGTTCGATCTGTTCTTTCATACCCCTCTCTCGGAATTGCTTACGATACAAAAGAAAAATAGAAAATGATAAAAAAATAGCCAAAAAAAACATAAGAAAAAATGCAAGCAAAAGAAAAGACAAAGAAAATCGGGAAAAAGTCAAAAGAAAACCATGAATCATCGGTGTTGTTCGAACTACGTTTTGACGTGATCCCGAAAGGGTATGTAGGCAGCCTCACTGAGGTACCGTCACAATAAAGAAAAATCCAAAAAATCCCCCGCATATTGAAACTGGGGCAGAAGTTATGTTTTATAATTCCTAGAGTTGTAAATATTTTAAAACCTTCGTAAATTTTTTAGCCTTTGTATCCTTCTTTCTTAACCAATCCAAAAGCCATGTTACGGTCCAAAGAAAGACCTTCTGATCAATTTCAAGAAAATAACAAATACAATGAGAATAAGGGAAGAACGGGACATTGCACAATACCAGTGGTTCAGAAAAACAAAAGACAAAAGAAAATATTTAAAAAAATAAAAAAAAATGAGAGAGTCTCATTGGTGAAAACCTTAGCCGGCATCGTGAGGCGACTGTGAGGCTGAGAGAAATAAAAATGAGAGTCTTGTAAGTGAAAACCTTTTACCGGTATTGCAAGGCGACTGTGAGGCTGAGAGAAATAAAAATGAGAGAGTCTTGTCGGTGAAAACCTTTTACCGGCACTGCAAGGCGACTGTGAGGCTGAGAGAAATAAATGAGAGAGCCTTATTGGTGAAAACCTTTCACGGCACCATAAGGCGATTGCGAGAATTATTTCGAAAAATAGAAAAGCAATAAAAATAGAATCGGTTGGATTGCAAGAAAGTTGGAGTCAGAATAATGGATTGGACGAACTGGGTCGGAGTTTAAATACATGGCATGGTCAACGGAATCAGCCAACATACCCAGATAAGTTCTATCACTTCTACAAAACACCCTTACCCTTTTGAAATTCATTTGTTTCTGCATTTTATTGTTTGTCCTTTGAAGCTAACTACCAGCTTCTGATGATAAGAGCTGAAATAACACTGGATCAGAAAAGAAAGAAAAGAAAAAAAAAGGTGAAAAGAAATAAAGAAGAATGGCAATCGGAGCCAAGAGAGAAGAAAACAAAAGGTGAAAAGCAAGAAAATACAAAAAGGGTTTACGGAAGATAGTCAACTGAAAGACCGCACAGCAGAAGAAAATACAAAAAAAAAAGGAAAGCGATAAAAGGCAAGAGCGGCAGATGCCAGTTGCCAGTAGTTTATAACTAATAAGATTTTGTTTTTTGTGATTTAGACAGGAACAAATTGTCACTAATCACTTTAAAGTAAATGTGACCAATGTGAAAATAAAGAAAACATAAAAAAGAAGTTCAGCAATAAATGGAGGAATCCATGGATGGAGGAGTCACTCAATCAAGAAAATACCAAAAAATAAGAGGAAGGTATCATCTTTAAAATTCGCACCCCAGTTATCAAATTGAGGGAATAATTTTTTTTGCATTCGTATTTCATGCATCAGGCGCCCCCACCTGGATAACAAGGGAATATTTTTTCGCATTCACATTTCATGCATCAGGCGCCAACCTAGATATGAAGGGAATATTTTTCTGCATTCGCATTTCATGCATCAGGCGCCCACCTGGATAACAAGGGAATATTTTCTGCATTCGCATTTCAGGAATACTTTTCTGCATTCGCATTGAATGCATCAGGCGCCCACCTGGATAACAAGGGAATACTTTCTGCAATTTTTAATTTTTATTCAGGCGCCCACTTTGTATAACAAGGGAATACATTTCTACAAATTTTATTTTCTTTTCAGGCGCCCACCTGTATAACAAGGGAATACATTTCTGCAATTTTAATTCCTGTTCAGGTGCCCACATGTATAACAAGGGAATACATTTCTGCAGTTTTAATTTCTGTTCAGGCGCCCACCTGTATAACAAGGGAATACATTTCTGCAACTTTAATTTATGCAATTTTGGTTTGTGTCATCTAACATGAGTAACACCGTAACATGAAAAGCCCACACTGGGGCACAAGAAAAGTTTGTTGTTTTTGTTTTGTTTTGAGCAGGTATTAGTTTGAAAGCGAGAAGTACCATCAAAAATCAAAAAAGGGGAAGCAAGGAAAAGAAAATCAACAAAAAGAAAGTCAGCCGCACAGAAAATCAAGAAAAAAAGAGAGACAAAGAAGAGTAAAGAGACAAGAAGTTAGATAGGAATGATTGTAACTCGTAGAATTATAGCTTAGAATAGCTTCTTCATTTTACATTTTACCCCCTCTGGTGTAATAAGGAGTAGGTCAGTAAGTCATAACAGTGTCAATGCAACAGTAAGTCTGGTAGTTTTCAACTGCTAGATCTTCCCGAACTACACAGACCTGATTCCTGTTTAGCCCAGGATATATAAGCAACCTCTGAGGCAGGGTACGGTCAAAATATTTTCAAAAATGCTTCTTACGGAATGTGCTAGTGGGCAAAAATCTCTCATTACTGCTCACTTTTCTTTGTACTGAAACTCTTCGTGTTCCCGAGCAAAGAGGGGCAGCTATGAGCACGTGATTTTTGCCCTAAGCAATAAATTCCAAAAATTAAAATAAATATTTTTGGGTGCAATTACATATCTTGATTGAAATAAGATGTATTTGTGTGATTGAATAATTAGAGAGTAAAATTAGAAAATTAAAAAAAATATAATAGGTTAAATACATGCATTTTTGAATTAAGTAGTTAAAAAAAGAAAATTAACAAAAAAGAGCATTAATGGCGGAAATTAAGGAAAAATAGTAGAAAATTATCAAAAAATATCAGAAAATTAGTGGAAGTAGGAAATTGAAAAATTTAAATTATACAAAAAAGATAAAATAAAATACAAAGAAAATACCACAAAAAATAATTAAATATAAGGAAAATACAAAATTACAACAAAGTTGGGCTAAGAGTTTGAAATGTTGGCCCAAACACATAATATCCCAAAGAGATCCGGTCCAATTGATTTAAATCAAAGTGATCCCAGCCGTTTATCTCTCCAAATCCAACGGCTAAGGATTTATCCAGAATTAATTAAATTGGCTGAATTCAAGATCGAATCTGAGCCTTCTGTTTAGTAAGATCTGACGGATGAGGGCTAACCTTTGTTTTAAATCAAACGTCGTCATTTTGGAGCATGTAATCCTGACCGTTGATCTTGATTGATCCAACCGCCAAGGACCAGTCAACCTCGATGGGTATTTAAACCCTATCTCTAGGAGACGGCTGACCATTTTCTTCTTTGCAACCTTGCCGGCCATGGAGGCCACCACCTTTCATGGTGTTCTCCGGCCATTCTTACCTCCACCCTTCTCATCTTCTTCTTCTCCGTCACAAGCCTCACCCCAAAAACCTAAAACCAACCTTAAAACCCCCTGTTCTTGAAACCTCGGTCATCGGAGTTCATCTCCGACGACCCAAACATTGAGAACCCACCCCAAATCAACACCACAGAATCCCTGTGGACTGATCTATCACCCCATACCCTTGGTTTCCCTCGAATCATCCCCCATCTTCTCGAACATTTGAAAGAAAGTCACCAAAACCCTAACTCCGGCGACTCAAACCAAACTTCCTCCCAAGATCTCATCTTTTCCCTTCTCTAAATACCCACCTCTAAACCAAAACCCCAAAAGACTTCATCTTGAAGTCTAACAAGAAAACCAGAAAATGAAAATAAGAAAAAAGAGAAGAAAAAACTGGAAAAAAAAAGAAAAGAAAAAGAAAATAAGGAAGCTCAGGAGTCAAATCCTGCGAGCTAAGTCTTCCTTTCCATTTCTTGCTTATCTTTCATTGATTTTTGTTTGTCTGTGTTTTATTCTTTGTTTCTAGCATGTTTTTTTAAGTATGTTAGCCATATAAACAAACCGCATGATAGATTAGGGTTTTCATTTCTGAAAAGTCTTTGTTGATTCTGTTTCCCTGTTAAAGATCTGTCTTTCTTTAATTAATCAATATTCATGTCTACTATCATGTCTTTCACTTAGATGTTCTGCATGTTTAGATTAGTTCTTATCCTCTAGAAATTTCTGTTATTCTGTTTGAGCCATGCTTTCTTCTGAAACTTCTTTTAAGAGTTTTACCCGTCTGTGCTTAGTCAAGAACATGTTAAGCATGACTAGGGTTTTCAGTAGCCTTTTTAAACATAAGGAAGTTCTGATATGCCTGCTTTATGATTAATTAATGCACTGTGTTATGGAATCTGAATTATAAGTCTTTGATTGAAATTCAACAATATTCAATCTCTTCTCTGAGTTTTGGTTAAAAGATGAGTAACTTTGGTTTCATGGCTATGTGTGTAATTTTGTGAAAATGGCTATGTTTGCAACAGTCTTGTGTTAAGCTGATTACTGTTAATACTTATCATGCCTAGGTGGAATTGGTTATAGCTGCAGTAGTGTATAAACTTGAAAAGTGGTTAAAATTAAAAGCATATTAAGTAGTTAAAATTTAAAACATGTTAAGTAGTTTAAAATGGGTTAAAATTGAAAACCACAAAAAAAGGTTATAAGTGAAATGAATAACAAAGAGTGGTCAGTCTTGCAACTGACCAACTCTATTAATCTTGACACACTGGCTAAGTGTTAAATAGGCCAAGTGTGTAATAAAATTGGTTCAAGTCTAAAAGGCTAGGCTTGCAAAGCCCAAATTGACCCATGTTCACTAGTTGGCTAGACTTGCAAAGTCTTAGCCAGCGTGTGTTTATTAATGAGCCCCAATTGCAAGGCTAAGTCCAAACTTTGGACTGGCTAAGTCTTAAATAGGTTAGTTCTGAATAATTAAGCAGGCTAGTCCTGTAAACTAGCTTCAATAACAAAAAATGAAACAAAAGTGGTTAAAATTGAAATAAATTTGAAGTCTAATCTGGCCAGGTCTTAAATATTAGTATAAACACTGGACAGTAGTTAAATAAGAACTGAATTTAGGAAAAACCTGACCTGGATAGTTCGGGTAATTAGTGAATGCCCTTAAGGGTATATAGGGAATAGAAAATGGCAAAGTTGTGGATTTAATAGAGCCTATAGGGATACATAAGACATTTAGGCTCATGATTTCTGTAATTTTGCACAAAATTAAGGGTACATTGGTCTTAAAGAAAAGGTAACTTAGTAAATAACACTAATAAGTAGGGGCACATTAGTAAAATCCCCAAAAAGGAATCAAATAGAACCTTCCAGCACATGCTGGAAGGCATCTCATAACAGAAAATGGGACTAAAGTGTAAGATTTGGTAAAAAAAAAGGGAGGGAACTAGAATTACTTTCTATCTTTTCCCCCAAAATTTTCACTACTTCCCACCTATAAACACCCCCATTTTGAACCTATTTAAGGATTGGATTTTGGAAATCAAAATTTTCAGAAAAACTTATACACTAATCGTAGATAGCTGCCTGGGTTTTTCTGTTTGGAGTTCATATTGAAAGCTGTTTGGATTCCTGTTATTCACTGGGTTTCTATTGCTGTTGTTGTGTTATTTCATTTGCTCGTTTGGGGATTCATTCTAGCCACTGTTGCATTGCCTGTGTTGATTCTAATTGTTGTACCTATTCCATCCCTTAGAACTCATTGAATCTCTTTGCTGAATCAGGTACACATCCTTGTTCAGGCTATGTAATTTGAAGCTATGATGATGAAATAAAGTTGCAAGTTTAAAGCATTTCGTTATTTACATTTCTGTTTTCGTAGTTGTTTAAGTAGATTGAATTTGTAATTCATTAAGGATATTGTGTGTATATGTAGAAGCTTAAACGAGACATTGTAATAAGTAGTAAGTAGAGGTAATGTAATTATAGTAGCTAAATCACTTAGTTAAAATAGGGTAAAATCATAAAACCAGACCAATTAATTTCGAAATAAGCCCAATAGCACTAAACTCGTTAGTAATGATTTTAATCAATCTATGCAAATGGTATAATCTGATATCTGATAGTAGGATCTAAACAAGTTCTTAAATAGCAACAATAAAACAAAGTAATAATCTAGATAAGACTGACTTCGTAATATCAAACGAACCAGATTCATAGTAAACTTAGTAAAAATAGAATTAGCATCTACAAATGAGTTATAAGTAGGTGAATCATTTAGTAGTTAGATAATCTCCCGTCACTTGGCTGGTAAACGATTTAGATTATAGTATGAATTCGTTATTAGAAAACAAAAGTGAAAACAGTTTGTTAATTAAGTTTGATGTATATTAGACAATTATGATTTGAAGTTGATACTGTTAGTTTCGTATAGCAATTTCCTCTTAATGAATAAAGTTTAGTTTGGATTCGTTCCTTTGCCTGTTCATATATGAGTTTTCGTTTTTTGTTTTCATTACTTCTATTTCGCTTTGGTCCAGGCCTAATGTGTAGCGCACGCCTGGGTTGTGTTCGAACACCAGTTGGGCCTCTGAACGAAGGCCTCAATATAATCTGGGTTCTCGAGACCCAGATACCAACAGCAATTTGCTGAATATGAATCCAGAAGTCCAGGCTCAGAAATAACAGAAACAATAAAGGCATGGACTCATTTCCTGGAAATATAAGATAATTAAATTGATTAAGGAAAAAACAGTGATAGAAAATATAGTGACATATTAAGTTTGGACTGTAAAAACGGATGGGATGAGCCTTACATAATAACAAAAACAGTGGGGCCCCCATATAAACAATTGATGAAGTGTATAATAGATTCGGGAAGGTTGATAGCAAATTTCACAACCTTTCCCAAAGATTTAAAGTCGTTAGTCGCTTATTAGGCATGATTTAATAATTATACCTTCCTTAATACGAGTGTGCACTTGGTGCGACTCAAATCATAAATTCCGGCGAAGCCGAAATGTATTAAAAGTCACAGGCGTACTGGTTGCGGTGTGACTCGAAATACATTTTCGCGACGTCGCAATTCATAAAAATATTAAAGTTGAAAACATGTACATATTGTTGAAAAGCATATAATAATTCATATAAAATCAAGAACGACAGTTCGAGCGACCGTGCTATAACCACAGAATCCGGGAGTGCCTAACACCTTCTTCTGGGTTTACAGAATTCCTTATCTAGGTTTCTAGTTTCGCGGACTGTAATATAGAGTCAACTTCCTCGGATTCGGGATTAACTGGTGACTTGGGACACCATTATCTTCCCAAGTGGCGACTCTGAAAATTAAATAAAATCCCAGACCGATTGTCCTTTATTTGGAAAAACTCCTTCCTCTTTGTTATTATATCCTTCTCGGGTATTTGAACATCGAGGAATACCCTACTTTCTTTAAAGGTCGGGGTAGTAAAAAGGGAGGTGTGACAAGTAGGGCACACCCCCATAAATAAGAGCTAGCATTGTCCCCAATGCTAACTATCAAATAAGCACAAAAGAAAGGATATAGATGGCCCCTCAAGCCTGATCAACTGGATGACTCTGACTGGCTCCCTCGTCCGCTATAGTGGTGGGGACTTCAGACTGGTCCCTAACCTGCTGCTGTGTGTAAACGCGTGATTTTTGACCCTCCCCGAGATTTTTTATATTTTTAGCGTAAAATATTTAATTTAGTCCTAATACAACTATCTTAGCTAATTTTGACTCTTTTACTTTATTTTTACCTAAAAATAAAAAATAACAAAAAATATAGTTTCATTAATGTTTCGTAGTCATTTTAAACTTGAAAAATACAAAAATAGTACTTTATATTTTTAGCTTTATTAAAAAATGAAAATCATGAAATAAATAAACAAATAGTTTCATTAACATTTTGGGGTTACTTTAATTTTGAAAGAAAAATATAAAAAAAAAACTTTGTTTTAATTATTAGTCTTATAGTTATTTTGCTTACGTAGGATTAATTAATAACACCGTGTTCTTATTCTCGGTTCCGGGCAAAGAATAATATTCGGGTTCAAACTACCCGGTTTTATAATTTTCGGACCTAGCCCATAATAATCCGAGTCCACCACACGGGGGGGACACGGACGGAGCACGAGGCGAAACCCATAACCCTTGAAACCCACGTGGAGACCCATGACTCTTGGTCTCTCACGTGGGAATCTTTAAAAGCCAATGGACAAAATATGGGCATAAAATATATTTTAAAAGGGGGACACACTATATGGGGTGGGGAAAGATATACAATAGGATATACATATAAAAGAAGGCAAAAGAAACGGAAGGGGAGAGCTGGGAACGAAGAGAGAGAGAAAAACAAAAAAGAAAATGGGAGAGAGTGTATTCATTTGGGGAAAAAACGGGAGAGACCTTGGAGATTTGAAAAACAAAAAAAACAACAAACAAGGTTACTGTATATTCTTCTTCTAAAAGAAGAAGATAGGGCATCATCATCCTCCGGAGGAACACAACACAAAAACCTTAGAACCCTTTCCCTTTTACAAAGAAAACAGTCGCAGCGGCTCGACAGCCATAGCTGCCAGCAATCGACGCTCTTCATCACTCACACACACGCACAGCTTCGTCTCTCTCGCTCGATGTTGTCCCTGTCCAAATGACTAGCGTCATTAACCGGATGACCCTTCTCGCCACCACTGTTTTTCCATCACCGCGACCCAGCCCTTCGTCAACCCCTTCCTCACCGTTCCCGTCGATAACAGCAACCAAACGACGCCACTGTGGACGTCCAAACGATTCCTCCAATCGCTGGAAAAATCCGGCAACGAACCAGCTCGCGTCCGCCATCGACGAGCAGTTGTTGCTGCCTTCACCTCGTCACAGCAACGACGACCAGCTGCTGGTCATTTCCATCCAGTCAAACATCGAGCGACGACGTCGCCAACATCCAGTTTGACGTCCACGCTGCTGACTTCGTTTTCGTCTCCGTCCCAGCTCGTCGAACCAGCTGCTGCCCGTTTTCAACACTGCTCGACCAGTCCGTCGCCTGCCGAGGTTCTGGTTGCGTTCCCATCGTTTCCGGTCAAGTGTGAGTTGTCGAACCTCCTTGGTTGTCTGAATCTCAGCATCATTTTCTTGTAGACACATGCTAAACAGAGAATTTTGAAAGCTTATCAAGGTCCAATTCTAAATCTCGTTCATTCTTTAATATGCAACTCGTGTGATTGTCCATGTTTAAACCGAAAATATTTGTTCGCTCTTTGTGCTTGCTCTTGCGTTATTAAAAAGGTTATTTTGTTTGGATTAAGGAAATGAGTTGTTCATGTTATTGATTTCTCTTGGTGAAATGCTTTGTCCAATATCTGTAGGTGTTAATGTATCATTTTATTTATTTGTTAGGAATGGGGTCTTAATGGTCAGAATATGTTATTTCAAATTTTTATGAACTTGGAGGCATCAATGAAACGAAGTAAATGCCAGTAGGTGGCACCTTGCAAACCAAATTTAGATATAAATGTAATTGGAGGGCCCTCAAAATTTTAGTTTGAATTCTCTTTTCTATTATTAGAATAAGTCGAGGTGCGCCGCGCCAAAGAAAAATTACAAATTGCATGGCCCTCGTTTTAATTGAACCTTCGAATTTGAGGCGTGCTATTTAGCAAATTCCATGGCCCTCACAAAGTGCAAACGTGTAGTTGCTTTAGGCTCGTGTTTTATAATATTACTTTCCTAAACTCGGGTGCACATTTATGTGACCCAAATCCAAATCTCAACTTAGTCGAAATGTGTTGGCAACCACGGGCATACTGGTATGGCGTGGTTCGAGACATGTTTTTGCGACGTTGCAATTCTATTAAAATAATAAATAATAATATTAAAAGCGATTAAAAGTTTAAATTTGCACATAAGTCAAAGCATGTTATAAAATCAGATAAATAAGCCAAATATGACAGTTGAGTGACCGTGCTAGAACCACGGAACTCGGGAATGCCTAACACCTTCTCCCGGTTTAACAGAATTCCTTATCCGGATTTCTGGTACGCAGACTGTTTAACAGAGTCAATCTTTTCCTCGATTCGGGATTCAAACCGGTGACTTGGGACACCATAAATATCCTAAGTGGCGACTCTGAATTAATTAAATAAATCCCGTTTCGATTGTCCTTTGATTGGAAAAACTCCTTCGCGCCCTCGCGGGTGCGGAAAAAGGAGGTGTGACAGCTCTGGCGACTCTGCTGGGGATTAATTAACCCAGAACTTCGGTTCAGGGTTTAAGAATTCGAGCTCAGTTAAATTGTTGTTTTTGTCTATATCTGATTTTATTATATGTTTAATTAATGTGCTATATGTCTACCGCTTTGATACTATCTGAACTATATATACAAACTGCTATATGTTTACCGCTTTGATATTATCTGAACTGTATATACAAACTGCGCCGAATCCTTTCTTTCTCTCACCCCCGGGGATGTGCTCACTGGTTGAGACTCCTTATTCTGTTAGTGTCATACCCCGAAATAATAAAGAGGCTCGGAAAGTTTCTAAGCCGGCTGGCCTTTTGGTTCCCGGAAAGGAGCTCCTTCCTCAGCCCGAGTTGTCCGCTTGGGTACACAGTCTAGAACACATACCCGGGTTTTGAACTTAGAATAACGTGACTTCATGCCGGATCCCTAGTAGGAACGCTTATTTGCATCATGACTTAGGGGACTCAACACAGGGGTTGGGTCCGTCTAGGACAGGTGACCCGGTAATCAAAGACCGAGCATATTATATGTTACATTTATTTGTCTTGTATTATTATGTTGATTGGTTAAATTCCTGAAAACAAAAAGAAAGAAATTTGGAACAAAAAAGTATTAAAATATTGACAAAACGCAGTCGAAATTTTGAAAAGAAAAATTTGAAAAATGGGAAGAGCAATTTTGTTGAAATAATTGGTCATAAAATAATCTGACCGAACTACGCAGGTTTGATTCTCGCCATTAGGTGGAATACGTAGGCAACCCTCATCGGGTTCAACCACCCCTTTAAAAAATCAAAAAAAAATGTGTGTTTAATTTTGTCAATAAAATCAAAGTGATGCCGTTTTTGCAAATAACCGAATGTTCCGAAAGGACGCCGGAAGGCTATTTTTTGCAAAAATAGCCACTTTGAATCATTTTTAATAATTTGCAGCCGCAACCTTGAAATATTCCTTGTGGAAATGTTGCAAGGCCATAGCCGCAAAATCAAGTCCGGGTTCACACCCCTTTTGCAAAAAATAACCAAAAAATGTTAAATTTTTGATTTTGTTATAAATGAGTTGGGTGATGCTATTCTTGCTCAAAATAGTTGAAAGGTTGTATCCGCAAAATTAAGTTTGAGTCATCACTCAACTTTTCAAAAAATAATCACTTTATCAAATAAGCCATTACATGGCCAGTCCTTGCATAAATAGCCACTTTTGGCATTTGAACTTCTTCAGTCTTGTATTGGCCTGTGTCGGTGCTGAATGATGCCCCATAGGCCCGAGGATTAAATTTTGAATTTATATCTTCTTGATAAAATTTTGCAAAAAAGAGCCACTTTGTCTAAATAAGCCATTATATGGCCAATTTATGAAAAATATTCTTGTGTTGGTTTATGGTGATGCCGAACGATGCCCCATGAGCCACGGGATAAAAAAAAATTTTAAGTTTATCTTTCTTAAATAAATTTTACAAAAATAGTCATTTTGTCAATAAGCCATTATGTGGCCAATTTTGTAGAAATAGTCATAATTGACACCAAAAATATTCTTTTTCTTGTAGAAATTTCCTACACAAGTTTGTAGTTGGAGTCGGCTTCTATAATTTTCCTTCAAAGAAAAAAAAAATCAAAAAAATCAAATAAACATTTCTTTATTTCTTGCATTAATTTGCAAGAACTACGCTCGGTCTGATTCATGCGGGGTCATGATACGTAGGCAATCTCCATAAGATTCGACCACAACTATATATGTATATATATGAAGAAAAAAAATGAAAAAAATGAAAAAAAATAAAAAAAAGAAAAAAAAAGAAAAAAGAAGTAAGCAAAAAATATTGATGAGGACTTAGTGATTCCATTTCTACCATATTTTATTTTGAATTGTTGAGAATTGAGGTGGTTGGTTTGTGGTGAACCGGAAACAGAAGATCCAGGAAAACCTGATTATGATCCAAGATAGTGACACCAAGAATATCGCATAGAGTCCTTTACCCGCACGCCATGATGGACGCTTTGTGGGGATGTATTGACTAAAGCTGAAAATGTCGAAGCAAATAAGTGGCCTTGGTAATATTGATGCGAAGCTCAGTGGCCAAAATATCGTGCTTGGCAATCGGGAAGACTCTCCATTTCTTGGTCAACCAGAATGGAGTTTTTGGTGGCTTATTTTGTTGTCATTTATGTCGTCCAGATTATTTCAGGGTTGTAATCAGGATATTGTCATGTAACTCAAACCCTTTTATCGTTCTATTTTGTCCAGTTTTCTATTGGTCGTAATACCTCATTTAGTATTGTGTAGGTTTGTTCCAAGGGTGTACCCCAGTTTATTGTGTTTGTTTTGTCGTATTAATTCATTTCTAGTTTGTCTAATGCAACTCTCTTGTTTGCCATTATTTCGAGTCATTTTTCTTTGATTTAAGTCTTTCTTCTTTATAGTCATTTTTCTGTCAACACTAGTGACATGACATGCACGCATAATTGTGGCCTAATCGTAAAAGTTAATCATGAAGGAATTGGAAGATAATCATGGCATTTTAAAAGAAATAATGATTTGAGATTATTTGGAACCCGAGTCACGTGAAATTTGGGGCGGGTAAAATACAAAGAAAGCCTTAAGGGCAAAATGGCCATGCTGACATGGGGTTCGCTCGTGATACTAAAATGGAAGTGTCGTCCAGCAATACTTTAAAATGATGGATGAAAAAGGCGAATGGACGATATGGTTATCACTCCTAGCACAACCAAAAGATGTCCCGAATGTGTTGTTTGTACTTGGCATGTTTTGAAGATTGGAATGACGAAGGCATTTTGTTCTGCTACCCAAACACTTTATCCTTCGTTAACCCTTCGAGCCTTATTTTGATTTCTTTCATACCCCTCCTTCGGAGTTAGTTGCAAAGACTAGAAACACGGGTTTGAAAGACAAGAGAAAAAAGGGAAGAAAAAAAAACAACAAAAGGAGATAAAGAAAAGAAAAGAAAAAGAAAAATGTGTGAAAAAAGAAATTTGAAAAAGAGGAATTGGGAACTACGTTTGACCTGATTCCTTAAAAAGGATACGTAGGCGCTTCACAGCTCGGTCATAGTGTAAATAAAGAAATAAAAATCCCCAAGTAAAAAGCTGGGGCAAAGAAAAATTGTGTTTATTGTAAATAAATTTAGGTCCGAAGGTTGTAAATTTTGAACCCAAAATTGATTTTGCTTTGAGACTTCAATACCCTTTCTTTCTAGCCCTATCCAAATCCCACATTACGTTTCAAAGAAAGACCTTCCGATCAGTCTTCAAAAGATGCCGCGTCAGGCGAGGGATAGAGTCCTATCATAATATAACACGCTGATTCTCAGCGGAAAAGACGCTGATTCTCAGCAGAAAGGAAATACGAGAGAGTCTTGGCAGTGGCACCCCAATCCCCAGCTAAAAGTAATACAAACGAGAGAGTCTTACCGGTGAAAACCTTCACAGGCACCATAAGGCGACGAAAGCTGAGAGAAAATCAAAATGAGAGAGGCTTGAAAATGAAAACCCTTCGGGCACTACAAGTCGAATAAAGGTGATAATCAGATGGAAATCACGAGACAGAAATCGTGAAAGGAAATTAACAACGGAGGATAGGCCATATGTGCACGTCATGACCAGTAGAGTTGGTATCCGCGTTTGATAAGTTTTTATAGTTGTTTCTGGTTAGAAAGTCAGTCCTCCCTTGTCGTCTATTTGTCGTTTCTTTTTATCTTTCTCCTTTTGTCAAAATTCTCCATCAAAGTCAGTCTAGTCAAAACATAGTGAGAAATGACTTCAAAACTTGCCACCAACTTTCCAATTATTATGCAAGGCAAGGAAATGCCATTGACGGCAGAGAAGTATGGTGCAAAGAAGATTATTAAACTGGGGCAGAAAATTTTCTTTTCAGTTTGAAAATTTTCTGGAAGTCAATACCCACTTGGGGAAGAAGGAAAGTCTTAAGGGAAATGGTCTTCGAACCAGTGTCATCCTCAACAGCCTTCAGAAGAGTGAAACACCAATTTTGAGGAAATGAAAATCCACCAGCAGTGTTATCTTCAGCAAGTTCCGAGGTGGTCGGACAACACAGAGTGGTAGAGGAAGAAAGGAAATCCCATCTTCAACAAAATAACCCCCAGCAAGTTGAGAAACACAAAACGGGGAAGGGATAAATGGAAAAACCCATCCCCAGCAGGAATATCATCTCCGGCAAATGAAATCATTCCCCAACAATGTTTTGGGAACCCCGAGCGAGGGAAAGGAGAAAAGGAAAAAAAACCACCACACAGGGAGCGGCACAACCGCTCACAATGTTTTGAACTAACAAATTTTCTTTGATTTGAAACAGGGAAAGAAAGTGCTATTGATAACGGAAAGTCACGCCACAAGGAAGAACACCAATACTGGGGCAGAAAATTTTCTGCCGTTGTTGAAAATTTTCTCGGAGAAACGAGGAAAGCAATTCAAGATGACGTATCAGGCTTGTCCACCTTCAAATAGGATGTTTCAGGTTTGTCCACCTTCGAACAGGACGTCTCAGGTTTGTTCACTTTCATACATTGACATCATGGGAGTGTTCGCCCTCGAACAGAATACGATGGGAGTATTCGCCCTCGAACAGAATACGATGGGAGTATTCGCCCTCGAATAGAATACGATGGGAGTATTCGCCCTCGAATAGAATACGATGGGAGTATTCGCCATCGAATAGAATACAATGGGAGTATTCGCCCTCGAATAGGATACAATGGGAGTAGTCGCCCTCGAATAGGATACAATGGGAGTATTCGCCCTCGAATAGGATACAATGGGAGTATTCGCCCTCGAATAGGATACAATGGGAGTATTCGCCCTCGAATAGAATATGATGGGACTATCCGCCCTCGAATAGGATATTTTACGTTTATTTTTATTTTACATTGTCCTTTGCATATTTCATAAATTATTACCGGAATGCATTTTTAATTCAAAAATTGCTACTAAAAGCAGGCGCCTACCTGTATAACAAGAGGCAAGTCTTCAGTCTTTACATTGCAGGTCTTGAAACCAGTAACCCACCATAAAGCAGAGGGTTACAACAAGAGATCCCAGCGCAAATTCCAGCGCATGAATCAAAGGAAATGAGGGAATGAAGGAAAATTTTCCCGGCGTCATTGTCCTCAGCAGGCAAGTAAACAATTCTAAAGATATCCCCATCAGTCAGGAGGGAAAGCAACACGACCCAGGAAGAAAGCAATTCCGAAACAAGGAAATTTAGGAGAAATGATGGTTCAAGAGTCGAGGCAGCAAGAATAAAATGGTACAAGAAGCAAAGGAAGGCGATCTAGTTCTGAAGTTGTAGTTGAAGTCAGGGAGCCCGCCTGAAGAATGGAGTGGCGATTTAATTTTGAAGTTATAGTTGAAGTCAGGGAGCCCGCCTGAAGAATGGAGTGGCGATTTTATTTTGAAGTTGTAGTTGAAGTCGGGGAGCCCGCCTGAAGAATGGAGTGGCGATTTATTTTGAAGTTGTAGTTGAAGTCGGGGAGCCCGCCTGAAGAATGGAGTGGCGATTTATTTTGAAGTTGTAGTTGAAGTCAGGGAGCCCGCCTGAAGAATGGAGTGGCGATTTATTTTGAAGTTGTGGTTGAAGTCAGGGAGCCCGCCTGAAGAATGGAGTGGCGATTTATTTTGAAGTTGTAGTTGAAGTCAGGGAGCCCGCCTGGAGAATGGAGTGGCAATTTAGTT
The DNA here is from genome assembly GCA_032618575.1 of Nicotiana noctiflora. Lineage (NCBI taxonomy): Eukaryota > Viridiplantae > Streptophyta > Magnoliopsida > Solanales > Solanaceae > Nicotiana > Nicotiana noctiflora. Next base: position 8,851 of record JASVEL010007068.1, on the reverse strand, counting down.
TTGAAGTTGTAGTTGAAGTCAGGGAGCCCGCCTGAAGAATGGAGTGGCGATTTATTTTGAAGTTGTAGTTGAAGTCGGGGAGCCCGCCCGAAGAATGGAGTGGCGATTTTATTTTGAAGTTATAGTTGAAGTCAGGGAGCCCGCCTGAAGAATGGAGTGGCGATTCATTTTGAAGTTATAGTTGAAGTCAGGGAGCCCGCCTGAAGAATGGAGTGGCGATTTTATTTTGAAGTTGTAGTTGAAGTCAGGGAGCCCGCCTGAAGAATGGAGTGGCGATTTATTTTGAAGTTGCAGTGGAAGTCAGGGAGCCCGCCTGAAGAATGGAGTGGCGATTTATTTTGAAGTTGCAGTTGAAGTCAGGGAGCCCGCCTGAAGAATGGAGTGGCGATTTATTTTGAAGTTGCAGTGGAGGTCAGGGAGCCCGCCTGAAGAATGGAGTGGCGATTTTATTTTTGAAGTTGTAGTCGAAGTCAGGGAGCCCGCCTGAAGAATGGAGTGGCGATTTATTTTGAAGTTGTAGTTGAAGTCGGGGAGCCCGCCTGAAGAATGGAGTGGCGATTTTATTTTGAAGTTGTAGTTGAAGTCGGGGAGCCCGCTCGAAGAATGGAGTGGCGATTTATTTTGAAGTTGCGGTGGAAGTCGGGGAGCCCGCACGAAGAATGGAGTGGCGATTTATTTTGAAGTTGCGGTTGAAGTCGGGGAGCCCGCTTGAAGAATGGAGTGGCGATTTTATTTTGAAGTTGTAGTCGAAGTCGGGGAGCCCGCCTCTGAAGAATGGAGTGGCGATTTATTTTCAAAGGATGTTGTTGAAGTCGGGAGCCCGCCCGAAGAATGGAGTGGCGATTTATTTTCAAAAGATGTTGTTGAAGTCGGGAGCCCGCTTGAAGAATGGAGTGGCGATTTATTTTCAAAGGATGTTGTTGAAGTCGGGAGCCCGCTTGAAGAGAGGAATGGCGATTTATTTTCAAAAGTTGATGTTGAAGTCAGGAGCCCGCCTGAAGAATGGAGAACGGCATCTCAGTTTCCAAGATTTGATAAGGATAGTGAACAATCGAAAAGTGACAGAGTGTAACGGAAATCCCCGGCATGAATCAGAAGGAAGGCAACAAGGATTAGAAAAGATAGATTCAGACTTCGAAGGAGAATAGCTCGAAGATCACAAGTAAGGGAATTCACTTCGGAGTGCAATGCAAGTTAGTAACAAAAGAAGCTTGCGACTAGAATGCGAGTCAACAGTCCGAGATGATCAACAGAAGTTAGTCACAATGAAAAAAGGCAAGGAGTTAATCCAAGTGCAGAAGTTGATGAAAGATGTGGTGTGCTCAAGACATGGCCGAGGTCACAAGCACTGCATACCTGGTTTTGATCCGAAAAGCAGCACCTACAACTAGCAAGTATTAAGGTTCAAATTTAGAGTCCGCATGAAGCACCAACCAATACTCAAGATCAAGCTTCAGAAGACTTATAGATAGGAATCTTGTAACTAGTAGCTGATAGGCTTAGTTAGTCTTTCTTATGTTTTGATTTTTGATGTAATAGCAGGACCACGGACCGGAACTTCGATGGAACAGAACCTCGACGGAACGACACCTCGACCGGCTCTCCACCTCGGTATACCCCTTCCTCACTCACTTTCGAACTACACGTGGCCTGATTCCTTTGTAGCCAAGGATATGTAGGCAGCTCAGATACAAGGGCTCGGTCACATTCCTCTTCTTTTAGTTTAGTCCCTCCGAATAAGGGTCGGGTCAAAAAACACTTGTCTAGTCTTTCTTTGTCTGAAAACTCTTTGTGTTTTCAGTCAAAGAGGGGCAGCTGTAAACGCGTGATTTTTGACCCTTCCCGAGATTTTTTATATTTTTAGCGTAAAATATTTAATTTAGTCCTAATACAACTATCTTAGCTAATTTTGACTCTTTTACTTTATTTTTACCTTAAAATAAAAAATATCAAAAAATATAGTTTTATTAATGTTTCGTAGTCATTTTAAACTTGAAAAATACAAAAATAGTACTTTATATTTTTAGCTTTATTAAAAAATGAAAAAATGAAAATAATAAAAAAATAGTTTCATTAATATTTTGTAGTTATTTTAAACTTGAAAAATATAAAAAAATAGTTTTATTTTAATTATGAGTATTATAGTTATTTTGATTACCTAGGATTAATTAAATAACACCATTCTCGGTTCCGGGCGAAGAATAATATTCGGGTTCAAACTACCCGGTTTTATAATTTTCGGACCTAGCCCATAATAATCCGAGTCCACCACACGGGGGGACACGGACGGAGCACGAGGCGAAACCCATAACCCTTGAAACCCACGTGGAGACCCATGACTCTTGGTCTCTCACGTGGGAATCTTTAAAAGCCAATGGACAAAATATGGGCATAAAATATATTTTAAAAGGGGGACACACTATATGGGGTGGGGAAAGATATACAATAGGATATACATATAAAAGAAGGCAAAAGAAACGGAAGGGGAGAGCTGGGAACGAAGAGAGAGAGAAAAACAAAAAAGAAAATGGGAGAGAGTGTATTCATTTGGGGAAAAAACGGGAGAGACCTTGGAGATTTGAAAAACAAAAAAAACAACAAACAAGGTTACTGTATATTCTTCTTCTAAAAGAAGAAGATAGGGCATCATCATCCTCTGGAGGAACACAACACAAAACCTTAGAACCCTTTCCCTTTTACAAAGAAAACAGTCGCAGCGGCTCGACAGCCATAGCTGCCAGCAATCGACGCTCTTCATCACTCACACACACGCACAGCTTCGTCTCTCTCGTTCGATGTTGTCCCTGTCCAAATGACTAGCGTCATTAACCGGATGACCCTTCTCGCCACCACTGTTTTTCCATCACCGCGACCCAGCCCTTCGTCAACCCCTTCCTCACCGTTCCCGTCGATAACAGCAACCAAACGACGCCACTGTGGACGTCCAAACGATTCCTCCAATCGCTGGAAAAATCCAGCAACGAACCAGCTCGCATCCGCCATCGACGAGCAGTTGTTGCTGCCTTCACCTCGTCACAGCAACGACGACCAGCTGCTGCCCATTTCCATCCAGTCGAACATCGAGCGACGACGTCGCCAACATCCAGTTCGACGTCCACGCTGCTGACTTCGTTTTCGTCTCCGTCCCAGCTCGTCGAACCAGCTGCTGCCCGTTTTCAACACTGCTCGACCAGTCCGTCGCCTGCCGAGGTTCTGGTTGCGTTCCCATCGTTTCCGGTCAAGTGTGAGTTGTCGAACCTCCTTGGTTGTCTGAATCTCAGCATCATTTTCTTGTAGACACATGCTAAACAGAGAATTTTGAAAGCTTATCAAGGTCCAATTCTAAATCTCGTTCATTCTTTAATATGCAACTCGTGTGATTGTCCATGTTTAAACCGAAAATATTTGTTCGCTCTTTGTGCTTGCTCTTGCGTTCTTAAAAAGGTCATTTTGTTTGGATTAAGGAAATGAGTTGTTCATGTTATTGATTTCTCTTGGTGAAATGCTTTGTCCAATATCTGTAGGTGTTAATGTATCATTTTATTTATTTGTTAGGAATGGGGTCTTAATGGTCAGAATGTGTTATTTCAAATTTTTATGAACTTGGAGGCATCAATGAAACGAAGTAAATGCCAGTAGGTGGCACCTTGCAAACCAAATTTAGTTATAAATGTAATTGGAGGGCCCTCAAAATTTTAGTTTGAATTCTCTTTTCTATTATTAGAATAAGTCGAGGTGCGCCGCGCCAAAGAAAAATTACAAATTGCATGGCCCTCGTTTTAATTGAACCTTCGAATTTGAGGCGTGCTATTTAGCAAATTCCATGGCCCTCACAAAGTGCAAACGTGTAGTTGCTTTAGGCTCGTGTTTTATAATATTACTTTCCTAAACTCGGGTGCACATTTATGTGACCCAAATCCAAATCTCAACTTAGTCGAAATGTGTTGGCAACCACGGGCGTACTGGTACGGCGTGGTTCGAGACATGTTTTTGCGACGTTGCAATTCTATTAAAATAATAAATAATAATATTAAAAGCGATTAAAAGTTTAAATTTGCACATAAGTCAAAGCATGTTATAAAATCAGATAAATAAGCCAAATATGACAGTTGAGCGACCGTGCTAGAACCACGGAACTCGGGAATGCCTAACACCTTCTCCCGGTTTAACAGAATTCCTTATCCGGATTTCTGGTACGCAGACTGTTTAACAGAGTCAATCTTTTCCTCGATTCGGGATTCAAACCGGTGACTTGGGACACCATAAATCTCCTAAGTGGCGACTCTGAATTAATTAAATAAATCCCGTTTCGATTGTCCTTTGATTGGAAAAACTCCTTCGCGCCCTCGCGGGTGAGGAAAAAGGAGGTGTGACACTGTGCTGCTGGGACAGGTGCCTGCTCTGGAGGAGGCTCATCTGTTGTGGGTGCACTGGAGGGCCCCTCCTGCTCTGGAGCTACCATAATCACCACTCCCTCAGTGTTGGGGACTTTCCTCTTCTTGCGTGGCCTGGGCTCCTCCTGTGGCTGCTCCACCTATGGCTCTACAACCGACTCTCCAAATAAAAGATCCAGGGGCAACTGATCAGCTACCAACTTGTCCACATGTTCCTTTAGAGCTGCAACTGACTCCGTCGAGGCCTTGGTCTTTCTCAGTTTCCTGTGCTTCCTAGCAAGGATCTTGAGGGCCTTGTTATGTGAATCAACCGCCTCAGACAGACTCTCCTACTTCTTCATCATCTTTTCCTGGTTATCCAGGATCTTCTTCAATGTGTCCTCAATAGAAGCTGGGACCTCTACCATCACTGGTGCACTATGGGCCTGAACTGTTGTCGTCAATATGGACAACTTGGATGTCGCAACCGACATCCAGTTGTTCAAACTGGTCAATGTATAAGTCAGTTGGTTGGCAGTGAACCGGTGCGTCTTGGAGGTTGGAATCTCCGGATCAGCTGTAGAGGAGGAAAGTGTTGTGGATGGACCCGTAAGGAGTGAAGTGGTCTGCTCAGTAGTGGCAGCTGGCTCCTCAGACTGGCCAGCTGTGGTGGAAGTGGTGGCTTGGTTCTTTTTGGCCGTCTTAGGGTTGTCCGGACCCTTTTCATCATACCACGAATAAACCCCCGCCGAAGGCACCAGTACATCAAACTTCTTTCTTTTCACTTTCAATTCCTTGAAGTGCAATGTCAATGTGTTAGGGAAGAGGTAGTTTGTCTTGGTCTCGTGGCCCACAGTTGAGATAACCCCATGCATGATATTTTCCACATTCAATGGGAAGCCGACCATGATTGAAGCTACCAACACCGCTCGATCAATCAGTACTGAATGGTCATGAGTGGTAGGGTCCAAACAGTTGCAGACAAAGGTCAACCACCCTTTCGCTTCAAAGCTGAGGGTGTTTCTATATATCTTCTCTTGTGCCTTTAGCCACACGGAACAGTGCCGGGAGCAGCTAGCACTTCTGCTAACCATGGACGGGCCTCCTCTTTCAGGGCCAACTTCTCCAGATATTGGGACTCATCTTCATCCGCGAACCCCAAGAATTCATTTAAAGACTTCCCATCAAACAACACAATTTGATCCCTCACTTTTGTGGCGGTGGAATCCCGGACTAAATGGTGGATGTTTACATAGAATTCTTTAACCATATGCTCATTCGCATTCTTCACCTGCTCCTTAAAGAAGCTCCAATCCTCTCTAGTATGGAACTATGCTTGCACATGAGGGTTGTGCGGTAGCAAGTCCACATCAATGAATCTCCTCTCCGGGATCAACCTCCTCTTTGGCCACCACTCTCTGAACTTGTGCCATGCTAGCTCACTCACAAATCTATCAGCCCACACATTTGGATCCCTTGTCCGCTCTATATCACCCACATGTGGCTCTCCTCCTTCCGCCTGTCCTCCACTCTCCCCTGATAGTGAAGCTGTGGGAGAAGTGGAGTATTCATCATCACTATTCTTCTCAGCTCGAGACTCATCAGACGAGTCTAAGACTACATTTACTGGCTTGGAGGTGGCAGCTGTGGGTTGGTCTTTGTCTGGAGATGATGAAGCCATGTTGGGTACTGAGACGGACATGTGGGAGGGGGCAGACTCTGAGGTGATACTTCTAGAAGGTATGTAATTACTCCTCGTGGAATGAGAGGCCGCTCTGTCAGCTTCCCGAATCAACTTTCGGGTTTTCTTTATGTTTTCCCGGACCTCCGGAGTGAGTTTTACAATCCTTTTGCCTTTGCCCCCCCCGGGAGGGACCACCTCTCCCGGGTTGTTTACCCCACGTTGTGCAAGATGTTTCTTCATCATTGTCTGCAAAAATAGAGTCTAGATTGGTTAGTCGAAGCACGTGAGCAGTATACAATGAAAGAAGAGTATATACAGAACATGCACAGTAGGGAACAGAGCTCACGCGGACCGCAACCTTTTGCCATGCGGTCCGCGCAGGCTAAGCAGCTTTATGCAACACCCTCTGAAGTTGACCTACGCAGACCACACTGATTTGCATCGTGGCCGCGTGAGGTCAACGCGGACCGCCCAGAAATGGACGCGGTCCGCACAAGCTGATTAACAGATTAACCAACTCTCTAAAGTTGACCCACGCGGACCGCACAGATTTGCATCGCGGCCGCGTGAGGTCAACGCAGACCGCCCAGAAATGGACGCGGTCCGCACAGAAGAGATAACCAATTTTTCAATCTCTGAACCTTGGGCACGCGGTCCGCACTGATTTAGACCGCGGCCGCGTAGGTTTGGCTTCTTTATTAAGGTCAAGCACGTGGACCGCACAACAAAGGTGTGCGGCCATGTAGGGCAAAACAAAACCGGTAGGATGCATTTGTTCAATTAAGTCCATTGTTTTTAACACCATGTGTCCTAGGTGTCCCTACTCAGTTATTTCTAATAAGAACTTAGCCCTAATTCTATAATTATCATGCTTGATCCTAATTTTGTTAATTAAAAGAGGAAAAATTAAAGAAATTAAGAAGTTATACTAACATTGATTAATTTATATACAAAATACAGTAATGAAGATGATGAATTAGAGATGAAATGTTACGAAGAGTAGTTAAATTTGCAATTGAAGCACAAGACACGGGAATGAACAGTGAAAAGGTTCTTAGAAGGAAATTTGGCCAAAAGGTTTAATGAAGGCCAGGGGTCCCTATTTATAGAAAATGACGTGGGACCCCTCGGCCGCACACTTCTGTCACGCGGACCGCGCAGGATTTACTCCTTATTCAATTTTCCAGCAAAGTCACGTGAACCGCACTGATTTGTGTTGCGGCCGCGTGACAAACTTTCGAAACCTACTCGATTGATTAGTTTCCACGCGGACCGCACTGATTTGGTACGCGGCCGCGTGGTAAACTTGAGAGAACTGCTCAAGTGACTAGCTTCCACGCGGACCGCACTGATTTGGTATGCGGCCGCGTGGCCAAACTTCAGAGACCTGCTGAATTTTCATCCTCCTTTGTCCACCCCACGCGGACCGCACACATTTGCCATGTGGGCCGTGTGGGTTTCCTTAGGCTCAGATCTTTGGCTTAAACAAGCCACGTGGACCGCACTAATTTGTGGTGCGGCCGCGTGGCCAAACTTCAGAGACTGGTCACTTTTGTATTTTTCCTGCATTATTTCAACATACTCCCTGCAACACTTCACACATTGTTAGCTCAAAAATCCTATTCTACTGATGAAGAAAAACAAAGAAAAAGAAAAAGACATGGGTTGCCTCCCAAGAAGCACCTGATTTAACGTCGCAGCACGACGCAAGTTACCATTCCATCATTTCAAGTGCAAGAGTGCCACAACCTGGCTATCATCCGGCTTCCCCAAATAGTGCTTCACCCGATGCCCATTAACTCGAAATATTTCACCATTCTTGTTCTTTAAGTCAAGAGCTCCAAACGGGGTCACACCTACTACCTCAAAGGGCCACTCCACTTTGACTTGAGCTTTCCCGGGAATAACCTCAACCGGGAATTAAAGAGAAGGACCATGTCACCAACCTTGAACTCCTTGCTTCGAGCATATTTGTCGTGAAGATACTTCATCTTGTCCTTATATAAGGACGAGCTGGAGTATGCATGAAATCTAAACTCGTCAAGATCATTCAAGTGATCAACCTGGAGATTTGCCGCTACATCCTATTCTAAATTCAGCTTTTTCAAGGCCCACATCGCTTTATGCTCAAGCTCTACCGGAAGATGACAAGCCTTACCTAACACCAACCAGTAAGGAGACATACCAATTGGCGTTTTGTAGGCCGTCCTATAAGCCCAAAGAGCATCATCTAGTTTCTTCGACCAATCGGTCATATTAGCATTGACCGTCTTAGACAAGATGCTTTTGATTTCTCGGTTTGAAACTTCGACTTGACCACTTGGTTGGGGATGGTATGAGGTAGTGACTTTGTGATTAACTCCATACTTGGTCAACAATGAATCGAAAGCCTTGTTGCAAAAATGAGAGCCCCCATTACTAATGATAGCACGGGGGGTCCCAAATCTTATAAAGATATATTTTTTCAAAAAGTTCACAACACTCCGGGCTTCATTGTTAGGAAGAGCCACGACTTCAACCCACTTCGAAACATAGTCCACTATTACCAAAATATATGTGTTTCCAGAAGAACTCACGAAAGGTCCCATGAAGTCAATGCCCCATACATCAAAAATGTCAACTTCTAGAATGGTGTTTAGAGGCATCTCATCTCTCTTTGAAATTCCACCAGCTCTTTGACATGCATCACAACTCTTCACTAAATCACTAGAATCTTTGAAGATTGTCGGCCAATAAAATCCACAGCTCAAGACTTTGGAAGCCGTCCTCACTCCCCCATGATGACCACCATAGG